>CALYLW010001053.1:209263-324449 GCA_944989445.1 Ampullaceana balthica | reverse complement strand
GATGATCTAAGGCAATGCAAAAGGGAAGGGCTTCTGGCAAATGAGGACATGAAAGCATGTAAAACTCTTCAACTTTTATTTTTATAATTAAAATTCAAGACTAGATATAAAACGTGGATAAGAGTAGGATGCAATAATCTTCTGTATAGAAGGCACATCATTAACAGATATGATCAACATTATGAAAAAGGCTTCTTTCAACATTTTTAAAATTTTAATTAAAAGATTCAATCTTTATTGATGCATGAATTCAAAAATGGATTGTGCAGTCAAGAGGAACTAATACTTCTAAATATGTCTCGTCATGCAAGCAAAATGTGCTTGTAATTAAAACGTATATTTTCAATTAATTAAGGAAAAATTGCGTTTATATATTTGAAATGTCTGGTCAGTCTGTTCGAGCTTTGAACAGCAACTCCTCCTGAACCATACCAGATAGGGGGTTCGGGTCTTTTGCAAATATGTAAAGGAGGCCCCAAAGATGTGCACAGGCCAACAAAAATACTGAAAAGGTTTACTGGAGTCCCTGGAAAATAAAAATAAAATGAAATAATATCAGCATTTTGTCAATTTCTCTGAACAAATAACATTTATCGGGTTGAAACAAAGGCTAAACGATAGCTAATAATATTAAGAACAATTTTGGAGAAGGAATTTTTGAAAAATCTCTTTTCAATCGTCTCCCGTAATTTTATCAGCAATTTGTAGATAGCTATTGTTTTGTTTACTTTCAGAATTAATCATTTGAAATTAATTTTAATGTAATCTAAATTAAAAAGTAAGAAATTCTTTGTTGGAAATTGCGTTTAAATACTCATTCGAGTTTTTAAACTTATTTTTTTTATGTACAAAAAAATATTTTTTATGCTGCTGTACAGCAGTGCTGTTAACTCAAGGTGCCAAATTTTCCCAGGCAGGAGTCAAAAAATTCCCAAATTAGACTAAAAATTCCCACATGCATTAAATTCTGTTGGCAAAACAATCTCAAATATTCCCATATTTAAGGCAAAATCCTTATAAATTCCCATATTTGCCAAATTTGGTCCCCCAAAAAATTCCCACAATTTGGGAAATTTCCCAGGAGTTAACAGCACTGCTGTACAGGTGTTAAGAAGCTTTTTTAAATTATTTTTTATTCCAATTGGTTTGCATGTCACACTCTGTAGATAAAAATAAATGTTTAAAGCATAGATTACTTGGCATTCATTTTTTTCTTTTACAAAGTATTAGAATATTAGTAAACTAGGTTGTGCTGCGGCGCTGTGGCGCCTGCAGCGCCCACTTTTTTAGGGTGCTTACGGCGCCCACCTTTTTTCAAAAGCTCAACTGACTTATCCTTGTATGATAAATACGTAATATTAAACTTCCTGAAATGTAGACAAAGTATTTTATTATAGGGGTTGTAGGGCGCCTACCCCTACGGCATCCACTTTTTTTTTGTGGTCAAAAGCCCAAGTAATTTATCCTTGTATTATAGATACTAAATATTCCTGAAATGTACACAAAGTATTTATATGAAATTTTTTTAAACATGCTTATCACCACACGATTTTTAAACTAATTTTAGAAAGCAGCGCACCAAATTACTGCACCAAAAAATAACTCTTTGAGTCAGTCAGCACTGTTTACAACACCAATGCTGACGTCAAAAGTTCATGCGTTGTTTGGTTAATGTTAATCTGGAAACCAAAATGATTATCATTTTTACACGCTTTTATTTAAGTCACACTGTTTGTATGTTGTATCCATCCTTCAAATCTTGAAACGTAAAATTAAACCACTTTTGATGGTCCTAGAGATCTCAAAATTTTACCACAGATAGATCTTGGATGACAATGCATTGTATCAAAATTTCAGATCGATCAAATGTACCGTAATTAAATTATTTCAATTTTAGTTTATCTTTATATAAGCATCGGTACTCCTCTGCTTTGTTGACATCCATGAGTTCACCACGTGAACACATCACCGTGGTATAAATCGTTGGGCGGGCGCTTATGATGTGTTTGGTATAAAAAATTGAGGTAAAAAAAGATGTGTGGGCGTCAAACGTGAATTGTAAAGAGTTTTTATTATAAGTTTTAAAAAATAGCTGTAAAAACAAAGTTTTTGACTATAAATCCCATATATATGAGACATAACTAAAAGTAGTGATTATGTTAAAAGCGTGTCCTTTTTTAAAAAAGATTTTTTAAAGATTTTATTAAGTCTACATTTTCAATTTTAAAAAAAGCAGAGTGATGTCCCTTAGCGTTAGCCCAAAGTGAGTCAGTCATACATAATTGAAGGGTAAATATCTATATGATAAGCTCGCAGTATTTCTTTTAAGACTTATCTTATCTGTGACCGATGCTCCAAATATACAGAAATTAATTATGTCCTACACTTATCTATGGTTTGTGTCTAGTCCTGCATTCTTATTAGAGTTGATAAATTGTTAGTTTTCCTGGTTTCTTCAGGCAACCAATTCCACACCCGAACTCTGGACGGGAAGAACGAGAATTTGTATGTGTTTGTTCTTGCATACGGAACAAGAAAGGTGTTTTTATCCTTATGTCTATCTGAGGATTGTTTTAGGTTATCTTTGTGTTGTATTTCTAAATTAAACTTAAGTTTGCAAGGTTAGATTATTTATATAAATTACAGCTATGAAAATTATTTATTAAAAAAATTAAAGCAGTGCTCTTTTTAAAATATGTACTTACTTCTGTATGGAAATATCTATTACTTTTTTTAAAAACTCTAATTAATTATTCATTTTAATTTTTTTAATTAATAAACAGCCAACTTAAATAAAAGAAGTGTTTACCAGTAGCTTTTACTCTTGTCTTTTCTGAGCCAACTACAAAAGAGGGTGGAAGGGTAAATGTAACACTTTTTTTAAAACTTTTAGGAGATTTGCCGTCAATTTTGATTAACACTGGAAAATTATACTTGACTGGCGCACCTTCAGGCTGTTGAATGATATATTAAGAAAATAACTTAAAATTCAATTAAAAGATTTTCTTTTTTTATTTGCATTTCTTATTATAAAATTGTAATTAAAAAATTAACAAGTTAAAATATACCATTAGCAGGAAATCTTCAATGTAATTCTAAGATTTTGTGGGCCCTAGGCAAAATAAAATACATATATGCAAAGTTGCACAGTATCCATTTTTTGTACAAAATTGTAAACCCCATAAATACAGATATTATTTATCCTCTTCAAAAATCACTGTGCAGTACTTTCAAACTCATGCAAGGCATTGGTCAGACATCTAGATAGGTATGCAGTTCAAAGGAAACATTGTTAGCAGGTAATATTCATGTTTTTCTTTAAAACAGCATAATTTTTCTCCTCACTCTACATTTTTAAATTTTTTTTTAATTATGAAAATGTGAGCTTAAAATATACAGTTTTTAATCAGTGCTAAATTTGTTAAAAATTATATTCAAAAATAATATCAATTTTGCACTGCACCTTGACACTTATCTTCTGCGTACACCATCAGCTGCCACAGTAGATTGAGCAGAAACTTCAATTTCTACAACACCTAATTCAGTTGATAAGATTGGAAAGTAGACAACACCTTGTTCATTGGATTTCACCTGTGGAAAGGCGTGTAATTTTTTTTTAATGTAAGACCCACTCAATCTCTTACATAAGAAAGTCAGCAGCCCCGAGCCTAGTGCTCTTCATTGGTCTTCGCGGAAGATCCTCTCAGTTATCTGGCCCCCAAGGGGACGTAACAGCTGAGAACCCCCCACCCCCGGAGCGGTTGCTTCTGAAGCGGCCAACTGGGCATCAAGGACAGAAAGTCGAAAATGACTCCCACTAAATTTACCTCACAAAGAGGGTTGAAATTCCCTACACTGACCCGCTACCACTTTGGCGCCACCCCGCAAAGCACACGAGTCTCATTGTTTAGGACCGCCGCTAAGCGGGAGATCATCAATGACCTACCTAGGGCGTGACCCCCACTGGAAGGTTTCCTTAGAGCTGGCGTCCACTGCGTTCTTCGCGGTTCCTTTTGCTAATCCGTACTGGCGCTCCTGGCCCTAAACCGGCACCGCTCAATGGTGTTGCTAGTAAAATGAGGGGGAACGAAACGGTCGCTTCGGAATAACCCGACCCTCAACGGGTACTTTGGTTTTAAACATCAGCATTGCATCTAAATGCCTTGCCTAAGATCCATACAGCAGCTGTAATCATATGTAACTAACACCTAACACATAACATAACGGACTTCGGCATTGCCTGCCAGGAGTTGTCAGTTTCGGGTCGCAGTCATGTCCGCGACCCTACTCTTCTGTCGAGCCCCGTAGAGGCCACCCCTTCTCGACAGTAAGACCCACTAACTAAATCAAACTACTTCTGTAAGTACATGAAAAATATTTAAAATTATCTTGATTTAGTTAGTAGTTCAAATTTATTTTTTTTTAAACAATAAAAATAACAATAAATAAATAAATTAAAGGATGTATTTTTCAAAAATATTCTATGATTCTTTTTTCACTGGTTTGTAGAGATTTATTTTTCCAATGTAGTTGATACTTCCTAAAGGTGAAACTATAATTGCCAAGAGAAAAAGGTATTGTAATTTGGGCTATGCCTGGGTAGCTGTGGTGTTGTTTTGAATGTGTCATTCATGTTTACAAATGAAACTAAAAGTATACAGAGCTAATATGCCCCCTACTCTATTATACGCATGTGAAACATGAACCATGTACCAACACTGTGAGAAATTGATGAATCACTTTCACACCAAAAGCCTGAGAAAAGTTCTCAACATCAATAGGCAGGAAAAAGTTCCAGACACCAAAGTACTTGTCAGGGCAGGACTTCCAAGTATTTACACAAGCCTGATGCTCTGCCAACTATTCAGTGCAAGACACATAATACACATGCCAGACCATCGGCTCCCAAAGAGGCTCTTCTATAGCGACCTTACTGATAAACAGAAAGCCTGAAGAGGCGAAAAGAAGCGCTAAAAATACATGCTCAAGACGACATTGAAGGCTTACGGCATTTTGAATGACACCTGAGAGGCAGCAGCCAGTGACCAAAGGACACACCAAGCTGCAAAAGCACGTTTTTAATGTGGGTGATAATGGTCCTTGGCGATCATGGCTTGGAGCCAATAGCACTTAGTTGAGTATCTAGTGTTAATGCAAAGAGTATTGGTCTAGAATTTTGCCATCCCTCTTCATGAAATAAAGCTTGCAGGTAACAAAAATAAGGAATAACAAACAATACACACCCCACTTCCAACGCCACTGATACCAGTGCTACCATACATGCAATTTTCTCTTTCTCACAATTTAATCAGTGAAGACACCAACCAAGTGGTCTCTTTTATAAGATCTCAAATCCAGATATGGAATCAAAGATAATGACCAAACAAGTTTTAAATTTGTCAATCCTGAAGAGCACTACATTTATTTTCCTGTAAATAGATTAAAGCTTGGCATCAAATTTCAATACTGTGGTTTTTGATCCAAAAGGAAGTGATAAGTCTTAAATTGAGTATAGAATTTTAAACTGTTTATAAACGGCTTCACTAGAGATCCAGAAAACACTTCAAAACTCTGTTGATGTACAAATCTGGGAATAGGTAATGATTGTGGAAGTTCTGCATAAAGCTATTTAACTGGAATAAAGGTATTTACTCTTCAGTTCTTTAAAGCCTAACCTAGCTAAGTTGTAAGGGGCCGTCCATAAAGTATGTCACGCTCCAGAGGGGGGGGAGGGGGATGTAAGAAAGTGTGACAGTTTGTGACAGGGGGAGGGGGGCCATGTGTGACGTCATGGTATTTTATATTAAATTTTAATTATTTTGTTAATAAAAACAACATTTTTGTTCGAAAGTGTGACGTACTTTAGGGGTTCTGAGATTTGTGACAGGAGGAAAGGGGGGGGTTAAAATGATCTAAAATAGAGTGACATACTTTATGGACGGCCCCTAAATTGACTAGATTTTCATCTAGTCGTGATTTTTAACAGTATAAAATAAATTTCATTCATTTATAAAACACACCTTTTGTTAAAAATAAATTTCACTGCATCACAAATTCAACAAAATATTTATGATTTTTTATTTAACTTACTGAAATAGAAGTCACTTGGTCTCCAGTGACAACATTTTCTGTTCCGTTTTCATATATTAATATGCTCTTGAATGTTAACTGTCCTTTCAATATGACTTTCACCTGAAAAGCAGTAAACATTTTTTTTATGTGTTATGCTAAATTTATGTCTTATGTAAAATTGTTAAAATTTCTTAATTGTATTGTAATGTCTTCCTCTAGTTATAAATTATTGAACTTCTTTTTGATTATTAAATTGTAAAACTAAAGTAAAATAAAGAATAAATAAACCAAACATCATTTTAGGGTGCTTATTTTTAGGTTGGGATGTCAAAACCTTTGTGACAAGAGTCTAAATTTGTTATTACTAGCTACAAAGGTGGGAAGTCTTCCCCATACTGATCACACCAAATATTAAAAACTATCTTTGTCTGATCATGTAAATTATGAAGCTAATAAATTATATCTTTTTGTAATGGTCATATAAAATCAAAAGCAATTATATTAAATTAATAGTTGGGTTATTCTTTACATTGTAACACATAAATATAATTTTTTTAAAATAAATTAAAGATTCATATCATGAGGTTGGCTTTTAATGTGTTAAAATTATTTAAATGCAGATGTTTTCTTTTAAAATGCAGAAGTATTTAAATACTTTAACTAAGATAAGTTTTCAAATCATAAATTATAATTTATACCTCAAGATCTGATGTTAGATAATTGAAAACAGTGGCTTGCACAACAAACTGTTCATGACGAGTGACAGAATGGGGATATGTCAAGCTTACAAAGAAAGGCCTGAAGACTTTGAGCTGAGAGAGAATAGAGAGAAAAAAACATTGAAAGCTACAAATTAGGAATAGCTTAACTGTTTTCAAGAAAATTAAAATACAATCATTTAAAAATATACAATGTAGACTAATGATCAATTATTACTTATCTAAAAACTCTTTTAAAAGCTCAAGTTTATAATCCTGTACCAAAATTTATATTGAGAAAGAGTATTTTTCTTATTTCACAAAATAGAGACAAAGATGTTATATTTTTTACCACTGATGTTGAAAGAGCTACACCAAGCTCTGATAATAGACTGGTAGAAAAAGCACTGGCCACCCAAGAGGTAATAGTGTCTGGAGCAGTTTCCTCTAAAGAGGCCTTGCCATCCTTGCTGTTGAATGTAGATTATTTAATTTACAATGTTTGTTTTTTTTTAAAAACTATATATTCATTTAACATTTCAAAACTTACAATTATTTGGTATACACTTCATTTTAACAAGTTCGCTTAATATTTTTTCAGATATAACATTAAAATAGTTGTGCTATTTTTTAAAAAGGGTATTAAAATATTTAAAATTTCATTTTTCAAATAAAGAACAGTTTAAGTATTTGGACTACATGAAATGTGTATAAATAATTTTAAAATATTTTATCAATTTTTATAAAAAATAAATCATAAATTAATGATTGAATGAGTACACAGTAATATTATGTTTTTCTTTGGTCTAACATAATTTTAAAAATTAAATTTGTAACAGTCATGAGATAAATATATCTACACTTAATCTATTGATAATTAAATATAAAGGTTCTTATATGCATGTGAGATGTGAGAAATTAAGTTAATGCTTTTAATATTTATGTTAATAAAAATTTGACACTTCATCATTGTGATCTTCACTCTGATCCAGTGGCCATTGAGGCATGTGGCCTTTTGTGTGTAAACAGGTTGAAATACTTTTCAGCTTTCTTTTGTTTGTAAATGAGTTTTTGTTTGGGTCTTGTACTTTAAGGCTTTAAGGATCAAATTTCCTGCAAACATAGGCAGTGCTGAGGTGATGTTGGCATTACAATGCTGTTTCATCTTATTTTATATTGTTGAGGTGTAGATTAAACTATATTTGTCGTGTGCATAGATGAAGGATCATTAACAACTTCACTCTTTGGAGATTTAAAAAATTATTATCAGGGTTTTGGCTGGTTATCTGTGTCAAAACATATCTTCCTATTTTTTCATTAGCCATTCAGTTTAACCACTCTTCTTTTTTTTAGTAATAATGATAATAGTTTGATAATTTGTATAGCACAGTATCACAGCAGCTGGGTTCTGAGCTCTTTACATAAAAATAGTAAGACACATAGTTATCAATTCATTCAATGTAAAACATTCATATCCTAAATCAACATATAATGACATTACGGTATTTATAAGTTACATTCATCATTTAAAGAAGTGTTTTATTGTTGTTTAATTAATTTTAAAAGCAAAGTTTGAAGTGATGTGGTTTTAGGGCAGACTTAAAGGCTTTGCTAGTTGGAATACTGCAAATGTGTAATCATCTGTGACGCATTCTGCAGTTATGTTTTGTTAGATTGATGCTCTGTTTTCATTTCTTGTTAAAATATTATGTCCTGGTATAAATTGTAAATCCAGTTTGACTGCATACATTTTAAGCAATATGTTCATTTATTGAAGTTAAGATTTTACTGTTTATTAGAGATCCTGATGCTCAGCGGACTAAGAATTGAATTGCTTAAAGAAGTAATTTAAAAATTAACTATTTAAACCAAATCTTCTGTTTTAAATGGAATATGACATCATTTGCCTCTTGCTGTCCAGGTCTAAATCCAGTTGATGTTATATAGACAGCTATTTGTTTTTGATTATCAAAAAAGATGATCAATGATCAATCTTTATACAAGTAGTGCAAAGTTGTGGATCAGGGTAATTGGTGTATATGATTCAGAATGTTTATGGCCATTCATTTTTAAATATTGATGTAATGATGACATTTTTTCAGATTTCAAAGATTTTCTACATCACACCAAAAATTTGTTTTTAAGATTGAGTTCAGATTATTTACTCTGAAGGGCTAAAATTTTCCAGCATCAGGATCTAATTGTAGATTTATCTTAGCTTTGTAGTTTTTTGAAATTTCACTTTCTTTATTGCTCTTTTGAGCAAAGTCAATGGAAAGATATCTTTTAAAAGCCAAATTCTGGCAAAAGGCTTAAATATAACCTATTCTGTATTGGTTTTTGAGGCCCCTATCCTATTAACTCATGCTGAATTCCGGATCTGTATATGTCGTCAACGCGTCAACGATTCAATGCTTCGGGAACTGTTGTCAACTTTTTCAAAATGCTCGTAAACACGTTTTCTGACTTGCTAGAGAGCTGAAATTTTCACAGTAGGTTTAGCTTGTGGGGAGAATAAAGCTATTAAATTTTCAGATCGATCAAATGTATCGTAATTAAATTAATGCATTTTTAGTTTATCTCTATATGTAGCAGCCAGCTTTTGTTGACATTTTAGTAAGAGATTAGTAAGAAAAGACAATAACCTAGGATTAATTTTGCACGAGTCTAATTTTTTCCTCTTCTACTCCAAGTTAAATGACTACCAATTTTTGTTAATTTTTTTTTAGAAGTGAAAATGCCATATTTTTGTAATCTTAAATGTGTTTATAATGAATTCGCATTGGTATATGTGAATGATTATGATGGATATATAATGGAGCTGAAACACTTTACCCTAAAGTAACAGTCTTCCATAACCATGCCTCTGGAAAGACTTTCCGGACTTGGCTGACTTCCATTAAGGGTGCTGATAAACTATCACTCGACATGTCTTTTCTCATAGATTTAAAACTTGCAAAATTTCCAGAGGATGATGCCATTCTAGGTGCAGCAAGCCAATGGTATAAAGATGAACCTAATTTTTAAAAATACCAAAATAATTAACTACGAGGCGTAATTTCTAATTTTGAGCCTGAGAATAAAAGTCATTGCTAATCATAGGTCTTTTCCCAATAGATCTTTATGAATTTATAATTTTATTAGGGTAAGTAATATAAAGCCTGATTGACTCTGATATTAATTCAAAAAATTTACATAATTATCATAATTTGTATTTTATTTATCTAAATGAAAAAGTCGGCTTCATGCAGACCTTAGCAAGTGTTTTGA
This sequence comes from Ampullaceana balthica, assembly GCA_944989445.1. Taxonomy (NCBI): domain Eukaryota; kingdom Metazoa; phylum Mollusca; class Gastropoda; family Lymnaeidae; genus Ampullaceana; species Ampullaceana balthica. The sequence goes on along the minus strand of CALYLW010001053.1, from coordinate 314,409 downwards.
GCATATATTAAAATATACATAGTAATGCAAAAACATTTTGTCAGAAAAATTCAATAACTTTTTATTAATTATTGTATCATTGTAGTGTAGTGCAGGTGTAAATGCAGAAATATTAAATTGCACAACAAATATTAATCATAATGTATGAATTAGAATGTCATGTGTCTGTTATGAAACTCTCTTAGGTACAAGATGGTTCAATGCCATATTAGTAAGTTAGTACTGTTAGAAGAATAAAAAGAGATATTCTTCAATAGAACACCTTAAAAAAGAAAAATAGATAGTCTAAATGAAAAATTACCTGTAAAAAATAATTTAATAATCATCTTTACAGCTTCAATAAATATATTTAGATTCGTTTTTATATATATATTTTTTAATTTTTCTTAATTGTTAAAGATATTTATTTAAAAAAAATTATAAAACCTGGATTAATTATCTTTCACTTATGTTTTCAAAAATATATATTTATATTATAAATTATAATTATTGTTCATGCTGTATTGTTATTAAAAAAGAAAAAAGCGGTACTGTTACTACTTAAAGCTGAAAGAAATGTCATAGCAAGTTAATCATACTAATGTAGTTTAGCATGGAATAATGTAGCATTTTTTTAAAAAATCACTAACCATATTGTATTAATAATTTTATAGTCATTTTATAATGGGAATTATGTCATTAATATTGAGAGCTCTTTAAAAACAGAAAGTAATAAATAAGGATGCATGCTCTTTTGTTTTTTAAATCCACATTCATAAAATTATATATTATTTTTCAGTTCATGCTGATGTCATGCTAATATTAGATCAGCTATGTAAAGCTTTAAATGACTGTGTACACCATACCCAGTCTCAGTACTCTTCCAAAACCAAGTTTCTGAGAAGATATTTCTGAACGTTTAAACAGCTTGGAGCTGTTAGAATTATCCAAACTAGTCTCCTCATAATAAGAAATGGGAGGCCTAAGATCATAGGCTCTTACTCTTAAAATTGTGTGTATACCTGACCTCATTCCACCATTGTTCAGTCTGTTATATATTTAATTATAAACAATTATAAACTTTGTATTATGGGAGAAGAGATAAACTCTGAAACCTGTTTTTTTTTCATTTTGTGTTTGGTTCAGTTGAATGGATGGTCCAGTTTAGTATTAATTGTTTGAAGAGATAATAATAAGCTATACTGATCCTAGTTTACACTAAACCTAGCTAAGCCAAAGTATCAGCAAGATAAAGTTAATTAATTTTAAAACAGTAAAATGTTTCTTTTTAATACATTCAATTAAAGGAATATATATTTCTTCTTTAATAAAAAAATCTTCTATAAATGTAATCAAAGTTTCCAGTATTTACAAATATCTATCTCATAAAAGAGACACTCTATTTGAAGTTTTTCATAAATAAATTCATGACTTTCCTTATTCCCATTGTGTGACATTAAAATGCATTACAGTATTCATAAAATAATAGTAAAAGCTCTGAGAACAGAGTACCAGCATTTTAGTGTGTGTTTGTTGTGAAAGAAGCTCTGAAGCATATAAATTGTAATAAAGTATAACTTATAATTCATGGATTTTTTTTTCCCTGTGTGTATGAGCTTGTATTGCTTCAACTATTGAGCAAAAGGTATTTTAATTGTTACATATACTATGCATACATCTTAACTTTACCATATATAAGATCTGGCTCTTTTTTAGGACCAGTCAATATCACATCTGTGAGTGTCAAGAGACCTGTATTCTAGATTGTAAATAAGAATATACTATATTTAACTATAATGTTTTGAAATTTTATATGTATATTTTTATCTGATTCAATTTGGTCAAATTAATTTCTCACTCAATCTTCTTCTACCTGTGTATTTTTAATATAAAAAATCAATGTTAAATACTTAAGAAAGGCATTAAACAGAGTTTCCAGTTCACAACGTTTTTTGAAAGTGTATAAAATTAGTTTTTCTTATAATATATTAAACTGAAAAATAAAAATGATGAATTATTAATCATCTCTTAAAAAAAAATTTAAAACACTTTAAAAATTTCTCACATAAAAGACATCATATGCAGACTTAGCACTAGAAGAAAGGGCATATTCAGAGTTCTTGGGTTTTACGCCTGAATCAAAATTTGACATTGCATCGTTTACCTAAAATATATCAAATGCATTTGATTAATTTTATGATACTGTGTACTTAATTTTTTACAACGACCTGCCACTGGAAGCATATATCAATATAATAGGGCAACTTAAATATTTGTCAAATTAATCATTCTTATTTTGTTAAGCAATTACTTTATTTTCTAAGCCACGTCTAAAGGCTCTTATGCTTATAATAAAAGGATTTCTAAACAGCTGTCACCTTGTCTGTTGTGATATCATTTCCTGTTTTCATCAGCAACACACTCTGATCAACAGCCAGAATGTGGACTTGAGATGCTGGGTCAGCAGTCAATATGACATTTACACTTTGACCTGGTTTGGTCTCATTGATATTAAAGTTGATCGAAACCTGGGCAACAGCCAACTCATAATTTTAGTCATTAAAAAAAATACATCAGGTAATTTAATGTCACACAATAATGGTCAAATAAGTTGATTTATTCTGATATTAAAATAAACCATGTTTAAAAACAAATAGCAAATTCTTATATTAATTTTTAATTTGCAGAGATGAAGATAAGGTCTTAACATCTCAATTTAAAAAGCAAATGTCATCTAGTCTGTCCTTATTCGAATCAATCTACAAATATCAGTTTACTAGTATTCAAAATTCGTTTCTCTTATATTTTTGAAAACCATCTTGAGATTTTGAAATCAAATTGTTTTTCTGTTTTAAGGTTGAGAGTAGACAAAAACAAAATTCTAAATGAAATGATACAGATATTTAATCTTTTGATTTAAAATAACCATTTGATGTAGTTGATGTTTACATATTACATTAATTGTTTAAAGCATAATTACAGTTATAACATACCTTATTGTTAAATATACCAGCCACATTAAAAACTACACTATCAACCACAATTTCATCACCATCACTTCTGTCATAGTAAATCACAAGACGAGCTGTTGGGCCATTGAAGGTGCTACTCTGAGTTTAAATTTAAAGTCTTTTTTTCCTTTACCATCCAACGTGTCAAAGTCCACAACTGAACCTCTGGATAGTACCTACAATAAATTATTAATTTTTTGTTTAGAAAATGAATTTGACATTTTATTATTTAAAGAACCATGAAGTAAATAAATCATTTTATTTAGAAATTGAGAAATACATAAGGTTCACCTGATATGTCAATATATTTAATGGCTCAGTGCCCACAACTTGAACTGTCACATCATTACCTGACTGTTAAGAAAAGAAAAGATTTGCGTTTTTTTAAAAATTAGTCAGCTACTTCAAAAAATTTCTTTATAAGATAGTATCAAAACTGCAAATTCAAATATATGACACATGATTTTTTTAATTTAAATTATTTTAACCTTAATTATAAGCAAAAAGCTATTAATTCATAATTCCAAAATAAGCATTAAACTTATTTTTATTTTCAAACCTTATTTAAAATGTAGTTGTAAGTTAACACTAAAAATTATAGTTTTATAGCCTCATTATTTAATAAAATTTCAGAAATAGCCAAGTCATCTTTTTAAATGACCCTAACTACAAGGTGATCTTAAATTGTTAGAGATCACATTATTGTTTGGGCTTGTAAAAAAAAAGACCTTGCTATTTGTGAAAATCTCTTGAAAAATGAGTCTATAAAACTATTATAATATTAGGTCTGAATTAGGGTTCAAAACTTAACTTGCTTAATTGCCACATTTAACAAACTCAAAATTTTATTTATTCTAGTAAAATATTGAAAATGATAAAGCATTTCGTCAAGAATTTTAATGGTTAGAACCACTCTGAATGCAAAAGATTAAATGTATTATTTTATATTGATATTAGAATGTAAAAATTTAGATTGTTGTTTATCAGCGGAAAAAAAAACTAAAAAAACAAGGAATTCATGTGCTACCACAGTTATATTTATTCAAAATTAAATAATACAAAAAATATTTTGGTTTGTGTTTTCAAGATTTTAATAATGAGAGTCAAGTACATATATATTTACCTTGATATTTTTTTCTAATATTGAAACCTGGATGTAAGTTTCACTTTTTGAGTATGTTTTCTCCACTGTTCTAGTGTCAAAAAGTGAACCATATGTGACCTAATTAGAGATGTTCAAACAAACTAAATAGGGCTAAAAACACTTTTCTTATTCCATATGCAAGAACAAAAACATACAAATTCTCATTCTTCCCGTGAGGAGTTTGAGGTATTCAAATATTGAATAAGTAACATTCAAAAGTGTTCAATGAAAAAAAGCAACAATTATACAACCATATAAAAATTATTAAAGTTATCATTATTATGTATCTTAAAATTTATTCCAAATTAAAATACATTAAACTTCATGGAATTCTGAAAACGACAAAGAGACAAAATATCAAATCTATATATATAAAAATGAAAGTATGTATGTATGTCCTTTATAACTGACTAAACCATTCATCCGATCGCCATGAAACTTTTGGAGACTTTTGAGTACGCTCCTTGAATGGTCGCTGGCTACTTTTTTTTTCAAAATTTAACACTCATGGGGTGCCGGGGGCCCATAATATGATTTTTTTCTTATATGAGCTATATAAAAATTAGTTTAAGCGTTAGCTATTAGGTAAATTGATGGATCTTACCCAAACTTTGTATTTAACAACTTGGTAGCCAATATTGAAATACTATAGGGTGATTTCCTAATGTCCATTTCTTCGGGACTGGGGGCCCAAAATGCCTTTTTTCATAAACGTTTAATATTTTATTCCCCATTCAATTATTAAAGATCTTGATAAATATAGATAGATATATCCACTATAAAATTGATTAACATAAACATGTGTTTTGAACTTGACATCTTGCACTAAATGGACGTTTTTTGCTTATATGAGATATATAAAAATTAGTTTATGCGTTAGCTACTGAGTAAATGAATTGATCTTAACCAAACTTTGTATATAAAAACTTGGTAGCCCATATTAAAATAAAAAAGAGCACTACACTTCTAATATTCAATTGTTCAGGGCCGGTAGCCCCAAATGTCTTTTTTCGTATATGTTTGTGATATTATTTCCCATTCTATTTTTAACGTTCTTGAGAAATATATCCATGATGAGACTGAATTAAAATGAACAACATTTTGAAATTTACATCTTACATCGATTGGGCCGGGGGCCACAAATGTTTTTTTTTATATATACTCTAAAATATTATTTCCCACTCAGTTTTTAATATTTTTGCGAAATATATCCATGATGAAACTGAAGTTAAATGACCAGGTTTTCAAAATGTACATCTTGAATTGAATGGGCCTGGGGGCCCCTTAATGTATTTTTCCTTATATCTTTATAAATAAAAATATGTTTAATTGTTAGATAATGAGAAAATAACTGGATTTTGACCAAACCAGGGATATAAAAACTTAAGAGCCTATATTAAATTACTATAGGGCACTGAACACCTAATGTCCATTTCCTAGGGGCTAGGGGCCCTAAATGTGTTTTTACTAAACTTGTAATATTGTATTCCCCATTCAATTTTACACAATATTGAGAAATATAGATAAATGTATTTATAAATTTGTTATGAAATTGATTGAATTGAACACATTTTAGAACATCATATTTTAAACTGATGGGCCTGGTGTCCCTTAATGTAATTTCTTTTTATCTATATGTATTCCTTTTTAAATCCCTTTTATTAACTTCAAAATCTTGTCTGTCGTCATCTCTCTCTGTCTGTCGTTCGCAGGGGGGAGGAAAAACAAAAGTAAAAAATGACACACTTCCCGTGATGCTATCGAGATGAAATTTTGCACATAGGCTTGTGTCACCTAACAATGCATTGTACCAATTTCAGATCGATTGCATGTACAGTAATTAAATTAAAAGCAATTTTAGTTTATCTCTCTATAACTCAATGTAGCGACTGTTGTTTGCAATCACGTGTCCCTTGCTTGAGTTCAAGCTAGCCATCGAATACCACACCTCCCCTCTCCCAGTTTTACAACAAGGGTAGATCAGTCTGTACATGTTTGTCGCATGTTGCGTATTATATTAAATGTATCAATTCTTTGAATTCTGTCTCATATATAAGGGATTTATAGTCAAAAACTGTGTTTTTACTGGGTTGTTTTAATTACTAAAATCGTTGCAACGCACGACGGGTCTGCTAGTTAAATAATAAAACATAAGGTTAGCAATATTTAATTGATAAAGCTAATCTGTTAAAGGGCATTAATTACATCAAATATTTAAAGATTTTTAACTGTTTAAATTTCAGGTTTCTTTTTTTCTCCTTTTGATTTCTACACAAATAATGTTACCTTAATTATAATGGATGTTGCATTTTTTGGGATATCTATATCTATAGGTAGCACTCCATTTGCTGGAAGTGTTAGGTTTTGTCCTAAAAGTGGATATGATCCTGTGAAAACATCTATTCCATATAGACTTTGATCTGGGACTTTATGCTGGTAGTTGACTACTGTGTAGGCAGAAATTGAAGTATTTTGTTCCATTGGAGGCGAATTGTCAGGACTTGAAACCTGGACCTATAATAGAATGAAGAAAAAAAATGTCATTTTATTTTTAAAAATAATCTAAATGCATTTAAAATATTTTTTTACTTTATTTTTTGTTAATTATTTTTTTCTTTGAATGTTTTATTTATAGAATTTGCTCTCAATTAAAGCTGTTCTAGATATTGTACTTAACGATTTAAATTTAAGTTTTTATGTAATTATGAAATATTCCAATTTATTAGTTTCGAACCAATCATTTTCTTCCTTTGGGAAATGACTGCATGCCACAATAATTTTTCAGGAGTTATTGGAAAATCCTTTGGAAAAAGTAAATGACATCAGGATTACTAATAGTATTTTACTTTAGTAAAAGGCTAAGTAAAGGTTTGAAAGATTCTTACAAATGCAGTGTATTGTAGTCCAGGTTTGAAAACATTTGGTGTTGAATCCAAAAATTTTACACTGTACTTGTTCTGGTAAAATTTGATTACACTGCTGCCATTTAGCTTTACACCTGTAAATCATAATAACAACTTATTTTACAATATGACCATGTAGAATTAGAATTTGAAACCTTATGAAAATTTTCCATATCCAATTTAGGGAAAATTGACTTTTTATAACTTAAAATTAGATAAAAACTACAGTCTACTCCACTTTTCTTTATTGTTGTATATCTACAGTGGTTTGGCTGATTGAGAATTTTTCTAAATCGCATTTTCTTCTTAACCAGTTATAATTTACAACTTTTTTTGCAGGAAAAAGATATGCTTTTATTTTATATTAAATTTCACCTGTTGATGCCTCAGTAACAAAAGCTGTAATTCTAGCCTCAGAGTGATCATAAATACCAACAGCTCTTTCAATGTCATCTTTAGGAATTGTAAATGAGTTCTCTCCATTTATCTAATAAGCAAATCAAATTCATTGTTCTTGGTCATTCATAATATCTTTTGGAAATGGAAAGTATATACAATTTTCATCATATTTATGAGTTGCTCATTGTTTCTTTTATGATCACATTAAAAATGTGTGCTTTTCAGATTTTTACAATGCTCTAATAACACATTTTTTAATTGCAACTCCTCAGTTATAATAAAGAAATTGCACTTCTTATTTTATAGATTCAAAGTGACTTGGAAAGCCTCTTGAAACTAAATTTTTGTTCACAAGAAATAAATTTAAAAATCTGTCTAAAATACATGGGAGTACACTTTTCAGAAAATAACAGAACATAGCTAGTGAATTGTTAAGTTTGTATAGTAAAACAGAATATTAAAATACCAGGTGCAAGTACATGGCTTTCCCGGGTTTTAAAATTAGGTTTTCTGTAGAAGCGTACAAAACTGTTTATTTGCATGCAATAAAAGGTACATTTATCTTAAAGCAATTTGATAGACAACATTTTTTGGCAGTTCCATATGGAGTGTGTACAAAAATATTTTCCTCTTTGCCCACTTTGGAGCAGGCCACATACAACTGCCCATGAGAAAATTATGATGTCTGCAAATCTATACCAGCAATCCCAAGAGACTGGCCCTGTGACTTGTTGATTGTCATGGCAAAGCGCAGTTTCAGTTATAAGGGAACAAATGCCTTCTGAGCTTGCTAAACATTTTATTTTTCGTTTAGCAAACGTTTCACCAAAATGCCTCCATTTGGATGCAGAGGGACACCTTGAACCCCATGCTGGCGGAGGCCAAGGGGGCGTGGGAGCACCTTGGAACCTTGATCCGGTCACCCATTTTTTGGGGCACTGAGCAACTTTTAATTAGTAAAGTTTTCTCTAAAATGTACCCACGGCTCAGAACAGGCACATGGAGCACTACTTTTGGCTGGAGGAGGCCAGAGTGAGATTGGGATGGAACGAAACCTGTTTAAGAACCTTCTTCATGTAATTTTGTGTAGGTGTACCAAATAACGTGCTGAAAATAAAAGTCTTAGTAATAACCTGTTAGCACTTAATACCATTTTGGCTAAATATCCACGAAGCTCACTTTGCTGTGCTTTAAATAGAATCCAATGAAAATGACAGGCAGGTATGGACATTTTATTTTTAGATACTCCGCGAAGTATTCTTATTCTAATACTTTCGCAGAAATTTTTTTTAAAATACTATAAATATTTTTGGCTGGAGGAGGCCAGAGTGAGGTTGGGATGGAACGAAACCTGTTTAGGAACCTTCCCCATGTAATTTTGTGTACCTGTACCAAATTTCACGTTATTTGGTTGTCTGGATCATGACTTATAAGGGAACAGACAAACAGACAACAAATGTGTCTTATATGTATAGAGAAATTGAAATATATATTTTTTAAAATTTTGATCTACTTCATAAGTATAGGATCTATCTTAAATATTCAAAATTTTTAATTAGTGATTACCTCAAATGCAATCTGTGTTGTTTTCACTTCCCTTCTTCCGCATTCATTGGGGCGTAGTTCAACATTTTCGCCAACATGAAGCTCCACTGAACCCACAACTGGCTGGCCAAAAGTGTACCTGAAAAATGGAACAACATGATATAAATCAGATGGTATAACAAAATAAGGCCATGAAATGTGTAAAAGACATTCCAGTTGAAAGAAATAAGGCCACAATAACTGTTAATCGTACTGAAATAATATGCACTGAGTAAAGTTCTATCATTTATGTCATTAATATAAAAAAAAATGTTTAAGGACATATATAATTTTTTTTTGATGTTTATATACTCCAAAAAGCAACAAAAAAAATGTCTAAATAAATTTTTTTATTCGCTACAGAAATGATTACTTGTAATCTCTGAATGAATATAACTAAAATAGCGCACACTTTTCCATTGTATTTTATGACACTTGTCAATGATAATACTATTTTTTACACAAGTAAAATTATTGTCTTTTGTAAAAGCTTATTAATAGTGCCACAAAAAATAAGATTATATTAAGCAGAAAAATGCACTTATATTTTAAAAATAATGTGGCAGTGTCAGCCACAATATTTTCAGCCCACAAGGCTTCCCCCTCACCCAGTATCAGTGGTAGGCAGAACATTGGAATGTGGGTTGTTTCCCTTAGCTGGGAACAAAAGCTCAAGTTAAGTACCAGCAATTTCCTTGGACGTCATGGGGCAGTGGTCAATGAATGAAATTTTAAGTGTTTCCAGACAGGACAAGGGGAAAGGGAAATGCCAACAGTATTTTATAGTGGCCAGGGAAAAACATGAATGGAACAAGTTTTTAGGACTTGAGCCATAGGACGATCTCCAATGTCACCCACATTCCTCTGACTACCAATATAAGGGAGAAATGTGGGAGACAGAGGGAGAGTGACCCGGTGCCCAGGTAGAGAGAGAGAGTCACACTGTGCCTAGTTAGGTGTACCAAACTTAGTGTAGAGTAGGGCATTGCTTAGTGACTGTAACAAACTTGTAAACTGTGCTTCCTGTGTCAGTTATTTACAATAGGGATTGAACGGTGTTAACCTTATAGGACAGAAATTACTCTAATAAACACTATTCACAATTATAGTCCTCACTACCTTTGTTTTACCTAGTTATTTAATAAAACTGTCAAATTAGTGTGTGTGCTACAATATAGCAAGATATAATCAATCATAACATTCAACCTTAGCCAACCACTCGGCTACAATAATATACCTTTTTCTGATTATTTATTTTAACAAACGTGTCTGCTCTTTATGCTCTTGTTTACATTTTTCATTCACTAGTTAGTTAAATAGCTTGATGATTAAAAATAGGTAGCCCTTTTTAAAAGCAAATTTAAGTTATTTGAATATTATATCATTTATATTTTTAATTTTAGTCTTAAGATCAAATAGCATCTTTTTTAAACCAAGTCAAACAGCTTCAAAATTCTTATCATGTTTTTTATAAAGCCTTTCGGCTTAAAAAAATATGACTGTAACAAAATGAATATTATTTGTGAAAGTCTGATTCTTTATTTCGTGAAATCATTGAAATTATTTGATAGCTCTGCAAATAATTAGATGTAATGCAAATTTTCATTGGGAGGGGAGTGACATTGTCAGATGGCAAAACTTTGCAAGATTGCGAAAAATAGTTTGGGTGGATTGGGTGGTGAAATTATGATCCTATCATATCTTATCTTACAGATGGAATAAGACAAGTGATTATATGATATCTGAATTTCAGTTGCTTGCAACAAAATAACCTTTTGAGTTGAATGAATACAATCATACTTAACAGAAGACAAATAAATATGGGAAATAATGTGTTCAGTAGATACTAAAAATATATTTTCTTTGTTAAAATGACACAATCAAAATTAAATTTCATCAGAACAATTAGCTGTGGTATCTTATTTTAAATCTTTTTTTTTGTGTGTGTAATAATCCAATCTCAAAATTCTGATTTATTTATTACAACAAAAATTAGTTCAGTTATTTTAAGTTGTTTTAACACCAAGTCAATACAGAAAATTTCTTTATTTCCAATTCAGTCAGCAAAGTTTTAAAAAAAGATACCTACTTTGCTTTCACTTTTCCTGTAAGGACTGAGTCCTGGACAAGACCATAAGGAGGTAATTCAACAATCACTTCAAATCTGGGCAGTTCTGATAGAAAAATGAAAGAATAATAGATATCATGTACTTTTCAAAATAAAGTGTATAATAAAAAATGTTACTTAAAGCTGCATGGTTGCACGGCTCTGAAGATATCTGACCAATGCTCAATGCTGTGCAGTAATTTGGAATAGCTGAACAGCAAATTTTGATAGAGATAATATCTGTTTTTGTGCACTCACAAAATTGATGCTGTGAAAATTTAATTTAGCACAATAGTTTGTTATTTTACACACATACCAATGAACCTAATGGAGAAAATTGATTGTAAACATTATTTTGTTAAACATCCACATACCATACTCGGCAACTTCAAAGGTCTGGATCACAATTTCATCATAGTCCTATAGAAACAAAAATTGGAGAAAATAAAAAGTATTAAAGAAATGATATTGTCCTGTACATGTATAAAGAAACTTAATTCTGTCTACTTCTAGGCTATATATTTTAAAATTCAAAGTACTAATATACACTTCCAACATCTTATTTTGTGCGGTTATTTTCAATCTAGCATTCTTTCTTTGGTAACCTTTTAACAATCAATTCAAGTAGTCTTAATCATGACTTTTTTGTATTATACTCTTCATCTATGGGGACTAATACCTCAAGAATGGTGCGAATGCTCCATGTACCAAATTGGGGTTGGTCAATCAGTTCAATGCTTTCTTCAACAACACCTGCTGATCCTTTCAAACTTTTGAGGATCTTAACATTGTTGTAATTGGGGTCCTTAAAAAATTTGTAAAACTTTCATGGCATATTTCATTATTTATTTGCCAGGACATTATTAACAGGTCATTCCTTGATTCCTTTTTTTTTAAATGGGTAATGGAGTTGGAAAAAATTTGATTATTTTTCACACAAAAAAAGTATCAAAATAAAATATATAGTAATTATTTCTTTGATATATTATCTTAAAAGAATCCTAAAAAATGTACTGATGAGAACAAGACCAATTATGTGTTTTACTGTAAAGAAAATAATAAAAAAAGCTCCTCAATTAAAAAAGAAAAAAAAATCTGGTTCATTCTAGTTGCTTGAAAAAGATGATCAGAGAAGATGACCATCTGACTATATTTTCCCACAGTTTTTGAGATGTTGAATTATTAGATCAACATGTAGGATGTCAGCTGCCTCTATAATAATATGAATATGGCATTTAGAAATTATCAGCTACTAAGCCCCATTTATCAGCTACTATGTCATAAAAGTATATGCGGTTGACATGTAAAAGCAATGACGTCTATTATTTTACTAACAAGATTTAAAAAAGAGAAAAAAATCAATTAATCTTGAGGGACATAGATTTTATATTTAAAAAAGAAGTATTTTGAAAAGTTATTACCGTAATTTGTTTTTTCAGGCAATTACTTTATCATAAACCTTAACAAATGTAGGTGTTTTCATAAAATTGTGACACTTGCTATGAAATGGAGGGAATCTATAATTGAATATATGTTGTTGAAATAATTAGTGGACATATTAGACAGACTTAATTCTAAGGAAATATGTAGTTCTATGAAGCACAAGTGGAAACAACATTTACCAGAATGTGAACATTGAATTTTCCAGTATAAAGTCTTAGGTCAGGAAAAACAGCCAAAACTCTAAATCGCACTGTTGAATAAATAAAAGTGAGTCATTAAATTATTTAAATATGCCCACATAATAATTTGCCTGTATAACCCAAAAATAAAAAATACACAAAATAACACATTTTAGAAATACATGTAATGCTAAAGTATTGCAATTTTTATTTATTTTTTGTACAAGCAGTTAAAAATATAACATTTATTAGTCTCAAGGAGTAGAAACCCTCTACCCCAATTTTACAAAATGTTCTTCCATTTGTTTGATACACATCAGGTACCTTGGGGTTATTATTCAAAGGGAAGTTTGCTGGGATAAGCCAATAATGAATGCATGCAAACAAGACCCCAGGGTTCCTGAAGTAAAATTAAAGATTTGGCAACTGTAGTGTGAAATAAAAAGCCTTATGACCTCATTTTCATATTCGTGTCCATATAGATAAAAGATCAGTTTAAAGAAAATCAAAAGACAGACATAATACTTTGTCCTCATTGGTTACAGGAACAAATCATGTTTTTCAATACGCTTGGCTTCCCAACACATGAAGAATAGTATCAACTATCCAAGCAAAAAAAAGTAGTTTATTTTTAATTTTGAAAATGTGCCTTTTCATTATCCCAAAATTAAACAGAAACGTGTCCCCCTCCTAGGTAGGCAGTGACAAAACAATGTCAGGCAGGTAAGCTGCTAAAACAAAATACAGGAACTGCTCATTTCCATCAAAGACATTTAGAAATTGGAGTAAGCTTCCAAATTGAACAGATAAGACTATTTTCTTGACACATTCATGTCTATTGCCTCCTCCCTTCAAACTTTCAGTTGATGATATCCTTCCTGTGTTGACCAGTAAAGTATCCGCCTGATGACAGCAGAAGTATCATAAACTCACTCAAAACAGCAGATAGGAATCAGAATTATCATTGTACATGTATTTATAATGGAACTCAGAGGTTAAAAAGGAAGAATAAGGCATCAATGTATTTAATGTAATTTTTAAATGTTTGGTTTAATTTGATAATTTTAAACTTATGATTATGGCTTCTAAGCTACCATTACCAATAGAAAATATAAAGAATAGTAAAAAAAAATAATAAAAATTTTCAGCAATAGGATTTTATATTGCTGATTAAAATTTTTATTTAAGGATGATAATTATTGGGGATTTAACCATTTTTAGATACATTTAATTTTAAATCAAGTTAAAATAAATTATATAGATCATTAGTATATGCAGTTATATCTCATCCATTTGTGAAAAAATGGTAATTATTAATGTATAATTTAAATTGTACAAAACTTTTAGAAGCAGATGGTTAAAATCATATATTAAGATTTACAAATACACATTCCATCCCTGAAGTGCATTTATCTATGTAAAAATGCAAATATTAATACATGATACATAAAAATATTGGATAGGAAAAAAGGCTGGAACTAAAGCTATAAGAAAAGTAAATTTGTTTCCAGTAATTTGTTAATTGCTATAGAATTATTTAAGAAAAATTGTAGAAATTGTTTTTGAAGGCAGCAATTAAATTTTTACCTTTCTCTGTAGGTTTATAGATTGCTTTGTCTGTTTGGATCAAAATTGACACTGATTTATGATTTAGTTGGAGGGTAGAGCTTGCCTCAAACTGCAAAGGGCCTTGACTTTTAAGCCTCAGACTACAGGTTTTGCAAGTGAAGTTTGTGTCAATCTTTCAAATGTATTTTAATGAAAAGGTATCATAAGTTACCCATTCATGGAGATAATAATTTTAATTTGTTTAGTCTAAATTGAAATTGAAAGCCTTGACAAACAAGTCATTGTCTATATGCTTGTTTATTTAAGATTAGGGTATATCAAGACCCTTTAATCCTGAAGATTAAAGAAAATTTACTATTTCTAAGAATAAAATAACACACTTTCAAATATTACCCATTTTAGTTGTTCAATATTGTTTCTTTATTTGTCTGTAATAATCTAAAAAAAAACGTTTTTCTTTAAACTAGTTGTTACAGCTAATCTAATTTTGTATTAAATTTAAGACAACTTACGAGAAATGTTAAAGTTCCAGAGTGACCTTTAAGTAGACAAAAAGAATATAGGCAACCATGCTATTAAAATTAAAATGCTAACTCTTTATAAATAACATGAACCTACTTATGAATTGGAAAACAGATAGGTAAAAAATAGTGACTAAAAGTAACATTGGTTTACCAGAATTAAAAATCAGTGAAAATAATAAGTGAGAGAAGGAGAAAGGGTGCAATGGCGCCAATGGCAATATATTTCATTTTATCTTTCAGAATGTAGATAATTCTAAAATGTGATACAAGACTATGCAATAACTCTTTATTTTAGTTAGTGCAAAAAAAACAACACAACAACGTATAAATAGTTTAACAATGTTTATTAAAATAACATACCTTTGATAAATGTTCTCTTCTGTGTTTGTAATGTGATAATATCATATCGATTGTGATCTGAATTGTAGATTTTATTCTGTAAGGAAGCCTCTACTGGCACACTTACATTGTCCTTCAAAATGTGAACTCTTACATCAAAGAGGCCACCACGATAAATTGTTCTTGGGGCCGTGATGAAATAGCTGCCAGTTCTGAGTAAACATGAATGATTTGTTTTTCAATACCCAGTTTTAGTGATGCCAGATGCAACAATAAACTACATTTGTTAAAATTATTTAAATAGCAATATGCCAGTTGAATTACTGTGTAAACCTCTTCCTTGCAATGTTAACAATTATTTTTTTAAAATATTTTTTTTATTTTAAAAACTAAAATTAGCACACAAAAAACATGTTTTTTAAAATATCGAAACGGATAAACAGCTAAATAAGTATAAGCCTAGAGCAGTGATTGATGGCGAACCTATGACACGCTTCCCACAGTCGGCAAGCAGAGCCTCATCAGCTGGCACGCGACTAAAATATTACTTCCTTGTTCAATAATCACAATAAAATAATCCATTTAATTTAAATAAGTTTTTAGTTTTCTGGAACGTCTTACCTACTTTCGCATTATGCCACTGGCATAGGGCCTAAGAGGCCGCCCATAAAGTTCGTCACGCTATTTTTGACCATTTTTAACTCCCCACTCCCCCTGTCACAAACTGTCACAAATCTTTGGAACCCCCCCCCCTCCCCCGGGGCCGTCCATAAAGTACGTCACGCTCCAGAGGGGGGAGGGGTGTAAGAAAGAGTGAGAGTTTGTGACAGGGGGAGGGGGGGCCCGGTCATATGATTCGTAGTGTAGTGGTTACAACGTCCACATTGCAAGCGAAAAGTCCTGGGTTCAAGCCGCAGCATGAACATTTTTTTTTAATTTAATTTTTTTTTCTGCCCGTTCTTTTCCCCATTTTTTATTTATTATTTTGCGAACATGACTACCCTCTCTAGGGTCGGCAAATCACATTAAATGGTTGGCAAGGAATTGTAGTAAAGGGTGGGGTGCAGTTAAAAACAACTGCTGTGCACATATCTCCACGTTTACTCGCTTTTATTTCATTACTTCGTCCTGCTGTTTATGTCCATTCTCTCACCCCCCCCCCGCTCTTTGCACTATCTATGATGAGCAAGTCTGCGGCGTATGTTACGCCGCGGGTCGTATCTTATATTACTTATTACATTGCAAAGAATACGCCAAATTTGAAGCAGTTAATGTTTCTAAATGAATTCAAATTTATTGCAGACTGCCCGTGAGTTTTAATACTTTCATTGTTAAATAGATTCCAGTTTTCAGATCTAAGCATTTTGAGGTTACCTATTCACAACTGTAATTGAATATCGTAAACAGAATATGCAAATATAATGTAAAAACGTGCAATACAGCAAAACACGAGAGCTTAGTAGGTATTTCAGGCTTATTCACATGCGCTCAGCCAAAGTAAGTCCTATGAAGCCGACAAGGAGTATATAAAAGTTTATATCATTTCATTGTACTGAACAAACAACTGCAAGGGTTGGGGAAAACAGCAGAAAATAGGATTTGCGATATAAAAGAAAATTGAAAGAAAACTGAAGATTTTTTAAGAGATCTTGTGAGTGGTCAGATGTAATATTTTCCAAATCTAAAGATGCATCTAGAAAATTCTACAAAATTTGCACACAATCCTTCAAGTCATGAAGAAATCAAAAAGGAATTTTCGAGGATTGTAGAAGCTGCAAAGGAGAATTTTAAAGCCATATATCTACAGTTCCATCTGATGGAAAGAACAAAGTCTTTTCTTACTTCTCTATATAAATCTAAGTTTGAATAACTTGATCTCCATGCTTACAATGGTGAGATATTGAAAATCTGGAAATTGAGCTATTGGAATTTCAAGAGAGCCCTACGTGAAAAATAAAATTATCTCGTAGGCGTGCAACATTTGAGAATATGGAGTGTGCAGAGATCCCACAGGACAGAACAACTGATAGTTATGAAAATAAAATCCTTAAAGAGTAGGATTCTCTGCCAAATAAATTTAAATAAATGAAAAAGATTTGGGGGGTGCTATTATTACTATGTTTTGACCATCTTTTATGTGCGTGAAGAACTGTTTTCAGCTTTGAATTATATCAAATTATTTAAATGTGACTCAATAAACAGAATTACAGATAACCCGAGTCCTGCATGTGATGCGCTCAAACTCAAATTAACGAAAGTATGAGCCAAGGTTTGACGAATTAGTGTCCTTACAACAGCAAAAATCCAATTAATTTCGCAAAATCAACATATTTCCTGTTATAAAAAGTGTTGTTTTTTTATCATTGAAAACTCTCTTCTTTTTTTATCTTTAAACCTTAAGACAAGTGTGTGTTGTTTTGTTAAAGGGGCGTCAATAAATGACGTCACGCGCCTGGGGGAAAAAAAAGGGGGGGGGTACGCATTTGTGATTATGTGTGACGAGGGGGAGAAGGGTGTTAAAGAAATGTGACGTCACAGCAAAATGAGCAACTTTAAATAAAAGTTCCACTTAAATATTTGATTCCTTGCAATTTATTTAATGACTTTTTACATGGCTTCACACGTGTTACGATATCAGAGTACAGCCTTACACTAAATATATACTTAAATGACAAAAAGTAATTTGCAACATGTTCATTTTGAATTCGAAAATATAGCTTTAGGGGGGGGGGTGGTCAAAGCTGTGTGACGTCATATGTGAGGGTGGGTCTAAGTTTTTGTGACGAAGGGGGGCGTGGGGGTAAAAATCGGCCAAAATCGCTTGACGTTATTTATGGACGGCCTCTAAACCAAAGTCCCATTTTCTGGTTTAATTGGAGTGTTGGTAAAAAATAAGTGGCTTTTGGTTGAATTTTGGGCACGCGGCCCAAAAAAGGTTCGTCCCCACTGGTCTAGATACTCGGGTCCACTTTCTTTTAATTTAAATTTTTTGAATAGGTTGAAGTTTTTTTTAGAATAATGGCAATACTAGTGTATCACCCTTCAGAAATGACGGAAGTTTTCAACATAAATATATTTCAGCTGAAATCTAGTAATTTTGAAAAAATACACATCAGAATAAAAAAATAATATAATACAGATCTTTCATTTATTTTCTTTATTTTTATTTTATTCATTTATTTTCAAATTTAAAAATTTTATGCGGACTTTCCAAAAGAGGTTTTTTTGTGCAGTAATTTGGTGCGCTGCTTTCTAAAATTAGTAGCGTGACGAACGAACGAACATACATAGCAAATTATGTAGGCCTATATTGAATATTGACTTCAGTTAGTCCATAATATTTTAGTAATCCTCGACTTTCTGTGACACTTACGAACGGCAATCAAATTTAAATTTGAATTTGGTAAATGCATGAACATATATATATATATATATATATATATATATATATATATATATATATATATATATTAGGGCTGGTACTGATTTTTAAAAAATTAGTTCGATTAATCGTGAAAAAATTAACCGATTAATCGATTAATTTCGAATCATTATATTTTTATAACGCATATATAGATCCCGTTTAGTTGCGAATCATTATTTCGCGAAATTGGTTAAGTCGGGGTAATTCCATGGCTCACAAATTGTGTGACGTAACACAGCAAATTCATTCTATTATGCAAGAAATTAGGAAGAATAACCTATTTGTTTACGTATGCAAGTCTTAATAAATAATAATGCGAGGGTAAAAGTATGTAAGTAACAAAAATATAAATTACTAGATACGCCCCGCGGAGTAGCATACCCCACAGACTTGTTCATGGATAGTGCAAAGAAAGGGAAGAAAGAACGGACACAAACTACACCACGAAGAAATCAAAACAACGCGAGTGAACGTCAGTAGGGGGGGGGGCACCGATGCATTGTTGTTCTAGAGACATTCGCACTGCGGTTATCCACCTGCCCACCACCCTTACCCACCCTAGCTCGCCAACCTTAAACTGTAATTGGCAAAAATAGGGGGAAAAGAACGGGCGCAAACACACATTTTAATTTTATTTCTAAATAATGTTTTCGCTGGGGCTTGAACATAGGAACTTCCGCGTGTATGGCGGACGTGATAACCACTACACTACGAATCACATGTTATTCAGTGAACGAACAATGCAAGCAAACGCAAGAACTGATTTGTCGACTCCAGCGAGGGTTTTTCGACATGCTCATTTGCATATTCTCGCATTGGTGAATTATATATATAGAAAAAATTAGATTAATAAATTGGAAAAATATATAATATATATTTTCTTAAATTTCAATCGAATTTTAATTGATCAAATAATTTTAATCGATTAAAATTGTAACAAATAATAGATTGATTAATCGTTAATTTCCGCAGCCCTAATATATATATATATATATATATATATATATATACATGTATACATGTATATTTTGTATATATATATAAATAATTTTAATACATAAAGTGACCAAACCACTGAAACTCCTTAACAGGACTTCCATATAGGCACAAGTTATACTAAATAGAAATACAAG
Organism: Ampullaceana balthica; assembly: GCA_944989445.1. Taxonomy (NCBI): domain Eukaryota; kingdom Metazoa; phylum Mollusca; class Gastropoda; family Lymnaeidae; genus Ampullaceana; species Ampullaceana balthica. Next base: position 294,671 of record CALYLW010001053.1, on the reverse strand, counting down.
TAGTTTACCTTAGTACAATGAAAAAGAAACAAATAAATTCAAAATATTACATTCATGGAAAAGAACTGACCCAAACTAAAGATGCAAAATACTTAGGAGTCTTAATAAATGAGAAACTATCATGGAATCCCCATGTCAATGAAGTTATTAAAAAATCAAACAAAACCTTAGGCTTTATAAAAAGAAACTTTAATAAAATTTAATGTAATAGAGATATAAAACTAAAATTCTACCTCACTTTGGTGAGACCTGTACTAGAATTGGCATCTTCTGTATGGGACCCATCAACCAAAGAAAACATTGATAAACTAGAACAAATTCAAAAAAGAGCTGCCAGATTCATTACTGGAGAATATTCAAAACTGACAACAATAACACCATTAGTTAAATCATTAAACCTTGAAACACTAGAGGATAGAAGAACCAAGAGCAAAGTAGTAATCATACATAAAGCAATTAATTCTAATTTAGAAATACAACACAAAGATAACTTAATACAACCCTCAGATAGACATAAGGATAAAAACACCTTTCTTATTCCGTATGCAAGAACAAACAAGCTTTATTGCAGTCCCATTCTATATGTTGTAAGAACAAACACATACAAATTTTCATTCTTCCCGTCCGGAATTCGGGCGTGAAATGGGTTGCCTGAAGAATCCAAGAAAACCAACACTTTATCAACGTTTAAATCTCTAATAAAAATGCAGGACTAGACACAAACCATAGATAAGCGTAGGACGCAATAATCTTCTGTATAGAAAGAGCGTCTGTAAACAGATAAGATACGATAAGATAATGAACAAAATTGTCTTCACATTACTTATTTCTAGCAATTTTTAACGCAATTTACCTTGGAAAAATTGCGTTTATAGATTCGAAATGTCTGTCAAGCTTGACAATGCGACTCCTACTGAACCATACCAGATAGAGGGTTCGAGTCTTTTGCAAATATGCTAAGGAGGTCCCAAGGATGTGCAACGGCCAAAAAATACCGAAAAGGTTTACTGGATTTCCTGGAAAATCCAAAAAACCCTTTAAAAATGCAGTATTTTGTCAATTTTTCGCCAACAATAACATATATCGGATTGAAACAAAATTGAAACAATAGCTAATAATATTTAGTAAAATTTTGAAGAAGGAATTTTTCAAAAATCTGTTTACGTTCGACTCCCGTAATTTTAGAAGCATTTTTTTAAAGCAATTGTTTTGTTTAATTTCAAAGTTTTTTTTATTTTAAATGACTTTTAATGTAATCTAGAAAGATAGTTAATGGGGTTTTCTCGCTTTGTGAATGCTTATGTTAGATTTTTGCGTGGTGCGCATCATATTGACACATTCTTGGTGTGATGTAGCGTGAGGGGGATATGACGTCATTTTTGTTTATACTTTCAGAATTACTGATTTGAAATAACTTTTAATTTAATCTAGAATGATTTCCCTTCAATTTAAAAAAATTGGAAATTCTTTTTGTAAAAAGCGTTTAAATACTCATTCGAGTTTTTATTTCTTGTTTTCTTTATTTGAGAATCCATATCACTTCTAGGATTAAGGTTCCTTTTGCAAACATGCGACCACAAGACTTACTCTCCATTAGCTCCTGAAAACGTCAGAAATACCAACAGCATACATATGCTTTGTTCCATCTCTTTGCCTAGAAGTTTAAGAAATTGTTTCAAAATAACAAAAAATCAGGTTTTTCAAACACATTTACCAATTTTTGAATAAGTATTAAATATTTTAAAGACAAAATAAAATGCTATTTCAATAATTGTTTTAAATGTTTATATCCACTGCGAACCACTTAATACTTACGACTTAAGAATCCTGCCTAATGTCGTTGCTAGATTTTCGATTGATACTATACCACAGCTTCTCATAAAGCCTTGTGGAAGACGACTAGTTTGTTGTTCAAAGTTCAAAAGATGTTTTTAAAAAATACACAAGAACTTATTTTTCAACATCCATCAGCAAAAGTCCATGCTCACGTAGTGAGTCGTGAGCTACTGAAATAAAAATTAAAATGGCTTGTACTAATAACAGTGGCGTCACTGGGGGGCGGGCAGCCCCGGGTGACACCATGGGGGGAGGGGTGACACCATGGGGGGAGGGGTGACACCAAAATCTAAAATTTTACTGTGTACAAGTTAATGTCAACAAAAAAAAAGATGAAGACACATTTTTTAACCTAGAAAGAAATTACGAAATACAATGAAATTCGTTAAATGCGAAAACTTTTTAATAAAAAAAATATAAGTTAACATGAAATAATAATACAGTCCCAACAGACAACAATAAAACAAATTTAATTAGGGGAAAAAAGAAAAGAAACTGCCGCACCAGAAAGAGCTTTAAAAAGGCTGGACATATGAGAGGCGGTGTCTTTTGTTTTAAATGACATAAAGCCAACTGGGCTTTGACATACTGACACCATGGACGAACCCCACCTCATTACTCCATGCACCACAGTGGGGAGGGGGAATACGATTTTTCTTCCAACAAAATTCAAAAGATGAGTTTTCTTTGTTTTTGTTTTTTGTTGTTTTGTTTGTTTGTTGTTGTTGTTTTGTGTGTGTGTGTGTTGTTGTTGTTTAGATAAAAATTGTGAATTTAATGCCTTAGAGTTAATATTTTTGTTTTATTTATATTTATAAAAGCCTGCAAGCATAGATATCCATATTTATATACAGGTAGTCCACGGGTTACGACGGTCCCATCCCGACTTACGTTGTTACGTGGTTACGAACGTGCTCCAATAAAATTATTTAAAAAACTAGGGTTTTTTTTGTGTCAAAACCCAAGTAACTCATCCTTGTTTGATAAATACAAAATATTAAACTTCCTGAAATGTACACAAAGTACTTTATAATTATAATTCCTCAAATACTCTTTTTACATCGTTCCCTCTTTGAAAATTAAAATAAAAGCTAAAACAATGACGTCATATAATTTTTTTTACGGCAAGAATATTTTAATTAATAATATTTTGCACACCTGATGCGCATCTTGTATATATATTTAAATATAAGCTCAAAAGATAATGTCATAGCGTTACGGATATATACTCGATCCAACCAACCTGTGACTTTGGTTATTATATTGTTTATAATGTTACGCGTTATTCCGTCTTTTATAATATATTTTTAAAAACGTTTTAATGGGGTAACGAATAATTAATTGCTTTCTCTATTGGAAATACTTTTTATGTCATTAGCTGCTTTTAGGTGACCCGTCAAAACGGCCCCGGATAAAACGGCCCCGACATAACGGCCCCGGTCAAAACGGCCCCAGACAAATGTTAACATTTTTTAACAAAAACTTTCTTTTGTTGTGTTTTTAAGCTTTTGTCAACTTTTTCACACGTAAAAGAAAAAGTGGTAAAATTGTAAAATTATTTCTTGTGATGTTATTATATTGTTTCTTGTCAACAAACAACCGTGATTTGGTACCGTTTCGAGTAAAGGCTATTAAATTCACTCTTGTGATGTCATTATTATTGTTTATCGTGAGCTAAACCTGACACTGAATAGGTGAGTAAAAATACGAATATAATATTTGATTGTACATTTTACTATTAGTCCATGTATTAGTCCAGGGCCGTTTTGTCGGAGCGCAATTGTCGGGGCCCGATTTGTCGGGGCCGTTTTGTCGGTGAACCGGGGACAAAGCTTTGTGACGTCATATTGGAGGAGAATCTAACCTTTTTTGACGAAAGTATAACGAGAGGGGAGAGAAGGGGCGGGGGGCGTAAAAATCGGTCAACATCGCGTGACGTCATTTATGGACGGCCCCTTTAGTCGTGAGGGGGTGACACCATGAGCCACCGCCTCGAGTGACTCTAACCACAGTGACGCCTCTGACAAATAATTGATCACCTGATATCCGCTCTCATTTGAAATAATCTCTGAAGCAATAAATCATGCTGCAATGCTCGTGCGATAACTGATGGAACAAGTGACCAGCATTAAGTTGTTGTTTTTTAAAATTAAAAGCAAAACATTAAACGCCCAATACAGATGGCAAAGTTAAACACAAGAGAAAAATGTGTACATTTAAAAAGGATCTAAACAAACTCAAGTACCTACACATGCGAAATTCGATTTGTACATTCACGCCAACAGCTTGACGAGAAATGCGTTTATCTCCCTTTTATTTGTTTGGTTAACACATTCCCTGTCGTCAATCAACAACAACCCTCCATCTTGGATTACAGGCAAGCTAGTAGTTATGTCAGATTAAAACAACAGGATACAGCTGGAAGGGGGGGTGGGGGAATAACGAGGTTTGACCGGATAAGTGACCTAAGGGGTTTAGTGTAGGTAAACGTTTGGACATCCCCAATTCACTTCAGCGTCTAGCTAGAGTAGCGGTTCCCAACCTGTGGGTCACGACCCCCTTAGGGGGATTGACGTTTTTTGTGGGGGGTGGGTTCGCCAACTGTCGACTAAAAATATTCCCTATAATGAAAATTTGATCTATTTTGTAAAAAAAAATAAAACTTTATTGAAAATGACATATTTAAATTTCATGGGAGTCGCAGGGTCACATGGCTTTTATGAAAAGGGGTCGCCACGCACAAAAGGTTGGGAAACCACTGGTCTAGAGTTAACATACAAAAGTTGATATGAGAGGTAATTGGGGGAGGGGGGGGGAGAAACTTAGTTTATGGAAAGCTGTAAAAAAAAACTTAAAGCTGTGTGGAAAATTCTGGCAGATCATTTAATTGTTTCAACAAGTGAAGCCCATAGACAGGGGCGTCCCCGGCAATAAAGGCTGTCCAAAATAAGGTTTGACAAACAGGGCCGGATTTATACTTGATGGGGCCCTAAGCTACTTGAGATATGGGGGGCCCTTTTTAAGACCAGATATTCACTGTATGTATGATGTATGTATGTAGTATGCATATATGCAGTGGCGTCACTAGGGGGGCGGGTCGCCCCGGGTGACACCCATCAGGGGGTGACACCCAAACCTAACAATTTACTGTGTATGATTTTATGTATAAAAAAAAAGAAGAAGAAAAAAAAGACACGTTTTTTCCCCTAAAAAGATATTACGAAATACAATGAAATACGCTAAACGCATAAACTTGTTAATAAAAAAATATCAGTTTAAAAGCAATGATAAAACAGTCACAACAAAATACAATAAAACAAATTAGGAAAAAATATAAAAGAAACAGCCGGACCAGAGGGAGCTGTACAAGGGTTGGAAATATGAGAGGCGGTGTCTTTTATTTTAAATGATCATAAGCCAGGGGTGTCCAAAGTCCGGCCCGCGAAGCAATTTCAACTGGCCCGCGGCATTATCTGAAGTAATTGATTGACTGACGTATTATTTCTTTAAAAACATCATAATTATAAGAATAGTCGAAATTTTGTACTATTTTGAGTACGTCAAATGATGGCGAAAATCGATAACATTTTGTTGATTACCAATTACTAGACTTTCAGTCTTAAAAACCAAACAAGGGGAACAAATTTAGTTGCTTCTGTTTGTTCTGCTGTCAATGACGTTAAATTACCAAGTAAACAATCTCTGTTTTTATTACTGATGGTGCCCCTGCCAGGACTGATGAACACAGTTGACTAGCAAAACGTGTGTATATCAAAGTCAGCGAAGAGGCTGGCAAAGATTTTAAACTTCACTGTATCATTCACCAACAAGTTCTTTGTGCCAAACACCTTTGATGTGATCGTGTCCTTAAACCAGTGATAAAGGCTATGAAATCTATTCGCTCTAAATCCCCTTTTCACCGCTAGTTTCAGCAGTATCTTCATGACATCCAGGGAGAATTCGAAAGATGTGTATCACAATGGTGTGGCTCAGTCGGGGGACAGCACGTCAGCGCTTCTACGCACTTAAAAAATAAATTGGGCAATACATTGAACAACCAATTCCAGAACTATCTGATACTGCTTGGATGGAAGATTTTGACAAGACATCTACACAAATCGCCTAGGGCACAATGCAGTGCTAAGCCAATTATATTCACATATCAAGGCTTTTGGGAACAAGCTGCAACTCTTTGAAAGGCAACTGTTTCAAATGCAGCCTAATACCACACATTTCCCCTCACTACATGAAATCAAGACACATTTTCCAGAAAGAGGCTTCAATTAGCAAATGCAGAGGTCAGAGGTCAGAAGTATGTTGCAGATATCCCATCCATGGCTGACGCTTTCAGGACTTTGAAACTATTGAAAAGGAAACCATGTTTTTTTGTTAATCTTCATCTTTCTCTTTTGACCCTGATAATGCTCCAGGTAATCTGCAGATGGAGCTCATTGAGCTGCAAACTGATGCTAAATGTTGTTGCAGACCACATCCTTCTCCCATTGATTTTACAGACAGCTGGATAAAGAGAGATGCAAAGAGATTCGAACATTTACTAAAAATTGATCATCTTGTTTAGCTCGACATACTTGTGTGAGCAGACATTTTAAGTTATGAATTTTAACAAGAACCGTGTGAGGACGAGAATAAGTGACTCTCACATACGTAATAGTATACGTATCCAAAGCAAGTGGCATTGAGCCTGACCTCACCTATTTACTGCATTCAAGATCTCAGTTTCCCCCTTCACATTAAAATTTGGTAATACAAACTTATCAACCTGTCCTTTTTATAAAATTATTTTAATACGGCCCGCGAATATCTTTACGTCAAGGAATGTGGCCCGACATGCAAAAAGTTTAGACGCCCCTGATATAAGCCAACTGGGCTTAGACATACCGACACCCCACCTCACTAGTCCGTCCACCACAGTTGGGATTTGGGGGAAGAAGATTTTTCTAAAAAAAAATCAAAATCAAAATATGGGTTTTCTTTGTTGTTGTTTTTTTTAGAGGAAAATTATGAATTAAATATCTTTGAGTTAATAAATTTGTTTTATTTATATTTATTAAAGTCATTTATATACAGGTAGTCTCAGGTTACGATGGTCCCGTCCCAACTTACGCTGTATTCCAAGAAACTTAATTTATCAGAAGTCAGAACCGCATCTACGCAACGGCAGCGACGAATTTTTTGAAGTTGAAAAACGTCTGGTCTGACCATAATATACAATATTATTGAAGATATAATCTGTTATATTCAAGTATTTTGTCTACAATTGATAATCACACATTCTTGCAGCAGTGAAGATAAGCAAGTGAAAACTTTATTTAATTGTATTAAAAGAGGGAAAGATAGTGAGAATTTATTCGAATTATTTTTGAGTCTAAATACCACCTTATACCTTTTCCGGCTTAAATAATTCTTTAATAATGATTGACTTTAATTTTGAAAGTTACAAAAGTAAGCCAAATTACACTTAAATTTTGGGCGCGTTCAAAAATTAGATAATTTTTTTTTAAATTAATAAATGTTCTTAAAGTATGACAGACAAGACTTAAACTTTAAAAAAAAGTCATTCAATTTATTGATAAACAATTTTTTTTTAATTTGAAGGCTTATTTAAATATGTTGGGAACATTTTACTCCCTACGATAATTGTCACGTGTCAATTAAACGATTAAGGAGCGAAGAATGGGCGCAAACATATGAGCGCCTACCTCGTTGGTAGTCCATCTATTAAAAAATTGCCTCCAATCTTCATCTGCGCTCTTTTGTTGTGTGCTATTTTACGGGTCACCGTCACGAAATTATTTAGTAAGTTACACTAAGCAGTGGCGTCCCTAAAGGGGTGCTGAAAGCACCGGGTGACACCATCACAAGGAGTGACACAAAAATGCAAAATTCTGTATGTTCCCTCGTAGGAGCTCTATGGGTTAGGGGCCGTCCAATAATGACGTCGCGTGCCTAGGGGGGAGGGGGGTCACACATTTGTGACGAGGTGGAGGGGATGTTAAGAACTGTGACGGCACATAAAAAACGCGCAACTTTAAATAAAATTTCCACTTAAATATATGATTGTTTACAATTTATTTAATTACGTGTTCAATGGCTTCACATGTGTTACGATATTAGAGTGCAGACTTACACTACATACATATTAAATGTCAAAAAATAATTTGCAACAAGCTAATTTGCAAATAGAAAATACGCTTTTTTGTGTTCAAAGATTTGTGACGTCATATTGGAGGGAGGTCTACGTTTTTGTGACGAAGTGATGACGGAAAAAGGGGGGGGGGTGTAAAAAAATCAACTAAAATCACGTGACGTCATTTAAGGACGTGCCCTTAAGTCGTGAGGGGGTGACACCATGAGCTACCGCCCCGGGTGACCCAACCCTAGTGACGCCTCTGTATATATTGAAAAAAAATCCGGGGCCCCAAAGAAGGCGGAGGCCCTAAGATATACCTTGTTTAGCAAATAGGTAAATCCATCACTGCCTACAAAGTTGCATTACAAAGAGTATTAAGTTAATTAAACGGGATGTGGGAATTTTGTAGATGTCCCCGGTGAAATAATCCTAGATATACCTCTTGTGTCGACTGAATGGAATATGCCACAGTGGCACCACATTGTTTTGAGTATATGTTTTTGTTTAATATAGTGCAGTTGATAATTAACTTTTCGCAAAATAATTTACAGCTCAGGTTTGTAAAGCTCTGAAAATGTTATGTCTGGAAGGTTAAAAGTAACGGAAATTGTAGACAAAGGTTTAGAAAATATTTAAGACATATTTTTCCAATCTAATACATTAAGTGATTCACTTTAAAGCAATTAATTATACACACAACGATTTTTATGTATATATTTTTTATATTTATTATTATTCATTCTGCTATCTGTGGAGCTTTCTTTCTGGAGGTTCGAAAGGAACTTTGGGTGCATGGAATTAACCAGAGCCACACACACCGCTGCAAACTCCTCTACTATTTGAAAATTTTATGCTATTTCAGTGAGCCCTGGGTAAAGTTCACCTTTTCCTCTAGAGCCACACCACCCTCACCCCTACCCCCTGAAAGAATGTAGCCCGTCTCAGCTCACAACCACTAAATGAAGCCACTAAATAGGACATAAGAGAATATAAGAAATATCAATATAGGCAGGCTGCACTCGCCACGACCTGGCGAAAAAGATTTCATTGATATTTCTTAAATAAAGTACTCAATAACCTAGATGTGGAAGAAAATCAGTAGCCCCGAGCCTTGTGCTTTTCATGGGTCTTCCCGAAGACCCTCTCATCTATCTGGCCCCCAAGAGGACGTAACAGCTGAGAACCCACCGGAGCTGTCACTTCTGAAGCGGCCACCTGGGCATCAAGGACAGAAAGTCGAAAATGCCTCTCACTAAATTTACCTCACAAGGAGGGGTGGAATTCACTACTTCGACCCGCTACAACTTTGGCGCCACCCTGGCAAAGCACACGAGTCATCATGGACAGGACCGCTGCTAAACGGGGGATCATCAATGACCTACCTAGGGTGTGACCCCCACTGGAAGGTTTCTTCAGAGCTGGCGTCCGCTGCGCTCTTCGCAGTACCTTTTGCTAATCCGTACTGGCGCTCCTGGCCCCAAAACCGGCACCGCTGAATGGCGTTGCTAGTAAAATGAATGGGGCGAAACGGTCGCTTCGGATTAACCCGAACCTCAACGGGTACTTTGGTTTTCATCATCGGCATTGCATCTGAATGTATTGCCTAAGATCCGTACAGCGACTGTAATCATATGTGACTAGCACCTAACACCTAACATATCGGACTTCGGCATTGCTTGCCAGGAGTTGTCGGTTTACGGGTCGCGGTCAGGTCCTCGAGCTCCGTAGAGGCCACCCCTTCTCGACGGGTACTACACAGAACAATATAAAAACCACTATCTCATTTAGGAATATCTTCCTTATAAAAATGTATAATACAACAGTAACATGGCCATTGCAACACAAATGAACCAAAAGTCTATCAAAATTAATAAGAATGTTAACAGGTTGTATCAGGATACAATGAATTTCAAACTACAGTATATAATGTAACCCATTCCATTACACTTCCGCTATATACCGCTGAAAGTGGTACATGGTAATTAATTAATTTTTTTTTAATCTTCATTTGTAACCATCACGTTGACGACCGACCATACTACTTCACGCAGTGTGATACTAAGCAATAAGGTTTAAACAGATTTTAATTTAAAAAAACTCAACGGGGTCTTTTGGGTCGCATTAATTGAATAGATTCACTAGGCGTTAGTCATAGTTGTAACATTTCTATGATGTCTAACATTGCAACTGTAGCTGCGGTTGTTAAACTAACCCGGGGTTTAACATTCGACCTTAAAATTATTTGAAGTATATTTTATACTTTTGACCTCTTCCTTATCATGAGGGCTAACTGTCAACGTATGGAACACTGCGCATGGCTCCTTTAAGTAGGTTCGTGGTATTTACTTGTATTTGAGAGGATACCTCCCAGAACACGGCGGCTGCCACAATTCGAGTTTATCAAGAACTAGAGGTTAAATGGAAGAACAAAGTTGATGCTAATGTGTAAAAATTTTAACCTCAAATCTTCTATTTGGAAGATTTACATTCTATTCTTGTCTCTGATAAGAATGTGCAGTTCATGTGTTGTGTTATGAGTGACGAAAGGAAAACAGTGGAGGAGAAACGGTAGAGCCGAGGAATCGATATGTCCCGGGGACACTTTGTTTCTTTTTGTCAAGCTATAGCATTACGGGGAAAAGAAGAAATGGCCCCGTGGTTTGGAGGCGGAAAGAACTTTGATAGCCCGGGATGGCTCTAACCCTGGATACGCCACTGCTATCTTCTACTATTTGCAAAAAGAGGGATTTTTCGATTTATAATTTGGGGGGGGGGAGGGGATATTTGATCAAATCCAAATGATATTTTTTCCTTAAGGTGGATTGGCTTTTTAGCTAAGTTTGTAGGTTTTTTTTCCGAATGTCATAATTTATAAATATTAATCTTTGGGATACATTAAAAACTTTAAACCCAGTTTGTATAAATGGTAAAACAGGGGGTGGGGGTGGGGGGTTGCTGTGATTGTCTTTTTAAATGATATATACTATAAAAATCTAATGGACTGCCTACCATCTGGCTAAAAATCAAAGTCCTAATTCAACTATAAATCAAACGTTTATGTAGTCGGTTCTTCTCTGTGGGATGTAAATTCTGATTGAGTCTTTTATTGTTTTCAAAGAGCAACGGGTCATAATCACTTTGTCGGGTACCGTGAATTATTTCAGGTTTACTATCTTATCAATAAGAAAACAACTGAAAAGACGTCCGTGGATATTTGTAATCCACATTTATTGCATGCATGCGTTTTGAAGTATACGGAATCTTTTTTTTATTGTAACATCTCAAAGAGCTTTTGAGACAACGAGACTGTAGAAATGATCCTGTTCATTTTGTTGAATGTTTATAACAAATGTAAACCAAAGAATAAATCCAAAAAATAGAGAAAAAAAATAAAAAGGACTTCTTCGTTTAATCAAGAGCAATTAATACGGAAGGTATTCAACGAACAGATTTGCGAACGTTGCACTCAAATATTGAAAACCTACACAATGGATCATGTCATAATATTTTCCCGTAGTGTGACTAAATGTGTGGAAGATGACGCTGGGATAGGCCGATGAAAGATAACACGCAGAGTAGGAGAACTCCTGGAAGACTATTAGCATGCCACTCAAGAAACAAAATCAGGGGGTAATTAGATAACATGTACGGCAACATAAGGAATTGATCGCTCTTTATAGCATTATATCATAGCTGATTCCATCCTCATTGAAAAGATTATAATAATTATATGAATATGAATAAAATATTGGCTGTTGTTGAGTGAATACTGTTCCAGTGTTATTGGTATCAAAACTTAAAATGACAACTACAACATTCATTCCACAACAGTGAATTATTTTGGTACATAACTTATAAATTAAGGTAACTTCATTTTAACCCTTAAATTCGATTTTTTCATTCTGAAGAATTAGAACAAATATGAAACGTTTCTGGTATCACTTAACAAAATAACTTTTATATCTATTGTCTATTAATCTATGACTTATAAAATATATAAATACATTTTTGAAGGTAAAACATCCACGATTTTTTTTTAGTGCTAGTTCATTGGCGTACCTTATGGATGCAGTGGAATTAATATACTACTAAAGTTCACCAAATATTATATTATTTAGAACATCATTGCTGGCGGCATTTAGTATAGGTCAAAGGCCTCATTAAGGTTGGTGTTTTCCAGTGCGTTAACTCATGGTGTCCATCTCAATGGAAGACATAAAAATGATAAATTTCTGTATATTCCCTTTTTATGGCAGAGATAAAACATGAGCTAAAATCTCTGAGCGTTTTTTTTTGGAAGAGCATGAAGAATGACGTTCACAAACATGCCCAAGCCTGTCAAAAATGTTTGGTGTTAAAGCCAAAAATCAGCAAGGAGGTCCCACCACCGAACAATATGCAAGTGCCCGTGAAAGTGTGGAGTGTAGTCAACAAGGAGGTCCCACTACTGAACAATATACCATTACCCGTGAAAGTGTGGAGTGTAGTCAACAAGGAGGTCCCACCACCGAACAATATGCCAGTGACCGTGAAAGTGTGGAGTGTAGTCAACAAGGAGTCCCACCACCGAACATAATGCCAGTTCCCGTGAAAGTGTGGAGTGTAATCAACAAGGAGGTCCCACTACTGAAAAATATGCCATTGCCTGTGAAAGTGTGGAGTGTAGTCAACAAGGAGTCCCACTACTGAACAATATGCCATTGCCTGTGAAAGTGTGGAGTGTAGTCAACAAGGAGTCCCACTACTGAACAATATGCCATAGCCTGTGAAAGTGTGCAGTGTAGTCAACAAGGAGTCCCACTACTGAACAATATACATTCATTGCCTGTGAAAGTGTGGAGTGTAGTCAACAAGGAGCTCTCGCCACTGAACCATATACCATTGCCTGTGAAAGTGTGGAGTGTAGTCAACAAGGAGGTCTCGCCACTGAACCATATACCATTGCCTTTGAAAGTGTGGAGTGTAGTCAACAAGGAGTCCCACTACTGAACAATATACCATTGCCTGTGAAAGTGTGGAGTGTAGTCAACAAGGAGCTCTCACCACTGAACCATATACCATTGCCTGTGAAAGTGTGGAGTGTAGTCAACAAGGAGCTCCACCACTGAACAATATACCATTGCCTGTGAAAGTGTGGAGTGTAGTCAACAAGGAGTCTCCACTACTGAACAATATACCATTGCCTGTGAAAGTGTGGAGTGTAGTCAACAAGGAGGTCTCCACTACTGAACAATATACCATTGCCTGTGAAAGTGTGGAGTGTAGTCAACAAGGAGGTCCCACCACTGAACAATATACCATTGCCTGTGAAAGTGTGGAGTGTAGTCAACAAGGAGTCCCCACCACTGAACAATATACCATTGCCTGTGAAAGTGTGGAGTGTAGTCAACAAGGAGGTCCCACCACTGAACAATATACCATTGCCTGTGAAAGTGTGGAGTGTAGTCAACAAGGAGGTCCCACTACTGAACAATATACCATTGCCTGTGAAAGTGTGGAGTGTAGTCAACAAGGAGGTCCCACCACTGAACAATATGCCATTGCCTGTGAAAGTGTGGAGTGTAGTCAACAAGGAGGTCCCACCACTGAACAATATGCCATTGCCTGTGAAAGTGTGGAGTGTAGTCAACAAGGAGGCTCTCCCACTGAACAATATACCATTGCCTGTGAAAGTGTGGAGTGTAGTCAACAAGGAGGTCCCACTACTGAACAATATACCATTGCCTGTGAAAGTGTGGAGTGTAGTCAACCAGGAGTTCCACTACTGAACAATATACCATTGCCTGTGAAAGTGTGGAGTGTTGTCAGCAAGGAGGTCCCACTACTGAACAATATGCCATTGTCTGTGAAAGTGACAGGCTCGGAGGAGGTCTATGGGGTAAATCGTGAGGGGTTGACACCATGAGCTCATAAAAGGGCTATTACAGAGTTTATCATTTTTATGTCTCCCATTGAGTTGAGATGGTTTCTCCCAGTGCGGTCCGCAACCCCCTAGTGACGCCCCTGGTCTAGTACATCAATGTGTGAGCATGAATGGTAATTTAGCTAAAAATGGTTAATATTATTAAGAAAAGAAGCTAAAATTTTGTATCATAATTACTGTGGTCATCACGATGCGTGGTAAGAAGTACTCCGTTTACACCACTTAGACTTAAAAGTCAAAACCGCGGCTCTACATAATTGTGTGATGCGGCAGAGTAGGGTGTCACCTACCTCTGTACATTCATACATTTTTTTATAATCTATAAGTCACCATTAACTCTTTCAACCAAAATGTTTCAGTTTTTTGGGGAAAACGGTAAATTACATTAAAAGAAGACTTCAATTCTTGAGTTTTCTGCCAACTTTGCTGTGTGTTTCATTTTTAATGGGCTGACGATTTAAAAAGAAAATTCTCTTAGATAAATTCTTTGTTTTTAAAATTTATTAAATTTTTTTTTAAAATTGACATTACAGACGCTCCTTCTATACACAAGATTATTGCTTCCTATGCTTATCAATGGCTTTTGTATAGTATTGCCTTTTTATGAGAGATTTAAATGCTGAAAGTGTGTTGGTTTCTATGGTTTGTTCAGAAAGCCATTCCAGGCCCTATAGGACGAAGGAGGATTTGTTCTTGCGAATGCCACAAGATCATTATTTATTTGGTTGGTGTCTTGGGCGATGTGACATTGCATAAACTTTAACTCCACTGGACATCTGGGCAACGGCCAAAATTGAGATTCAAGATGTAGAACACTCAGCGGTAGGTGTGAGTCATTTGTGATCTAGCGATCTTTAAAGAGTTCACTTTTAAATGGGGATGGGTAGTTATAAATGTTTAAAATTTTTAACTCGACCGGACATCAAGAATTTTATAAGAAGATTAAGATTCAATACAGTATGATTAACTTTTAAAAGAAATATTTAATACTTCTTTTACGTTTTGTTTTGTTATTGGGGCTGTAAACATGTCAAAGAAGACCTCTATTAATAGCATAATTCGATCGCAGTTGATAAAATTTCAATATAACATTCCAGTTCATTTGTTTATTATTTTTTTTATTAAAGTCTTAAAGAAATCAAGTTAGAAAACTTTACAAACACCAACTTCCAAATATACTGTTTTAAACCCATTTTCTACATTTTTTACTTCTATTAAAGATGTTACACCAGGGTGGCCAGGCCTGTAATGACTGAGAGCCATTATAACAATAAATAAAAATTAGTTAAGAGCCGTATTGAGGCATTATGGGTTACGACCAATTTTCCCGTTAAGCTGCACGGCTGCACGTCCGCGCAGATATCTGACCGACGCCGCGCAGCAGTTTAGAATTACCGCGCAGCAAATTTTGTTTTTTAAAAAAAAATATTGCACAAAACAAATTGATGCGGTGCAACTTTTCAAACGAGTTTTTTTTTGGCTCTGCACACGGACCAACGAATCTTTGAGGGAACGTTGGACGACCCAACGTGCAATGAAAAATTCATATTCAATTTTATTTAATTGAATTTAATCATTTAAACTTTGTAATTGTTGTAACACTAACCTTATGTTGAAAAAACATATATGTATATGCGTTACAGTTACACAATTAACAAATATTGAAATGTGTAATTTAAAAAATGAATAGAAACACACTGCCTATAGAATCATAATCATAGTCAACATTAATTGTGCCTAGAAGCTTCTTCTCTCAAGCTTCATTAAATTAAATCTGGTAGGTAGCTAGTAGTTGTGGTGCGGTTCTGTCAGCATAAGGTTCTTTAGCATGAGCAATATTCCAAGCGATGGCATAACTTGCCTCATATAAAGTTGAAGTGACACCTTTTTTGCTGAAAGCAGTAAGTAGTCTCTGCTACCGACACATTTCAGACCTTAATTCAGCAAGCTTGTTTTTCTTTCTTTAGATCTAGCCACAATTATTTTTCAAACCTTTGTTTCGGTCAAGATTTTTTAAAAAAAAACTTTCATATTTTTGTTAAATACAAAAATTGGCGACCGTTGAGTTAGACCATGTGTAATAATTTAAGTTTTCATTGAAGGTAAAGAAAAGTTACCTGTGTATTGAGAGAAGCTATTTCTAAACAAATGTTATTTCAATAACATGAAGTTTTCATTATTTATGATCATTATTTATTAATAATAACAAATAAATGTAACCTTTTATTTGAGATTATCCTTATCTTATCTATGCAGACCCTCCTTCTATGCAGAAGATAATTGCGTCCACAGACCATGACAGATGATCTGTTGGCAAGCGATGCAGCGTTCACAGGCCACGGCTTTGTGGATTCCACGCATTACCCAGCCGCCTAACTAGTTTTATGTACCCATTCGAAGCTGGGTGACTCTGGGACGCCCTAGGCCCCGGGAACAAATTCTTGCCTTTACATGGATTCGAACCCGTGACCATCGGTACGCCAGTCGAGCGCGCTGCTAATCGACCACGGCGTCCACTAGTAACCTTGCATCCATATTTAAATCTTCTAAAATACTGTTATTGTTAAAATATTTTTTTTAGTAGACAGTCTTAACTTTCTACTTAATTAGTAATTGCCAATGATGTATGTCAATGCACAACTTTATGCGAGTTACTTCACGTTTCTAACTAGAGTTGACTTTTGCTGGGACGTCAAATAAATATTATATTGAAATATTTTAAATTATTTTTTAAAGAAAAAAATGATTTAGTTGAGAGTTACTGAACATTTAAAAATTATTTTTATTTTGGAAAATATTGTGGAAAAAACAAGCGTTATTTGTTTCATGCTTGAGGGAGGAAAACTTAGTCTATGGTCTATCTTTTAAACGAAACATTAGAAAATTTACAATTTCTGTATCCGGGTTCTTGTTGCTTAGTTGTCTCCCCGTACAAGCCATTGCCTCCCTTGTCAGTTGTATGTTTGTTTACATTACATTACATTGTTATTCTGCAAACTGTTGCCGATATTTAGAGAAAAAAAAGTGGTGGGGGGGGGATTTCTGTTTTATTGTTGTTCTGTTTGACAAATTAGGGGTAATATTCACTTGCACTCCATGCACTTTTGCTAACAGATGGTGTGATTTACCGGTAAGTGGCCATATGAAAGCCATATTTCATTCATCTATCATGTGAATTTAAATTCGTGACATATGCTTTGCACGTTAACATAACTTGAACAGCCTTTGATAAATTAAATAATTTAATTTAAATTCTTTTGTGGTTTTAAAAAAGTAGCCGGCGATGTTAGATAAGCTATAGCGAAACTCGGAAACAAAAACAAAAAGATTGAATAAAAAAATTATTTGAATTTGATGATCAAAACTTTTTTTTATATACATGATAAAAAAATTAAATTCATGTATAGGAGATAAATAAGTGATTTTTTTAAAGCACTATTTTGCAGACAGAACAATGGAGGTTAACTAAATTATCATCTTGTCTTTATGAAGGTGTTAAATGTGAGAATGTTAATTTGTATGTTTATTCCTTACATCCTCCACCATTATGTTTATTGTAAGGGTATTTAACATAAAATGCAGGCAAGTGTATACATGGCACGTAAGCTACATGTGTACAGTGGGACATATTTTACATATTTTGTTCTTTTTTTTCAATCAATTGTTTATGTAACACATGCTTTTATTTAAAATTTAAACCTCGGATAGTATCCAAATTTAAAATGATTTATTTCATGTATATAAGATGTATGATTCTCTAAAGATTATTTGGGTATAAAATATGGTTATGGAGACTTCAGGACTATTTGCAGAGTGAAATTTGGAATTGTATTAAAATAACACAGCTGGTGGTAATTTGTAAACAATTCTGTTTAAAATAAATATACTTTTACTAAATTTTATAAGAGAAACAAAAACTATTTTAAAATAGAGGATTACAGTAGATAATGTATTTCGTTACTGATTTTCTTTTTTCAAGATTGCCAAACAGTATTACACTGTTAAATTTATAATGTTGGGCTCCTTAAAAAAGTGATCATTGCAGAAGCCATGGGCAGCACCCAACACATACGTCACAGATGTTTGAATCTCTGAGAGCCTTTGGTAGGTAGAAGACAGTACTCTGGTCATCTAATTTTAAAAAATCAAGTTAAAATATTGCTCAATAAATGGTTTAAATTATTCCATCAGTAAAATTAGATTTTGACTTTCCTAAAATTACTTTTGGATCAATAGTTAATCATGAAAAAAATTAGATGATCCTTAAAATGAAAACATTTATATTTATGACGGAGAAAAATGTAAGTTTTCCTCTAGCAATAATAGTATGAATAATGAATTAATTTAATGATGTCAATTTGACATAATGTTATGCTTTCTGTTCTAAAATTCGAAAGTTAAATTTACTGTTGTTAAAAATATTTGAATTTATTTTCAATTTTATTTGTTATTTTTATCTGCTGTTTCTGGTTTTGGTACATTTGCTTGAGTCAAAATTTAGCTATAACAAGCTATTTTTATCAAGCATAGCATATCTCCTCATTTCACTTGATATAATCTGTTTGAAAATATAATTTCTGTTTGTGGTTTTTATAACATCAAAAAAGGTGATTATTTCTTGATATAACAAAAGATCTTAGTAATTAGAATGTACAGTTAAATTTAGGATGTTATGATCTGAAATCAAGATGTACCTGGAGAGTAGTAGGAAAATGTCTTGACATAAGAGTTTTGTGACTTGGCCACTTTGGATTCACGAACCATTCTCAAACTGTAGCATAATGAAGAGGTGCCAATCTGTTTTTAGAAAATAAAAAGTGCGATTGCATTAGAAAAATTCAACTGAAAGTGAATAGTTTTTATGCTCATTTAAAAATTTTATAATTTGTGTTAACTTTTTTTGTTTAATTTAAGTGGAAAAATTTAGTTTTATGAAAAAATGAGGTTTAAGCAGTTAATAAAATTATTAAAAAATTTGAAGGTATTTTTTTTTGGTTTAACAAACAAATTATTTCTGATTTTTTTATAATGTTAAAATTTTGGACAGCTGATACACTCCTTAACAACATTACAAGCATTTATGGTAGTAAATATATAAAAATGTGAAAAACATATATGAAAATAAACCTTATCAAAATATATGGCCACGACTCCTCCTTTCCTCTCAGACCTCTTCAAACCAGCAACATTTCCAAGTGTGGAGAGATCTGGTTGGAATCCAGAAGGAATGCTTATCTCCTGTACAACCATTCCAGTTTCTTTTTTTAATAACCATCTGAAAATTATGTAATTTTTATTTATTAATACCTCAAGATTATAAGAAACCCTTAAAAATATTTACATAAATGAATTTTGTTTAAAAATTTTAAAACATTTTTAGACTTTAAATGTACACCTAAATATAGATGAAAGAAAGGGCTTTACCACGGCCGATTAATTTTAATGCTTTAGTCATTTAATGTTTTGAGTTGTTTATGAAATTATAGATAATAGTTGCTAAAACATGAGCAAAGGAGATAATTTTTTTTTAATTGTCTTAGAGCATGTTGTTCATTAGAATATGTAAATTCACTTTGGATATTTCAGTTAATATCATAAAAAAATGGTGACTTTATCTTAATAAACTTATTTATTATTCATAATTTTCTTAAGTTGGTGAACAAAGGGGCGTAACCTGTCTATGTTGACTTCATTGCCTTGCTATGAAAACCTGAGACTAGGAATATGATCTTTCCCACCAGTGCAACCTCAGTGTAAATATAAATGGTGGCTAAATTTTATGAGAAGATTTATGAGGGGAACAATTTGTTTGGGTGCTTACCAATGTTCCTTCTAAGCTACATGGCCTCACAGCTGGACATCACACAGCAGTTACCACGTAGCAAATTTCGATAATTTTAATACATGCGAGTTTGTAGGATGCACAATTTTGCAAAGGAAAAATGGATAAATTTAACACAAAATTTTTTTTTCATAAAGAACCGTCACTTAGAGGAAACATTTGCTCTTACTTGGTACAAATCATTAAGTTGAAAGAGTTAATGCCATCATCTAACAGAACTGTGCTGACATCAAAGGAAGATTTGGTCACTTCAGAGGCTACATTAAAACTATAATCAACCTGTAATAATATCATCGAATAGTTATCAATTTTCAAGAACAACATATTTTAAACAAATTTTAACAAAGATAAAATTTTGATGCCGAAGGGTATATGTGTAAAATATAATAATGATCTATATATATATATATAATTCACCAAAGTGAGTATGTGCAAATAAGCATGATGTTTGACCCCCGCTGGGGGCAATCGGTTTATGGTTTGGCAAGTGGAGGTGGTGGAGAGAGGGGCAACAATGGTTCTTGCGTTCACTTGCGTCGTTCCTTCACAGAATAGCATGTGATTCGTACTGTAGTGGTTATCACGTCCGCCTTACACAGGGAAGGTCATTGGTTCAAGCCCCAGCAAAAACATAAGTTTTTAATTTTTTTAAATGTGTGTTTGTGCCCGTTCTTTTCCCTCTTTTTTCAACCATATCAGTACAAATGATTATTTAAGTTTAATGTTGCCATGTTACATTTAGAAAGTATTTTGCGTTGTTAAATAAAGTTCAAAGGGAAAGCTGCCTCGGTTACCATTCATTTGTATGTCCTAAATTAAAATCTAATGTTTTAAAAGTTTTTCAATCAATCCATCAACACTTTCTATGATCACCAGGGGCAGCACCACCGACAGGTGTGCTATGTCATGATAAATAGTTTAATGGCCAGGTAATTGAGTTTATCTAAGTTCTTTATATAGCAAATTACAGCATTTTTTTTTCTTCTATGTAGTGTTTATAAAGCAGTAACACATACATCAACAAGAGCTAATCCATTTCCTGACGCAAAGATTGAAAGCTCTTGTGGGAAACCAGAGAGCTGAAAAATTCAAGCAACTCATTAATGATATTAAATGTTGTTACATTTTTTTGCTTTTAGAATAAATTAATGGAGATGAAACAAAATGAACAGATGAATATGACTGACATCACAGCTAATATTTTAATATAAAAAACATACGCTAAATTGTAAACTCATACACTAAATACAAAAAGAAAAAGAAAGTCTAATTTCCTTGTCCATGCAGTAGACATTTAATTATCTAATAAAAAAAATTAATAAGCTGATTGTATAAATGTCAAAATACACACACACAATTTTTGACAGTATTATACTAACATACAAGTTATCTATTTTGAGACTTACAAATATGTTTGTTCCTTAAATTATTTATTAAAGAGGAGTCAAATATATATACAAATATTAATAAATAAATTTACAATTATAGCTCTTTATTAAATAATTTTTAATAAGGCTAAACAAAAAGCTAGCAATTACAATATTAATTATTATTAATCTTTTTTTAAAAAACTTAAATAATCTATAATAAACATTCATTGCCAGAAGGAGACAAAGGTTTTTGTCATTAAAGAAATACCTCTTTTATTTGCAAGGACAAAGCATTCTCTGTTGTTACAGAAAAGTTTGCCAAGGGTGTGGGGTCATTTACAACAATGTTCAGATCAGTGTCAGGTCGCAAAGATTTAGCACCAAAAGCTGAAAGAGCTTGAAGTCCAACAACAGTGTCCTATACATGATCAAATATTATTTTTTTAAATTTTTATATTCAATGCCAACTATAGTTGTTGACTGGTAATTGCTTACTTAATTTCATTAATGACTGTCTGTGACTTAGATAGAAAAATATTCCTTCATCTAGATTTATAAACAAAAAAATAACCTGAGAAGATGAGAAACCACCCTGGGCATTTCTTTGGGTGGTCAGCCACCTAACAGCTGGAAGAGCCTCATCAAAGCGTTCCAATTCAGTAAATGTTAAAATAGCATATGATGTAATCAAAATGTCAATGGGTCTAGCCTGGATTCGGGGTGGACGCCAGTTTATGTAGT
Organism: Ampullaceana balthica; assembly: GCA_944989445.1. NCBI lineage: Eukaryota > Metazoa > Mollusca > Gastropoda > Lymnaeidae > Ampullaceana > Ampullaceana balthica. The sequence goes on along the minus strand of CALYLW010001053.1, from coordinate 272,808 downwards.
TCGTTGGCTTAGCTTCAATAGTTGTGCTGTTTGCCTCCCAGTATAAGAGACCACCTATGAGCAATTTAAAAAGCTATTGACATAAATATTTCAATCAGATATTACATAAATTTTAGAATGAAGTAAAGTTAAATAGAAGATAAAAGGAATTTTTTTTTAGCTATATTCATGTCCCTTTTCTCTGATGCTTTGTATTAGTATTATGTTTACCCATTCATAATTTTCATCAAATTTTTTAACAAGCATTTTGCTTATTCATATTCTCTTTTGCATATATCAGATGATAACGGTTTTGTAGTTCAATATTAATGAGATCTTGTCTTTAAGCAAGCATTTATAGATTTTTAAATTGAATCAATTTAATTTAAATCATTGTTTTTGTTCCACTATACAATTTTTATATAAACTTATTGAAAGAATGTTTCATTTTCTCTTTTCTAGTAGGCCTAAATCTTTTAAGCTAGTTTTCCTACCTCCATTTTTGGAAAATGTGAGAAGTTTCTTTAAAGCAGTTGCGGATGCAGGACTTTTTGCCTCGCTTAGTGCATAACTGACTAAGGCTAGAGGAAACTGCTCCTCAACAGCATTATTAGCTATCAAATTTTCCAAATTGATCCTTGCTTTTTCAGTGGCATTTCCCCAACGCTCATAGTTGTAACAAGTGTAACTTCCCTCCTTCAGACATTTCTTGTAATACAATTAGATATGGTTTTAAACAAAATGGTCCTCATCCATTAAATACAAAATAAATTTTCATATTTAAAATTTGGTATCATTATTATTTTAGTTAGGTACTACTTTCTAAATAATTGCACATTAAAACAAAGAATTGAAACCTCAGTATATCAAAAACTTTAAATAAAACATAATCACCTCCTTATCTACAAAGTTTTCAGCATCCAACAGACTCAGCAAAACAAAGGCTGTCAAGGCAGGACCTGTACCTGTTCCCTGTGTAACAAGATGTGGATGGGGAGTGGAAATAATATATTACATTTTAAAACTTTATTTGCATAGAACAACACCATTTTAATAAGAAATTTTTAGTATCTTTACTTGAAATTGAAAGGTATGGCCACTGTTTAAAAAAAAATTGCTTGCATGCTGCATTTTGCAATATTTCAAAAGTTGATAAATTATACCTGGGTATTCCTGTCAAGAACTTTGCCAAACTCATTGAAAGAACCATCCAGATTTTGTCTTTCAATGATCCACATAACAGATGTTGTTAGTATTTGAGGGTCAACATAAATAAACTCACTGGCTTCAGCAAGAATTCTGAATGTAAATGCTGTTAGCCTGAAATTAATTTGTTGTAACAGGTAAACTCACTGTCATCATAAAGTATTCTAATTATCAATTTCATTAGCATGAAATTAGTTATAAAGCATGAATTTGCCACATCATCAACCATCAGCAACCAAACCAGCCAAAACTACTGGTCCTAAAAACAACTCTTATAACTTATATACAATAACCTCATAAAAATGCAATTCACAAAGAAGGTCCTTGTAGAACAGGAGGAAAGATTTGAATTGAATGTAAATAAACTTAAATATAAATATCTAACAGTAGTAAACATTCCATTTCAAACAACCTACCAAGTACTGCCAATTTCGTCATAATTACCAAAGGGGCTAAATCCACCATCAAATCTTCGGTAAGTAAGTTGTCTCTGGTAACCTATTTTGAATTATATAAAAGTTAATTTCTTTTAATCAAAATGTTGGTATGGCATAGAATTAACCATATCCACAAGGGGTTAAAGGCTTTTCAAATTTATGTGTTTTTTTTCTTTAAACTTAACAATGAGAAAAGTAGCAAACTGCATTTATTTCCATTGTCAATGTTAAAAGAAGTTTTAAAAAACCATAAAAACTATGTTTGTAATAAACCATATACTTGAAAATACTGAATGAGATTTGAACACTTCTCTGTATTGTAGATTAAAGAGCCCATAAACCTATTTCACATTTAAACAATTTTTTAGAAAAATATATATCCATTCACTAAAACAAAGTTATGGAAGTCTTTCTAGAAATAATAGTGAATACATTGAGATACAAGCCGGAAATCATTTTAGCAATCTACATTTTTATCTACTATAAATCATAAATTTGATCTCACCTGATTCTAATACATCAACAATTTTTCTTTTCAAAGCTTCTGTCAGCTGACCTGTAGTATTGAGATACTGAGCAACATAAAGGTCAGGGGCAAACTTAACTAGGCTCTGTTCACCACAACCAGTTGGAAGATTGAGGAGTGAGGTCAAGCTGCTCAAACTTAAACCAATCAAATCACCTGTTTTTGATATAATATACAATTTAATGAATTAAAATTTGATTTTTTTTTCAAAATCTATTCAAGACTTACTACATTATAGCTTAATTTTTAATTTTCTTTTTTTTGTGTAACTTATTAAATGTTCACACATTCCAGATAGTCAGGTTTAACTTTACCTATTGCATGATCTTTTGTTTGGAAAGGTTTGGGGCCATCCATAAATGACATTACGCCCATAAATGACGTCAAACCATTTCAGCAGATTTTTAACCCCTACTCCCCCTTGTCACACTTCATCACAAAAACTTAGACCACCCCCTCCAATATGAGGCACAAAGCTTTGAACCCCCCCCCTAAAAGCAATATTTTGTAATTGAAAATGAGCATGTTGCAAATTACTTTTTTGTCATTTAAATATGTATTTAGTGTAAGGCTGCACTTTAATATCTTAACGGTGTGAAGCCATGTAAAAATTCATTAAATAAATTGTAAGGAATCAAATATTTAAGTGGAACTTTTAATTAAAGTTGAGTGTTTTTGTTGTGATGTCACATTTCTTAAACACCCTCCCTCCCCCTCGTCACACTTCATCACAAATGCGTGACCCACTTCCCCCCCAGGCGCGTGATGTTATTTATGGACGGCCCCTTTACTGTGGTTTTAATATTTTGAAATAAATATTTTTGTTAATGACAGTGACAACACATCAGGAAAAACTTTAATGGCTTTGGAATAATTTGTTGCTCTGAAAGCTGAAATCCCCTCTGTCTTTTAAATAAGTAATTTTCTTTAAATTTTAAGTTGATAGATTACATAAATTTTGAAATGAAGTACACATTCCTTGACATTGTACTACTACAGAATTTTCAGTATTAAGTATTTTAAGTAGTAAACTATGATTTTTTTAAAAAGTTTAATTTTCATCATAGTTTCAAGTTAACACTTTTAGAATTTGTAAAGATGCATTAAATGTAAAAATATTTGTTATTAATTTACAATAACCTTTATTTCTTCAGCTGTCAAGTTTTAAATAAAATACCTGTCAAATATTATCTAAATAGCTTTCAAATTAAGAATCTAAGTCATTGCAAAAGCAAAGTGCTTCTGGCAAGTGTGCACATGCAAAAGGCCTCTTACAAAATTTCTAACATTTTAATTTAAATGAAAGATGCAATATTTTCTGAAGTATGAATTCAAAAATGTATAGTGCAATCAAAGGTAACTTATTCTTCAAATTAGTCCCAACACGCAAGCAAAGTTTTCTTGCAATTAAAACATTGATTTTTCAATTACAAAAAATGTATTTTTTATGCTGCTGCTGTACAGTTGTTTAGGTAAATCATGTCATATTATTTCTATTGAGACTTAAGTTTGCAAGGTTAAGTAATTTATATAAATTACCATTGTGAGTGTTATTTTAGAAAAAAAAATACAGGGATCTCTTAAAAATATGTACTTCTTTATTGAAGAATCTGTTAATTTTATTTTTAAATTAGAACTTTAATGAATTTTTTTTTCCTTTAAACATAAAAGCTAATTAAAATAAAAAAAGAAGTCTTTACCAGTAGCTTTTACTCTGGTCTTTTCTGAGCCAACTACAAAAGAGGGAGGAAGGGTAAATGTAACACTTTTTTCAAATTTTTGAGAAGATTTGCTGTCAATGTTGACAAGCACAGGAAAATTATACTTGACTGGAGCACCTTCAGGCTGTAGAATAATATATTAAGAAAAGTAACTTAAAATTTGAATGTGTGTTTTTTTAAATTTTCATCTCTCATGACAAAATTTCAATTTAAAAAAAAGGTTCCCTCTAAGGTTCATTGGTCCATGTGCAAAAAAAAACACACAAAAACTGGAGTGTAAAGTTGCACAACATCAATTTTTTGTGCACAATTTTACACCCCAATAAAAAACAGATATTTTATAATTCTCATCAAATTCACTGCAAAGTAAAATTTGGTTAAAAGTTTAGCTTTAAAATACAGTTATCATTCAGAGCAAAATAAAAAAATATATATACATTTAAAAACAATATCGCTTTTGCGGTTTACCTTTACAGTAATCTGTCTGCGAACACCATCAGCTGCCACAGTAGATTGAGCAGAAACTTCAATTTCTACAACACCTAATTCAGTTGATAAGATTGGAAAGTAGACAACACCTTGCTCATTGGATTTAACCTGTGGGAAGGTGAGTCATAATTTTTTTTTGGATGTAAGACCCATTTACTAAATTAAATTATTTTTTAAGTACATGAAAAATATTACAAAGTATTTGAAATTAGTTAGTGCAGTGTTGTCCAACCGGTGTGCCGCGAGAAAATTTTAGTGTGCCGCAAAAGATTTCAAAAATACCATAAATTGCTAGGCTTTTCGAACCTTCAAGTTTTGAAAAAAAATATCCTTAACCGAAAAAGAATTGAATAAAAACGTTTCATGTTTGTATTGTTCTGGTTGTGAGAATCTCTTGAAAGCTACACATTTTTCTCCTCCATTGGGAATAAATATCTGTTGTAAGTAAATTAAAACCTTTTCCTGCTGTTCACTTTTTTTAAAAAACTTTTAATTACAGATGGCTATGGATAATTTTTTGAAGAGAAGCCAGAAGGATTCCAGCGAGCATCAAAATGGAGAGAGAGCTGCGAAATCCAAGAAGAATGTTACCAAACGGAAATATCACGAGTAATATCTTGAGAATGGATTCATACAATGTGCAAACGATCCTTCTCTTCCGTTTTGTCTTAATTGTAACATGGCATTGTCCAACGAGTCCATGAATCCCAGTAAACTGAAGCGGCATCTGAACTCAAATCATCCAGGATTGAAAGACAAGCCGAAAAGTTATTTCGCATCCAATCGGTCCAACTTAGAGCACCAATAAAAAATAATGAAGAAATTTTTCCTCAATTCCTGTCAAAGCTCAGTTAGAAAGCTATAAAATTGCTAATCTTTTGGTCAAACAAAAGAAAGCTCATTTGGACGCTGAGACAATCATATTGCCGTCTTTACGAATCGCAGTTGAGACTATGGAGTTGGGACCCGACGCTGTTGAAAAAATAAATAAGATTCCACTGTCTCACCAGACGATAGGACGTCGGATTGCTGAAATTTCGACAGATTTGGACAATCAAATTAAAGAGCATTTTGCGGAAGCCAACGACACCCAAAAGCTCTGGGCAATGCAAATCGATGAATGTACTGACATCAGCGGAAAGGCGCAACTGCTCGCATACGTCAAACGTGAAAGACTGCAGATGATAGACAGAGAAATGAGAGTTTGCTTATCCAGCAATGAGCCACGTTTTGAACTCATCTGCCCCAAAGAAAACGCTCAAGAATCTCATTAATTATGAAACATCTTTTGAATAAACACTGATTTCTTGTGTTGTTTTTTTTGTGAGGTGTGCCGTGCAAATTTTTTACCAGTTTAGTGTACCGTGAACGATTTTCGGTTGGACAACACTGAGTAAGTGGATCTCAAATTTTAAAAAAAAATTAATAAAAATAATAATAAGTAAATAAATCATAGGATATGTTTTGCAAACATATTCTATGATCTTTTGTGACTGGTTCATATAGATTTATTTTTAAAATGTAGGTGGTAATGCGTTGAGGTAAGCCTATAGTTGCCAACAGGGCCGGTCTTAGCAATTTCGGGGCCCTCTGCGGCTTAGTATGCAAAACGGATTGCACGGGGCCCGGTTTGGGTAGGGATAAGGAATATATAAGGATAATAAGTGAAAAAGAAGATAGGTGGGGCCTATGAAAGTGATACCATACATGCAATTTTCTCTTTCTTGCTATATAATCCATGAAGACACCAAACAAGTGGTGTTTATTCTAAGATCTATAATGCAGATATTGAATCAAAGAAAATGACCAAACAAGTTTTAAATTTGCCAATCCTGAAGTGCATTACATTTAATTTCCTTTGTATAGATTATAGCTCAGCATCAAATTTCAATACTGTGTTCTTGGGTCCCACAGGTGATGATAATTTACAAATTGAGTATAGAATGTTTGCACTGTTTGTAAACACCTTCAATAATTATCCAGAAATGACTTCTTTTTTAAAGGCAGCCACTTCTGGTCATGTGCAATTCTGGGAATAGTTAATGATTTTGGAAGTTCTGCACATAGCCAGTTAGCTAGAATAAAGGTAAATTACTCTTCATTTCTTTAAAGCCTGACCTAGCAAAGTTGTAAACTGACTGGATTTTCTTCTAATTGTGATTTTTAACAATATAAAATAGAGAAAAGGTCATTCAATGATAAAACACAGCTTAATTTATTAACCATTTGTAAAAAATAAATTTAACTCTATCACTAATTCAACAAAATGTTTATGTTTTTTATTTAACTTACTGAAATAGAAGTCACTTGGTCTCCAGTGACAACATTTTCTGTTCCGTTTTCATAGATTAAGATGCTCTTGAATGTTAACTGTCCTTTCAATGTGACTTTCACCTGAACAGCAGTAAACATTTGTTATGTGTTATGCTAAAAAGGTTTAAAAATTGTTAAAATTTCTAAATTGCATTCTGTCTTCCTCCAGTTATGAATTCTTGAACTTCTTTTTGATTAATAAATTGTAAAACTAAAAGAAAATAAAGAATAAATAAACCAAATATTCAAACATCATTTTGGGTGATTATTTTTAGGTTTGGATGTCAAAACATTTGTGACAAGAATATCTTATTTATTATTAATAGCTACAAAGGTGGGAAGTCTGCCCCAGACGGATCACACCATGTGTAAAAATTATCTTTGTCTCATTATGTAAATTATGAAGCAAAACAAATAAAATCTTATTGTAATGGTCATATGAAATCAAAAGCAATTATTTTAAATTAGGTTATACTTTAACACAGAAATTTATTTATTTTTAAATGAGGTTGGATTTTACTGTATTAAAATCATAACTTATACCTCAAGGTCTGATGTTAGATAATTGAAAACAGTGGCTTGCACAACAAACTGTTCATGACGAGTGACAGAATTGGGATATGTCAAGCTTACAAAGAAAGGCCTAAAGACTTTGAGCTAAGAAAAATAGAGAGAAAAAAAACAATGAAAGCTAAATATTAGGAATAGCGTAATTGCTTTCAAGATAAGTAAAATACAGTTACAAATATTTTTAAATACATAATGTAGACTAATGATCAATTATTAATTATCTAAAAACTCTTTGAACAGCTAAGTCTATAATCTTGTACCAATTATATTGAGAAAGAGTATTTTCATCTTCTAATTTCTCTAAATAGAGACAAAGATGGTAAAATAAATGACATGAAATGTACAATGCATAAGTATGATTTCCACAGCCTAAGTAGAAAGTCCCTGACATGCTGATACATGTAGTTCCATCTATTACTTGTGGGAAAAGACTAGCATTATTAAAGGAAGAAATTGTTTTCCAGTAAAAATACAAAATAAATACTATTATTTTAATGCATTACATAATGGAAGTTGATTGGGATTTTCTTTGTTGTGAGGCTAGAGGATATTGAGAATTAATTTCAATTTTCAATTAAGGCATCCAATAGTCACACTAAAATTTATTTGTAACAATAACAAATTGAAATATTATTTTTTTTTACCACTGATGTTGAAGGAGCTACACCAAGACCTGATGATATACTGGTAGAAAAAGCACTGGCCACCCAGGAGGTAATAGTGTCTGGAGCAGTTTCCTCTAAATAGGCCTTGCCATCAGGGCTGTTAAGAGTAAATTATTTAATTTACAATATTTTTTTTATATTTGCTAAAACTATGCATCCATTTAACCTCACAAAACTTACAATTATTTGGTGAACACTTCATTTTAATAAGTTAGCTTAAATTTTTTCAGATATAAAATTAAAATAGTTCTGCTAGTTTTAAAAGGATATTAAAATTTCATTTGTTGATAACTTTAAAGTATTTAGACTACATGAAATATGTATAAAATTATTTCAAATATTTTATCAATTTTAAAAAACAATCGTAAACTAATAATTGAGAGAATACACAGAATTATTATGTTTTTCTTTGGCCTAACATAATTTTCAACATAAAATTTGTAACAGTCTGGAGATAAATATATCTACACGAAATCAATTGATAATTAAATATAACAATTTAATATACATGTGCAATCTGTTGCAAGCTTCATGCAAAGAACAACGATTAATCAAATTCTTAATCTAGGTAAGAGCATGCAAAAAAATAACATGATTTGAAAAGTTATAATGATCCAAATTTATATTTTAAATTTACAAAATTTATAAATATATTACACAAATTTTGTTTATTAAAAGTGAAATCAAGTTAATGCTTTTCAATATTTATGTCAGTAAAAAATGTATTTTATTTTGACACTTCATGATTGTCATCTTTACTCTGATCCAGTGGCCATTGAGGCATGTGACCTTTTGTGTGTAAACAGGGTGAAAATTTTAAACACTTTGCAGCTTTTCTTTGTAGGTAAATTAGTTTTTGGCATGGTCTGGTATTTTTAGAATGCAATTTGCTGTATATCCTAAGGGCAGGGCAGGGGTGATGTGCTTCCATCTCGGTAAGATGTTTGCAGGGTGGGGGGAGGGTGGAATGTAGTTTCACCTTATTAGAAATGGTTGAGCACAGATGAAAGATTATTACCTATTCCACTTTTTGGAGATTTAAAAAATATATTCAGGGCTTTGGTTGGTTATCTGTGTCAAAACTTATTTTCCTATTGATCATTTAGCTATTCAATTTAACCATTCTTTTTTAGTAATAATCTGCATGCTACAGTTATGTTTATCTGCTCTCTATTTTGCTAGATTGATGCTCTATTTTCAGTTTTAGGTAAAATGTAATGTCTTGGTATAAATTGTGAAATCAGGTAGATGCATACGTTTTGAGGAATGAGTTCATTTTTTGAAAGTGGAAATTTTACTTTTTATTAGAGATCTTGATGCTCAGCTGACTATGAAATTGTTTCAGAAAAAGTAATTTAAAGGTCAAATAATTCAGCCGAAATCTTCTGTTTTAAATGAAATTTCAAATCATTTGTCAAAGTGCTTATTGTCTCATTTATCATTTCTTTTGATTTTACAACTTTTATAGTTTTAGAATAAATTTGCTGCAGTTTTATTTTTTATTAGTTAATAGAGACCTAGGTTTATTTTTGCAGGAGTCTAATTTTCTTTTACTTCTACTCTATGTTAAAGGCCCAACAACATTTCCTTAAATGTCTTTTTTTTAAAGTGAAAATGACATATTTTAAAAATCTTACCCACAATGGTATATGCAAAAGATTATGATGAATATATAATGGAGCTGAAACACTTTACCCTAAAGTAACAGTCTTCCATAACCATGCCTCTGGAAAGACTTTCCGGACTTGGCTGATTTCCATTAAGGGTGCTGATAAACTATCACTTTTCAACATGTCCTTTCTCATAGAGTTAAAACTTTCATACTTTCCAGATAATGCTGTAAATTTAGGTGCAGCAGGTGGAGAGTATAAAACTGAATCTAATTTTTAAAAATAACAAAATAATTAACTACAAGGCATAATTTCTAATCGTAAGTGTGAGAATAAACCTCATTGCTAATCATAGGTCTTTCCTTAATTCATTTTTATGAAGTTATAATTTCCTTAATTTAAGTAATGTCAAGTCTGATTGACCCTGATATCAATTAAAAAATATTGTTTACATAATTTGTACTGTATTTAACTATTTGAAATCCTATGTGTCATGCAGAGCTTAGCAAATGGTTCGAGCATATATGAAAATATACATAGTATTGCAAATAACATTTTGTCAGAAAAGTTCAATAATTTTTATCAAATTATCATTTTAGTGCAGGTTTAGATTCAGAAATATTGAATTGCACAACATAAGCTAATCATGATGTATGAATTAGAATGCCATGTGTCTGTTATGAAACTCTGACCTTTAACATAGCTACAAGAAAATTTAATACTATACTAGTAATTTAGTACTGTTACCCTTAAAAGATTAAAAAGAGTTCATTCTTTTATCAATGGTCTTAAAGTGTGTACCTTACAAAACCAAGTAGGTAATCAAAATAAAATATTACCAATAAATAATCATTTAATAATCATCTCTACAACTTCAATATGTATATTAATATTTATTTTCTATATTTAAAAAAAAATTATCTTAATTGTTAACAATTCTTTCTTTTATAAAATTAATAAAACCTGGATTATTCCCCTTTTCACTTATGTTTTTGAAAATTTCAAAATTATATAAAAAATGATATATATTGTCCATGCTGCATTGGTAGTACAAAAAAGAGAAGAAAAAAAGGTTTACTGTTATTATATTTTAGAGATGAAAGTAAGGTCAACACATAGTTAATCATGCTAGTTAAGCAAGGAATACAGCATTATAAAAAAAATCAAATCACTCAATAGTAAGAATTTTAATGTTATATTATAATTTGAAAACAGAAAATGATAAAAAAAATGGCTGCAAGCTTTTTTTCTTTAAATCCACAGTCATATAATTAGATAATATTTTATGGTTCGTGCTGATGTAATGCTGATTTTAGGTCAGCTATGTAAAGCTTTAAAAGACTGTATACACCATACCCAGTCTCAGTGCTCTTCCAAAGCCAAGTTTCTGGGAAGACATTTCTAATACTTTCAACAGCTTGTAGCTGTTCAGAATTATCCAAACTAGACTCCTCATAATAAGCAATGGGAGGCGCAAAATCATAGGCTATTGAAGATTGGTGTATTCGTGACTTCATTGCAAGCTTGCCCATTGATCCTGTATAGTTAATTTTGTTGAGATCTTAATTCAATTTATAAATGTAAATGCTTTTTAATCTTTTCCATAAGAATAAGAACGTATGATTGTTATGGTATGTGTGATCTTTATACGCAGACCATAATGAAGTTGCATATAAATTTTATTTCTTGAATACAGGTGTACATGTTTTACCAACCAATATTTTGTTCAGTTTGTTATTTTGAATTCTTTTTTAATTATAAACATGGATCGTCCATTTTGTGTTATGGGAAAAATGATAAAACTCTGAAAGATGTTTTTATCATTTTATGTTTAGTTCAGTTGAATGGATGGTCCAGTTTAGTATGTAGTGTTTGAAGAGATAATAAGCTATGCTGAGCCTAGTTTACACTAAACATGTTAAGCCAAAACATGTTAGCAAGAAATATTTATTTATTTTTAAAATGGTGTAATGATTTTTTAAAATATATTAAAATTTACACTGATAGAAATATCTTTTTCTTTTTTATAGGGCTGCGAAAATTAATTATTAATTTCTCGATGAATCGTTAAATTTTTTTAATGATTAAATTCGACCCACCAATTATAAATGTACTGGAAGTAAAAAAGTAAACTATTTTGGCCGATAAATATAAACTAATTTCCGTACGATTATACAAACATTTTGGTTTTAAACTATTGCCTGACGTGAATAATCAAAATGTTGATAAAGGTTATCGTGTCCATTGAGAGAAATCGTTTGCCTACCATGCAATGTTCCCTCTGCAAAGTTAAAAAAAAACCTCGTGTGCAAAGCTGCACAACACCCATTTTTGTGTGCAATATTTTACAAAATTTGCTAAAAATCGACGCAGCCCCGCTGCTTGAAAGGAACATTGCTACCATGGTTCTAAGACTTCGCTTACATATCAACTGCAAACCAAACATACACTACAGTATCTGAAACTTCAGCTGAGACAATCTGAAGCTATGTGAACGATTGTTCAGCTCGGGTGGTTATATTCACTTGAACCAAAAAATGTCAATACACTTGTCTGTTTGTGTTGTTGGTTAAAAGATGTCATATAATGAAGACATTCCAGCGTTATTTTGATTTTCGGCAAGTATTTTAATAAATGTTACTTATGACACCATAAATTTCAATTTTTGGCTTTAATCGAAATTAACGATTAATTAATCGTTAATTTTTCAAAAGTTAACGATAAAATTTAAGTTAATCATTAACAGCCCTACTTTTTTAATAAAGGATCTTTCTCAAAATAAACCAATGTTGACTACTCCTTCAGTATTTACAAATATCTGTCTCATAAATGAGACACCCTATTTAAAGTTTTTCATAAAGTCATGACCTTCCTTATTCCCATTGTTAAAATGCATTACTCATAAAATATTAGTATAAGCTCTGAGAACAGAGTACCAGCACTTTAGTGTGTGTCAATGTTCCCTCTAAGGCTCGTTGGCCCAAGTGCAAAGTAAAAAAACTCATGTGCGCAGTTTTTGTGCAATATTTTGCAAAATTTGCTGCGAGGTAATTATAAAAACTACTGCTCTGCGTCACTCAGATATCTGCGCTGCCACGCAGCTGCACTGCTTAAAAGGAACATTGGTGTGTGTTTGTTACGAAAGAAGGTCTGAAGGATATAAATGGTAATAAAGTATATCTTATAATTCATGGATTTTCTTTCCTGTGTGTATGAGATTGTATTGCTTCAACTATTGAGCAAAAAGTATTTTAATGGTCACATATACTAAGTATACATCTTAACTTTACCAAATACAGGCTGTGTGTATCTTTGGGGAGGAGTCAGTGTTACATCTGTGAGTGTCAGGAGACCTATATTCTAGATTGTAAATAATAATATACTATATTCAATTATAATGTTTTGAAATTTTATATGAATATCTTTTATCTGATTCAATCTTGTTAAATTAATTTTCACACTCAATTTCTCTCAATCTTCTTCTGCATGTGTATATTTAATATAAAAATAAATGTTAAGTACTTAAATATTTAGGGCATTAAACAGAGATTACAGTTTACAACATGTTTTGTGAAAGTATAAAATTAGTTTTTCTTATAATGTATTAAACTGAAAAATAAAAATGGTGAATTACTTATTGTCATTTAAAAACAAAATTTAAAAAAGTTTTAAAAATAATAATGACTCACATAAAAGACATCATATGCAGACTTAGCACTAGAAGAAAGGGCATATTCAGAGTTTTTGGGTTTTTCGCCTGAATCAAAATTCGACATTGCATCATTTACCTAAAATATATCAAATACATTGCATTTATTTTATGATATTCTGTACTTAATTTTTTACTATGACCTGTCACTGGAAGCATATATCAATATAATAGGGCAACTTAAATATTTGTAAAATTAATCATTCTTATTTTGTTAAGCAATTACTTTATTTTCTAAGCCACATATTAAGGCTCTTATGCTTATAATATGAAGATATCTAAATAGCAGTCACCTTGTCTGTTGTGATATCATTTCCTGTTTTCATCAGCAACACACTCTGATCAACAGCCAGAATGTGGACTTGAGATGCTGGGTCAGCAGTCAACATGACAGATACACTTTGACCTGGTTTGGCCTCATTGATATTAAAGTTGATTGAAACCTGGGCAACAGCCAACTCATAATTTTAGTCATTAAAAAAATACTTCAGGTAATTTAATGTTACTGTTACACAATAATGGTCAAATAAGTTGATGTATTCTGAAATTAAAATAAACAATGTTTAAAAACAAATTGCAAACTTCTAATATTAATTTTTAAGTTAAGGAGATGAAGATAAGCAATTAACATCTTAATTTACAAAGGCAAATGTCATCTATGTCTCTCCTTATTTGAATCAATTTACAAATATTAGTTTACTAGTTTTCAAAAATTATTTCTCTTCTATTTTTTTCTTGTCTTATCTATACAGATGCTCCTTCTATGCAGAAGATTATTGCGTCCACAGACCATGCCGGTCTGTTGACAAGTGACACAGTGTTCAAAGGCCATGGCTATGAGGGTTCCACGCATTAACCAGCCACCTTTGTTTCCCTAACTAGCGTTAGGTACCCATTCAGAGCTGGCTGGACTCAGGGACACCCTTGGACCCTGGAACAAACCCTTGCCTTCACATGATTTGAACATGTGACCATCAGTATGCCAGCTGAGCGTGCATGCCACTCAACCACCATGCCACCGTTTTTGAAAACCATCTTGAGATTTTGAAATCAAATGTTTAGAGTTTTTCTGTTTTAAGGTTGAGAGTAGCCAAAAACAAAATTCTAAATGAAGTGATGCAGAAATATTTAATCATTTGATTTAGAATAATCTTATCTTATCTTATCTGTTTATAGACGCTCCTTCTATACAGAAGATTATTGCGTCCTACGCTTATCTATGGTTTGTGTTTAGTCCTGCATTTTTATTAGAGATTTAAATGTTGACAAAGTGTTGGTTTTCCTGGATTCTTCAGGCAACCCATTCCACGCCCGAATTCCGGACGGGAAGAAGGAAAACTTGTATGTGTTTGTTCTTGCATACGGAATAAGAAAGGTGTTTTTATCCTTATGTCTATCTGAGGGTTGTATTAAGTTATCTTTGTGTTGTATTTCTAAATTAGAATTAATTGCTTTATGTATGATTACTACTTTGTTCTTGGTTCTTCTATCCTCTAGTGTTTCAAGGTTTAATGATTTAACTAATGGTGTTATTCTTGTCAGTTTTGAATATTCTCCAGTAATGAATCTGGCAGTAATGAATCAATTGATGTAGTTGATGTTTACATATTAATGTACATTAATTGCTTAAACATAATTTACAGTATAACATACCTTGTTTTCAAATATACCAGCCACATTAAAAACTACACTATCAACCACAATTTCATCACTATCACTTCTGTCATAGTAAATCACAAGACGAGCTGTTGGAGCCATTAAAGGAGTTACTTTGAGTTTGAATTTCAAGTCTTTTTTTCCATTACCATCAAATGTGTTTGAGTCCACAACTGAACCTCTGGATAGTACCTACAATAAAAAAATAAATTTCGTTAGAAAATGAACTTGAAATTTAATTATTTACAGAACCATGAAGTAAATAAATAAATTTATTTAGAAAGAAATACATAATGTTTACCTGATAAGTCAATATATTTAATTGCTCTGTGCCAACAACTTGAACTGTCACATCATTACCTGACTGTTAAGAAAAGAAAGATTTGCGTGTTTTTTTTAAAATTAATGTACTACTTCAAATAATTTCTTTATAAGATAGTATCAAAAGGCAAATTCAAATATATGACACAATATCATTTTTTTTTAAAATTTAAATTACTTTAACAATAACTTTAAGCATAAAGCTATTAATTCACAATTCTAAAATAAGCATTAAACTTATTTATTTTTATTTTAAACATAATTTAAAACATTTTTGTAGGTTACTACTAAAAATTATAGTTTTATAGCCTCATTATTTAATAGATTTTCAGAAATAGCAAAGTCATCTTTTTAACTGCCCTAACAATAAGATGATCTCAGTTGTTACAAATCACCTTATTGTTTGGGTCGATAAAAAAATTAATATGCTATTTGTGAAAATCTCTTGAATAATGAGTCTATAAAACTATTATAATAGTAGGTCTGCATTAGGGTTCAATTTAACTTGCTTAATTGTCACATTTTACAAACCCAAAATTTTATTTATTCTACTAAAATATTGTAAATGATAAAGCATTTCCTCAAGAATTTTAATGGTTAGAACCACAGTGAATGCAAAAGATTACATGTATGGTTTTATATTGATATTAGAATGTAAAAATTTAGATAATTGTTTATGAGCACACAAAAAACCCACACAAAAAAAAAGGAATTCAAGTGCTACCACAGTTATAGTTATTCAAAATTAAATACATTGTACATAATACCAAAAAAAATTTTGCTTTGTGTTTTTAAGATTTTAATAATGAGAGTCAAGTATAAACTTACCGTGATATTTTTTTCTAATATTGAAGCCTGGATGTAGTTTTCACTTTTTGAGTATGTTTTCTCCACTGTTCTAGTGTCAAAAAGTGAACCATATGTGACCTAAATAGAGATGTTCAAACAAACTAAATAGGGCTAAAAACACTTTTCTTATACCATATGGAAGAACAAAAACATACAAATTCTCATTCTTCCCGTGGGAGTTCGGAAGTGGAATGGGTTGCCTGATGAACCCAGGAAAACCAATACTCTATCAAAATTTGAAATTCTAATAAAAATGTAAGACTAGATTAAATCAAACAAGGTAGTATTCAAATACATAGTGTTAAATGAAAAAAGCAACAATTATACAACCATATTAAATTATTACATTAAAAGTTTTCATATTACATAACTGAAAACTTATTCCAAGTTAAAAAATATATTAAACTACCTGGGATTCTGAAAATCACCAATGGACAAAATATCAAATTAAATGATAAACAAAAGGCTATCAATATTTAATTAATAGAGCTAATGTGTTTAAGGGCATTAATTATATAAAATAAAATTAGATTTTCAACCATTAAAATTTCAGCATAAGTTTTTTTTTCTTTCTCATTTTGATTTCTATACAAATAATGTTACCTTAATTATAATGGATGTTGCATTTTTTGGGATATCTATATCTATAGGTAGCACTCCATTTGCTGGAAGTGTTAGGTTTTGTCCTAAAAGTGGATATGATCCTGTGAAAACATCTATTCCATATAGACTTTGATCTGGGACTTTATGCTGGTAGTTGACTAAAGTGTAGGCAGAAATTGAAGTATTTTGTTCCATGGGTGGCATATTGTCAGGGCTTGAAACCTGGACCTATAATAGAATGAACAAAAAAAAAGTCATTTATTTTAAAAAATCAATCACAGATACATTTCAGATCATTATTTTTTATATTTTTTTTTGCTTTATGGTGTGCCCCAGGGCTCTGTTTTGGGTCCGGTACTTTTTGTACTGTATACAAGGCCACTACTTCTACTGCTCGAAAAGCATTCAGTTAAAAGCCAATCATTTGCAGATGATACTCAGCTATAAACTCACACTGATCCCTCTAATATGGACTCCGCTGTCCAATTGATGCAAGAGTGCATTGGTGAGGCAAAGTCTTGGATGACGTTAAGCAAACTCAAGCTGAATGATGACAAGACTGAAGCACTTATATTTTGCAACAATAAATCACGCAGTACTTTGTCTCTTCCGAAGTTAATTCACGTAGCCAGTTCGGATATTCTGTTCAAAACATCGACTAGGAATCTTGGCTACATTATTTCTGACAACATGTCTATTAACAACTTCATCAATCACATCTGTAGCTCTGCCTACACTGCCATTCGTCAGATCAGCTCAATCCGTCATTACTTAACAGTTATTGCAACAAAAACTCTAGTCTGTGCTCTTGTACTAGCTCATACTGCAATTCTCTTCTGTCAGGTGCGCCAAAACAATGCATTGAAAAACTACAGAAAGTTCAAAATTCAAGGAAAAAAACATGACCATGTTACTCCACTTCTTCGCTCACTTCATTGGCTGTCTATACAAGCCCGTATTGATTACAAACTGGCCGTTCTCTCCCACAACTTCTTTTCGGACTCATGCCCATCGTATCTTACTGAACTTTTGTCGGTCTACTCACCCACTCGCCAGCTACGATCTTCTGCAGACACACGCGTTCTCTCTGTTCCTACGACACGCACCAAAACATTTGGTGAAAGGTCGTTCTCTTTTTGTGCAGCCAAACAATGGAATTCTCTACCATTACACATACGTAGTATTCAAACAACCAAGTCCTTCAAGACTGCACTTAAGACACATCTTTTTAAAATTTATTTTCAAAATTAATGAAACTACATTTCTTGTAAATGATTAACGTAGCTTATGTATAATGTACTGTAATTTTTGTGTTTGTTATGATAAGAAAGTGAATTTAATACTTATAGGTATGTTATTTCTTTCATGTAAAGCGCTGTGAGCCCAGTTCCTTACTGGGATACAGCGCTATATAAATAATCAATTTATTATTATTATTATTACTGTTTAATTTATATATATTTCCCTCCATTAAAGCTTGTTATGGTGAATTGATTTTAATAATGGTGTTGCATTTTAAGATTTTAATTTAAGTTTTTATATAATTATGTAATAATCAAATATTTAATTGATTAGTTTCTAACCAATCATTTTCTACTTTTGGGAAATGACTACATGCCATGATCATTTTTCAGGAGTTATTAGAAAATTAGGGCTGGTACTGATTAAAAAAATGTTGTTCAATTAATTGGGAAAAATTTAATTGTTTAATTTCGATTATTTATAACACATATATAGATCCCGTTAAATAGCGATTTGTTATTTCACAAAATTGGTTAAGTAGCAGTAATTCCATGCCTCAGCAAATTCGTTCTACTATGCAAGAAATAAGGAAGAAAAAAAATGACAGTAAGAAGAAATAATTGCTGATTAACTGGTTAATAAAGAAATAACTTTTCAAATGAACTTAAATATATTTTTGTTTTAAAGCAATAAATAAGGATTTAAAAAAAGTTATACTGATTCTTGTAATTAACATTCGGCTTACTACAAAGCATCAGTTATAAACAAATACCGATTTTTCGGTAATTTTTGTTCTTTTAATATATTGGATTAAAACAAGTGTACCAGAATATGTATTGATATATATAATATGTGAGTATAAGCTTAATTTAATTTTAAATACATGTTATAGGGAAGAAAACACGTTTTTATTTTTTTACTTCGCTCAATAAGTTACACTGAAATCTGTACTAAGTGATGATAAATCGTGATTCACCTAAGTTGGGATTACATAAATATTGACCCGAACGACCGAGACTTAATGGGGTCACGTTGTATTTGTATCTGATCTGCAAAAATCCATGACTTAACTTTAGAATTGACACAAAAATGTTTTAAATTCAAACTGTAGCACTGACGTGAGTGATTTTTCTACACCTTTTTTTAAAAAAATGTAGAGAGTTAACTTATAAAACTGTCAGTCACTTTGTAGTAAGCAAGTAGGCATCATTTAGCCATTGACAAAGACAAACCAGAGCATTTACATTTTTAAGAAGCAGACATAATCATGTACTGCATCTGATTCATCTGATTTAATTGCCATCCACAGTGAGCTTAAAAATAAAATGTTTGTTCAACTTTCCACTTAAATGCTTAACTTTAACTGTGCTGTCATAAGTCGTCATTTTTGTTCACATATGCACGTCTAAATAAATAATAATAATACGCGGGAAAATTATGTAAGTAACAAAAATATAAATTATTAATAAATTGGAGAAAAAAATTTCATAAATATTTTCTTAAATTTTAATCAAATTTGAATCGATCAAATTAATGTTAATCGATTAAAAATTTTAACGATTAATTGATTAATTAATCATTAATCTCCGCAGCCCTAAAGAAATTACTTCTGAAAATACTAGGTGACACCTGGTTCACTAATAATATTTTACATAAGTAAAAGAAAGGTTAAATAAAGGGGTGAAAAATTCTTACAAATGCAGTGTATTGTAGTCCAGGTTTGAAAACATTTGGTGTTGAATCCAAAAACTTTACACTGTACTTGTTCTGGTAAAATTTGATTACACTGCTTCCATTTAGCTTTACACCTGTAAATCATAATGACAACTTATTTTACAATATGACCATGTAGAATTAGAATTAGAAACCTCATGAAAATTTTCCATATCCAATTTAGTCAAAATTGAATTTTTATAACTTAAAATTAGATAAAAACTAGTCTACTCCACTTTCCTTTATCTACAGTGGTTTGGCTGATTGAAATTTTTTCCAAATCACATTTTCTACTTAACCAGTTATAATTTGCAACTTTTTTTGCAGGAAAAAGTTATGCTTTTTTTAATATTAAATTTCACCTGTTGATGCCTCAGTAACAAAAGCTGTAATTCTGGCCTCAGAGTGATCATAAATACCAACGGCTCTTTCAATGTCTTCTTTAGGAATTGTAAATGAGTTCTCTCCATTTATCTAATAAGCAAATCAAATTCATTGTTCTTGGTCATTCATAATATCTTTTTGAGATGGAAAGTATATACAATTTTCATCATATTTATGAGTTACTCATTGCTTCTCTTATGATCATATTAAAAATTTGTGCTTTCCAGTTTTTATAAATAACTATCAGACACCGTCGTGCATTGCAGCGATCTCTGTAAAAATGAATAAATTTAAAGAAACCAATGAGTGGTATGTTTAAAAACAATTATGCCAGAAATTGTTTAAAAAGTGTTTTTAAAAAAAAGTCCAAGTTTCTTAGCAAATGGATAAACAAATAAATAATTTTAAAGTTTACAAAAGAAGAAACGATTTTAAAGGCCCCAGCCCCAAAATGAGTGATAATTTAATTTTTTTATTGCCATTGTACTCAAGCTATATTTCTCAATATTGTGTAAAATTGAACAGGGAATACAATATTAAAGGTTTAGTAAAAAACACACTTAGGGCCCCCAGCCCCGAGGAAATGGACATTAGGAGTTCAGTGCCCAATAGTAATTTAATATAGGCTCTTAAGTTTTTATATACCGAGTTTGGTCAAAATCCAGTTATTTTCTCATTATCTAACACTTAAACTAATTTTTATATAGCTAATATAATGAAAAAATGCATGAAGGGGCCCCCGGGCCATCCGTTTTGGGATATACATTTTGACAACCTGTTCATTTAAATTCAGTTTCATCATGGTTATATTTCTCAAGGTCGTTAAAAACTGAGTGGGAAATAATATCTTAGAGTATACAAAAAAAAAGACATTTGGGCCCCTGGCCCATTCGATGTAAGATGTAAATTTCTAAATGCTGTTCATTTATTTCAGTTTCATCATGGATATATTTCTCAAGATCGTTAAAAATAGAATGGCAAATAATATCTCAAACATATAAGAAAAAAAGACCCTGAACAATTGGACATTAGAAGTGCAGTGCCTTTTGTTATTTTAATATGGGCTACCAAGTTTTTATATACAAAGTATGGTTAAGATCCATTCATTTACTCAGTAGCTAACGCATAAACAAATTTTTATATAGCTCATATTAGCAAAAAACGACATTAAGGTCTTCTACGGCCCATTTAGTGCAAGATGTCAAGTTCAAAACAGCCCCGAAGAATGGACATTAGAAAATTAGTGCCCTATATTATTGCAATATTGGCTACAAAGTTGTTATATACAAAGTTTGGTTAAGATCCATCAATTTACCTAATAGCTAACGCTTAAACTAATTTTTATATAGCTCATATAAGAAAAAAAAACATATAATGAGCCCCCAGCGCCCCATGAGTGTTAAATTTTGCAAAAAAGTTGCCAGTGACCATCTGAGGAGTGTACTCATAAGTCTCCAAAAGTTTCATGGTGATCGGATGAATGGCTTAGTCAGCAATAAAGGACATACATACACACTTTATATATATATTATAGATGTTCTACAAATACATTTTTTAGTTGTGACTCCATGTTAATAAAGAAATTGCTCTTCTCATTTGCTATTAGCAAAGTGACCTGTAAGCCTCTTCAAGCTCAATTTTTTTTCATTAGAAGTAACTTCCTAAAATGCTTGGGAGTATGCTTTTCAGAAAATAACAATATATAGCTAGTGAATTGTTAGGTTTGTATAGTAAAACAAAATATTAAAATATATTACAATATATATTTTGTTTAAATTTTAAATCTACTTCATAAGTATAGGATCTATGTTAAATAGTCAACATTTTTAATTAGTGATCACCTCAAATGCAATCTGTGTTGTTTTCACTTCACTTCTTCCGCATTCATTGGGGCGTAGTTCAACATTTCGGCCAACATGAAGTTCCACTAAACCCACAACTGGCTGGCCAAAAGTGTACCTAAGAAATGGAAAAACATGATATAAATCAGATTTTAATGAAATGTGTAAAAGACATTACAGTTGAAAGAAATAAGATCACAAAAATTGTTAATACTTGTCAAATGATATAAACTGAGTAAAGTTCTTAAATTTAGGTCATTAATATAAAAACAAAATTTAAAGACATAAATAAAATTTTGTAATGTTCATGAACTCAAACAAGGGCAAAAATGTCTAAAAATTGTTATCCACTATATAAATTGTTACTCATAACCACTGAAGGAATTTAACACACTTTTTCTCTATTGTATTTCATGACACTTTTGACTTTTAGTATGACTATACTAATTGTTTACACAAGTAAAATTATTGTCTATTCTCTCAAAACTTCTTAATAGTCCCACACAAAATAAAAGAATATTTAAGCAGAAAAATGCACTTATAAGTTAAAAATATTATACCTTTTTCTGGTTATATATTTTTAAAACAAAAATCTGCTATTTATGCTCTTGTTTACAATTTTCATTCATACGTTAGTTAATTAACTTGACAATTAAAAATAAGTAGACCTTTTTAAAAGCAAATTAAAGTTATTTTAATATTATATCATTTATATATTTTATGGCAGTCTTAAGATCAAATAGCTTTTTTTTAAACCCAGTCCAACAGCTTCGCAATTCTCATCATGTTTTTTAAATATTTTTATACAGCCTTTCTGCTTTAAAAAAATGACTGTAACACAATGATTATTATTTGTCAACGTCTGATTTTTAATTCTTTAGTTAGAAGCATTTGATAGCTCTGCAAATATATAATGCAAATTCCCTTTGGGAGGGAAGTGACATTATCAGATGGCAAAACTGTGCAAGATTACGGAAAAGAAATTTGGGTGGATTTGGGTGTGAGATTTATGATAGTATCTTATCTTATCTGTTACAGATGGTCCTTATAGACAGAAGATTATTGTGTCCTATGGTTATCCATGGTTTATGTCTAGTCTTGCATTTTTGTTAGAGTTTTAAATGCTAATAAGAGTGTTGGTTTTCCAGTTTTGATCAGGCAACCCATTCCAGTCTGAATTCCAGATGGGAAGAACAAGAATTTGTATGTGTTTGTTCTTGCATACAGAATATGAAAAGTGCTTTTATGATATTTGAAATTCAGTTGCTTGCAACAAAGTGAATTTTGAGTTGAATGAATGCCATCATACTTAACAGAAGACAAATAAAAAAAAGTAATGAAATAGGGGAAATAATGTGTTTAGTAGATACTGAAAATATATTTTCTAGGTTAAAATGACACAATGCAAGTAAAAATTCATTAGAACAATTAGCTGTGGTGTCTTATTTTAAATCTATTTCTTTTGTAATAATCCTAACTCAAAATTCTGATTTATTTCCTTACTACAAAAATTAGTTCAGTTAATTTAAGTTGTTTTTACACTAAGTAAAAGTAGCCAATGTCAATATAAAAAGTTCTTTTTTTTTCCAATTCAGTCAGCAAAGTTTAATAAAATATTACCTACTTTGCTTTCACTTTTCCTGTAAGCACTGAGTCTTGGACAAGACCATATGGAGGTAATTCAACAATCACTTCAAATCTTGGCAGTTCTGATAGAAAAATGAAAGAAAAATAATTATATTATAGTTAAACTTTCAAAATAAAGTGAATTATAAACAATATTCCCATTATGCTGCATGACTGAAAGACTGCACAGATATCTGACAAATGCCATGCAGTAGTTTGGAATTGACGGGCAGCAAATTTTGATAGAAGAGTAGCTGTTTTATTTGCACATAAAAAAATGATACTGTGCAATTTAAATTTTTCACACGAGTTTGTTATTTTGCACACAGACTAATGAACCTTACAGAGAACAATGATTGTAAACATTATTTTGTTAAAAATCCACATACCATACTCAGCAACTTCAAAAGTCTGGATCACACTTTCTTCGTAATCCTATAGAAACAAAAATTGGAGATAATAAAAAGTATTTTAAAACATATTTTCTTGTAGATATATGAAGAAATGTAATTTTGCCTACTTCAAGTCTATATTTTCAATACGGTAAATACTATGTACACTTCCAACATTTATTTATGCAATTATTTTCAATCTAGCATTCTTTCTTTGGTAAACTTTTCACTATCAATTCAAGTAGTCTTTAAAATGAAATTGATTTTATAAATTATTCTTTTCACTCTATGGGGACTAATACCTCAAGAAATGGATTAATGCTCCATGTACCAAATTGGGGTTGGTCACTCAGTTCAATGCTTCCTTCAACAACACCAGCTGATCCTTGCAAACCTTTGATGATCTTAATTTTGTTGCCATTGGGGTCCTTAAATTTTTTTTAAAAATTTAAACTTTCATGGCATATTTCGTTATTTATTTAAAAAAGCGGAAGATTGAAGAGATGTAAGAGGACACTCCTTAATTAATTTTTTTTTAAAAAGGGATTAGAATTGTATTATCTTCAAAAAATTAAAAGTATCAAAATAAAATATCAAGCAATTATTTATTTTATATTTTAAAATAATCATAAAAAATGCAATGATCAGAACAATACCAAATATGTATTTACTGTATAAAAAATGTAAAACGCTTCTCAATTAAAAAAGGAAAAAAAGAATCTGGTTCATTCTAGGGGCTTCAAAAAGATTATGATGACCAACTGACTATATTTTCCCACAGTTTTTGAGATGTTGAATTATGAGATCAACATGTAGGATGTCAGCTGCCTCTATAATAATATCAATATGGCATTTAGAAATTATCAGCTAATAAGCCCCATTTATCAGCTGCTATGCCCCATATCATAAGAAGTATATGTTGCTGAAGTGTAAAATCAATAACATCTATTACTTTACTAAAAAAAGAGTTACAAAAGAGAAAAAGAATGTAATTAGTCCTGAAGGAAATAGATTTTATATTTAATAAAGAATTATTTTGAGATGTAATAATTTGTTTTTTCTGTCAATTACTTTATCATTAACCTTAATAAATGTATGTGTTTTCATAAAACTTTGACAGTTGCTATGAAATGGAGGGAATCTATAATTGAATAAATGTTGCTGAAATAATTATTGGACTTATTTGACAGGCTCAATTCTAAGGAAATATGTTGTTCTATAAATCACAAGTGGAAACTACATTTACCAGAATGTGAACATTGAATTTTCCAGTATAAAGTCTTAGGTCAGGAAAAACAGCCAAAACTCTAAAACGCACTGTGGAATAAATAAAAGTGAGTCATTAAATTATTTAAATATGCCCACATAATAATTTGCCTGTATAACCCAAAAATAAAAATACGTAAAATAACCCATTTTAGAAATCATGATAAAGTATTGAAATTTTGTATATTTTTTACAACCAGTAAAAAATATAATATTTGTCAGTCTCAAGTAGTAGAAACCCTCTAACCCAACTTTACAAAATGTTCTTCCATTTGTCTGAGACACATCAGGTACCTTGGGGTTACTATTCAAAGGGAAGTTTGCCGGGATGAACCCGTAGACAATGTATGCAAACAAGATCCCAGGGTTCCTGAAGTAAAATGTTAAGATTTGGCAACTGTAGTGTGAAATAAAAAGCCGTATGACCTCATTTTCATTTTTTGACCCATATAGGCAAAAGATCATTAACAGTTTAAAGAAAATCTAATGACAGCCATAATACTTTGACCTCTTGGTTACAGGAACAAATCATGTTTTGCAATATGCTTGGATTCCCAAAACATGAAGCATAGTATCAACTATCAAAGCTCACAAAGTTGTTTTTTTTTAATTTTGAAAATGGGCCTGTTCATTATCCCAAAATTAAACAGAAACGTGTCCCCCTCCTAAGTAGGCAGTGACAAAACAATGTCAGGCAGTACAGTTCCTAGAACAAAATACAGGAACTGCACATTTCCATCAAAGACATTTGGAGACAAAGTAAGCATCAAAATGGAACAGTTAAGGCTAAATTCATGACACATTCATGTCTATTGTCTCCTCCCTTTTAACCTTCAGTTCATGATAGCCTTCCTGGATAAATAAGTGAAGTTTCCCGCTAAAGACAGCAGAAGCATCATGAACTCGCACAACACAGCAGATAGGAATGAAAATTATCATTGCATTTATCTTGGAACCCAGAGGTAGAAAAGAAGAATAAGGCATCAATTTCTTTTTAACAAATTAAAAAATTTTGGTTTATTTTGTTAATTTTAAAGCTATGATCATGGCTTCTAAGCTACAATTACCATTAAACTTAGAAAATATTAAGAATAGTAAAAAAAATATTAATAATTTTCAAGCAATAGGATTTCATATTGCTTATTAAATGTTTATTTAGGGATGATAATTATTGGGGATTTAATCTTTTAAAAATATATTTATTATTTAATCCAATTAAAATAAAATATGTAGAGTATTATCAAATGTAGTAATATATTATTCATTTGCGAAAAAAGGGTATTATTAAATGTATAATTTAAATGGTACAATACTATCAGGATCAGATGATTAAAATCATATACAGTGGCACCTTAAGATACGAGTGCCCTGACATACGAGTTATTTGAGATACGAGCTATCGAGCGAGCGAAGTTTTGTTTTGAAATACGAGCAAAATTTGAGATATGAGCAATCTCAGGAACTGACGACCGATGAATTACAAGAGTTACAGTCGCAGCAGCATTCGGGGGTTCTGCAAGAGATTCGTTTTGCGGAAGAGCCAGAGGTGGAGGAGGTTATCTCTACAAGTTAGATAAAAGAGATCTTGGTTATGTGGGAGAGAGTTTCACAGTTCGTTGAAAAGAAACACCCCGAAAAAGTTGCAACTGGTCGTGGATCGGAGCTATTTAATGACACTTGCCTAAGTCATTTCCACAGCATTTTTAAAGGGAGGAAGAAACAAACCTCCGAGGAAAGTTGTTTTTTTTTAATCCGACGAAAAAGGCAAAGACCAGTGAAGAGAAAAGCAGTGACTAATATTAAGCATTCAGTAGCATTTAAGTTGTGTGGAAGTTACATTTAAGTGACCAAAATACAAATACTTTATAAAACCATTTTTTATTTTTGCTTTACATTCTCTTTTAATATGTTTTTACACAATATTTGTCATTTATAAATACAATTTTCTTATTCAAAAACATGTAACAAAACAATTAGGGGTAGAAAATTTTTGGGCTGGAACGGATTAATGGCATTTCAATTAATTTCAATGTTGAAAATTGCTTTGAGATCGAGCAAATTGGCATACGAGCAAGGTTACGGAACGAATTAAACTCGTATCTTGAGGTACCACTGTATTAAGATTTACAAATACACATTCCATCCTGAAGTGCTTTTATCTAATTAAAAATGCAAATTATATTAATTCATGATACATAAAAATATTGAAAAGAAACAAACGCTGGAACTAAATTTTACAAAAGTTAATATATTTCCAGTAATAAGATAATTGCTAAAGAATTCGTTTTGAAATATTTTAGAAAACATTTTGGAATGCAGCAATTAAATTCTTACCTGTCTCTGTAGGTTTATAGATTGCTTTATCTGTTTGGATCAAAATTGACACTGATTTATCACTTAGTTGGAGGGTTGACCTTGCCTCAAACTGCAAAGGGCCTTGACCTTTAATCCTCAGGCTACATGAAGTGCAAGTGAAGTTTGTTCCAATCTTTTAAATGGATTTTAATTAAAAGGTATCAGTAGTTACCCAGGGAGATAATCATTTTAAACTACAGTGGAACCTCCTATAATTAGCATAATTCATTCCAGCATCTTACTCGTTAAGCGAAACACTCATTAAACGAAACAATTTTTCCTATACAAATCAATATAAAATACGATAATGCGCTCTATGCTGAAAAAATTATCATTTTTCAAAATTTTTTATTAACATTTATTCAAATAAAATTACTCATTAATTGTTAAGGAGTGTAACAACTTGGAATACTATTAAGATTTGAAACAAAAAACGTAAATATGAAATATGAATTTATGACAAATAATTAATCCTTTTTAAACTAGAAAATTGTATAAGGACATTTGTTTTTGCCAACGCTTCAAAATTTGACGAAAATGTGTCATAACCATTTTGCAGACATTCCTGAAACTCCCTTTGAAGCATCCATCTTTTAAATTTTTGTCTTGTTCTTGAGAATAGTGCAGATCGTTGATGTTGACCGATTGTATGTGCGCACTAGATTAGCCACGCTCATACCTCGTTCTCACTTTTCAATGATTTTACATTTCATTTTAACAGTTATTTTTCTCTCTCATGATTGTCTTCTTGTGGTTTTTTCTTCGAAGACATTTAAGCACAGGTTATTACACAAAATTTGTAAAAACGGCTGATCACACACGAAAACAATATGCTAACAGACTGAGTGCTAAACAGAGACTAATGCCTTGGTTCAGAAGTCCTGGCTCACAAATGAATGTCGGGAAAAAGGGACTTCCCTTTCTGCAAAACTCGTTATGTGAAATATCGCTAGTTAAGGGAGCAACTTCTTCCCATTTTTTTAACGTTATGCGAATTACTCGTTATGAGAGATACTCCTTATGAGAGGTTCAATTGTATTTAGTATTAAAAGCCTTGACATACAAGTCATTGAATATATGCTTATTAATTTAAGATTAGGGTATATCATGACCCTTTAATCCTGAAGATTGAAGCAAAATTGTTATTTCAAAGAAGAAAATAACACACCTTAAAATATTACCCATTTTAAATTCTTGAGTGTTGTTACTTTATTTGTTTATACTATTTAAAAGAACTTTTTTCATAAAACAAGTTAATACACTTAATCAAATTTTGTTTTTAATTTAAGACAACTTACGTCAAATGTTAAAGTTCCAGAGTCACCTTTATGTAGACAAAAAAAGAAAAAATAATATGGGCAACCATGCTATTAATATTAAAATCCTAACTCTTTATGAATAACATTAACCTACTTATGATTTGGAAAACAAACGGGTAAAATATAGTGAGTAAAAATAACATTTGTTTACCTGAATTAAAAATCAGTGAAAATAATAAGTGAGAGAAGGAGAAAGGGTGCAATGTATTTATTTTTATTTTTCAGAATGTAGATAATTATTAAGTTTGATACAAGACTATGCAATAATTCTTTATTTTATTTTGTGCCAAAAAACAAAATATAAACAGATAAGAATGTTTATTAAAATAACATACCTTTCACAAATGTTCTATTCTGTGTTTGTAATGTGATAATATCATATCGATTGTGATCTGAGTTGTAGAATTCATTCTGTAAGGAAGCCTCTACTGGCACACTTACATTGTCCTTCAAAATGTGAACTCTTACATCAAAGAAGCCACCACGATAAATTGTTCTTGGGGCAGTGATGAAATAGCTGCCAGTCCTGAATAAATATGATTTATTTTTCAATGCACTTTTATTGAGAAACAACAATAGTGTATACATTGTTGTAAAATTATTTAAATAACAATATGCCAGATGAATTACTGTGTAACAATCTTTTTTTATTTTTTGTTTTTTTAAGTTGTAAGAACAAAAATTAGCAACAACATCTGTTTTTTAAATATTTAAATGGATAATAATCAGCCAAATAAGTATAGATTCTAAAGTCTAAAAACTGAGACCCACTTTCTTTTAATTTGAATTTTGTAAATAGGTTGAAATGTGTTTAGAAATATGTAAATAGCGTAACTAGTGACTAGGCATTGTAAATTCAATACTGTCAACCTTTCTTTGACACTTACAAATGGCAATCAAATTTAAATTATACATTTAGTAAACTGAAGTATATTCAGTATATAATATATAAGTAGGTAAATAGTTTCATTTAATGAAGTGACCACATTACTGCAAGATTTTATTTGTTTAATTTTGATTACCTTTTCTTTCCCTTTACATGACTTCCATATAGACACAAGTTATGCTAGATAGAAATATAAGTAGTCTCCCTTAGGACAATGAACATAATTGTCTTCACATTACTAGCAATTCTTTGATTTTATATGAGAATCTATGTCACTTCTAGGATTAAAGTTCCTTGTCCAAACATAAGACCACAAAACTTACTCTCCATTTGCTCCTGACAATGTCAGAAATACCAACAGCATACAAATGCATTGTTCCATCTTTTGCCTAGAAGTGTAAGAAATTGTTTCAAAGTATTAAAATAATTAAATATTTTAAAGATATAATATTGTTTCAATACTTTTGTCTATGTCCCTGAATCCATTTATGTTTGGCAGACTTCATCTGAAAACTGCAAACATTACCAATCTTTACACTCTGTCATTACACTTCTACGCTAATGTTTATATCCACTTTGGACTACTTACTACTTAAGAATTCCTGCTTAATGTCATGGCTAAAATTTCTATTGATATTATAAAACAGCTTCTTATTAAGCCAGGTGGAAGACGACTAGTTTGTTGTTCAAAGTTCTAAAGATGTTTTTAAAAAATACACATGAACTTATTTTTCAACATCCATCAGCAACAGTCCATGCTAACGTAGTGAGTCGTGAGCTACTGAAATGAAAATAGCTTGTACTAAAAATAAATCACGTGGTAACAGCTCTCATTTGAAATAATCTCTGAAGCAATAAATCATGCTGCAATGCTCATTCGATAAATGATGGAACACGTGACTGTGACAAGAATTATGTTTTTTAAAATTAAAAGCAAAACATCAAACGCCCAATACAGATGGCAATGTTAAACACAAGAGAAGAATTTGCAAATTGAAATAAGATCTAAACAAACTCAATTACCTACACTGGCGTAATTCGATTTGTACTTTCACTGTAACAGCTTGATGAGAAATGCGTTTATCTCCCTTTTATTTGTTGGGGTTAACACATTCCCTGTCGTCAATCAACAACAACCCTCCATCTTGGATTACAGGCAAGCTAATGGTTATGTCAGATTAAAACAACAGGATACAGCTGGAAGGGGGTGGGGGAATAACGAGGTGTGACCGGATATTAAAGTGACCTAATTGGTTGAGTGTATGTTTACGATTCTTCATCGTCTAGAGCAGTATTTCTCAAAGTGGTGGTCCGCGGACCGTTGCCGGTCCGAGGCCATCCAATGCCGGTCCGCAGAAGTTACCAAGAAAGGATATTTCGCTACCACGTCAGTAGAAGGAAAATAGTTCACCGGTCGCTGGTGCAATGGAAAAAAATTCCTGCCGGTCCGCAATACTAAAAAGTTTGAGAAGCACTGGTCTAGAGTACTCTAGAGTTGACATACAAAAGTTGATATGAGCGGTAATGCAGAGACTTGGTTTATGGAAAGTTTTACACACAAAAAAATTATATCAGAAACGGTGTGGAAAAGGCTGGCAGCACATCATTTGATAAGAGGCTAACTTTTTTCGCTAACTTTTGTAGCATAAAGACAAGGGGTACATATCACAACATATCTCCCCGGTGACCATGGCTGTCAAAAATGAGGCTTACGAAGTTACATTATAAAGAGTATTATGTTAATTAAACTGGATGGAGGGATTTCGTAGTTTTTCTCCGGGCGTAAATAATCCTAGCTGTGCCTCTAGTGTAGACTTAATGGAATAGGACACCTTTGCACCTAATTGTTTAAATATTTTATTATTTTAAAAACTATAGTGTGTTTGATAGATAAATTTTCGCAACATAGTTTCAGCTCACGTTATAAAGCTCTGGGGAAAAAAAATAAGTCGGGTATGTTAAAAGTAACGGGTATTGTGGGCAAAGTCTTAGCAAATATAAAACATATATTTTTTACCGTATACAATAAAGGGTTAACTTTAAAGCAAATATACTCACAAAGTTGTTTTTTTTGGTATTAATTAATTATTATTTTTACTGCTAACTGTGCAGCTTTCTTAATGGAGGTTGAAAATGAACCTTGGGTGGAATTAAACATAACTACACACGCCGCTGCAACCCCCTCTCGTATTTGAAAATTACATGAATTATTTAAGAGATTCAGTCGAAATGCAATTTTTCCTCTAGAGCCACCCACCCCCACCTCTGAAAAAATGTAGCCCGTCACAGCTCACAGCCCCCAAATAAAGTCAATAAATGACTAAATGGGACAGAAGAGAATAAATACCAATGTATGCCAAGTGCCCCGCAACGACCCCGAGAAAAGCATTTTCGTTGATATTTATTAAATAAAGGGGTCTACGCAGAACAATATTGAACACCATAACGTTTAGGAATATCACCGATATAAAATTAATGGACTAAAATTGTCGTAAAATTAATAAGAATGTTGGCAAGTTGTATCAGGATCCAACAAATGTCTAACGACATTCTCTACAGTAACCAAATCCATTACACTTCCTATATACGCCGCTGAAAAGAAAAGCGCATAGAAATTAATTACTGCGTTGTTTATCTTCATTTGTCATTGTCACGTTGCCGACCGACCAGACTACGTCACACAGTGTTGTACTGAGAATAAGGTTTAAGCAAATTTAAATTTCTGTTACATTAATTATTCTATCTCAAACACAACACCATGTGTTGTTTGTATTCATTTATTTATTTTTGGCACATCTATCGAGTAAATTCATGAGACCTTAGTCATAGAAGTAATATTTCCAAGAATTCTAACATCCCAACTGTAATTGTGGTTGTTAATTTAACTTGGGGTTGAAAATAAAAGTATTTATGTATTTTATATTCTATCTACTTCTTCATTGTCTTGGTGGCTAACTATCAACGCATGGATCACTCTGTATGGCTCCTTCAAATAGGTTCGCGATGTTTCTTTGTATTGGAGACGATACTTCCCTGATCACAAGGGCCTGTGCGGCCCTTAAATAGAATAAGAACTAGAGGTTGGATGGAAGAAGGAAATCGATGCCAATGTGTGAAAATTTGGAGCCTCAGCTCTTCCATTTTGGAAGCCTTTTTACATTCTATTCTTATCTTTAATGGGAATGTGGAGTTCATGTTGTTGTGTTGTTGTTGTTTTTTTTTGGTGGTCGTAGGGGGTTCTAACGTTTCCATTAGAACATTCTCAGGCTGTGTAGTCCCTGGCGGTGCCCATCCCTCTCCAGGTCAGCGGAGGACTTTCTTAGCGTTAGTCATTCATCAACAATTTTTATAGTGGCTTTACCGTGGGCTCGATCCCACGCCCCTCAGCTTGCGCACTATTGACTTCGCTATCCAGCCGCGAGGAATTCTTGTGCTGTGTTATGAATGATGAAGGCATAACAGTGTATGCCGAGGAATCGGTTAGTCCTTGGGTCGGTTATTCATTGGGACACTTTGTTTCCTTTTACCAGGACACAGCATTTTCGGCCAAAAGAATAGTTTTTCCCGAGGATTGGAGACGGAAAGACCCTTGATCGGTCTGGCTGGTTCTAGCCCTGGATACGCCACTGCTAACAACCACTGGTAAAAGACGGATGGCATGGGGGTGACATTTTTTTGATTTATAAAGGGAGCGAATATTTGGTCAAATGTAAAGTTCTTTTAGTGGGTTTGCTGTGTAGCAAAGTTTTTAGTTCCCCCCTCCCCCCGCCCCGAGTCATAACTTATAAATATAAATCTTTCGGTTATATTTAAAACTTTAAACCCAGTTTGAATAAAAGTTAAAACAGAAGGATTGCTGAGATTCTCCTTAAGTTATGTAATTCTATAAGAAGCAAAACAAGTTGCTTTACTGCCTGCCGTCTGGCTAAAAAAATCTACTTCCTACTGCAACTGTTAAATAGCCATTTATTCAATCGGTTCTTCTCTGAGGAATGTAAATTGTGATTTAGTCTTTTATTGTTTCCAGATGGAAACGGGTCATAATCGGCAGGTCGTGTACTGTGAATTATTTCAGCTTTACTATCTTATTAATAGGAAAACGACGAAAACGTCTTCCATGGCTATTTAATCCACATTTAATGGATGTTTTTTTAAAGAATAAGGAAATGTTTTATTGGAACATCTCAGAGAACTCTTGAGACAACGAGACTATAGAAATGATACTGTTTATGGTGGAATATATACAACAAATGTAAAACAAAGGCGAACTCGAAAAAAATAAATAATAATAATAAATTTTTAAAAATGGATTTCTTCATTCAAACAATGGCAATTAATACAGCAGGTATTCAACGATCAGATTTCCGAACGTTGATTCTTTCATTAACATACGAAATGAAAGGATTGAGTGGATTTAAAATAATATTGTGTTTATTAAGTTAAGTGTAAATAAAGTTTCAATTTGCATAGCATTTTTTGTTTTTTGTTTAAAATAAAACTGCTACCCAAGAAGGAAACAAAGGTCTTCATTGGTCTCAGCAAAATGCAAAGAGAGTTGTAAGTGCTGTCAATTGTAAACCTACACAATTGATAAAATCATAATTTTTCATCGAAATGGAAGTAAAGGTGTGGAAGATGAGGGTAGGAGAGGCCGATGAAATATAACACACAGAGTAGGATAAAACCTGGAAGACAATAAGGTGATGTCAACATTCCCCTCAGAATTTTGATAGAATGCATTGATAGATTTTTAAAATCCCTTATATTAACTTCACCGTCTTGTTTCTCTTTCTGTCATGGTCGGTCGCACAGGCGAAAAAACAAAAATAAAAAATGACCCACTTCCCGTAATTCTATCGAGCTGAAATTTTGCACATACACTTGTGTCACCTAACAATGCATTGTCTCAAAATTCCAGATCGATCGAAAGTACCGTAATTAAATTAATGAATTTTTAGTTTATCTCTATGTATCTCTATGAGGCCGTCTGCTATAGTTGACCTCCACGGTTCACTGCATTTCACCCCAGCCATCTATGACCACATCCCCGTGTTTTACAGCAAGAGCGGGTTCAGTCACGTTCAGCCTGTAAATGTTTGTCGCGCGGAGCGTATTATATAGAACATAATCAATACTTTTCGTTCTGTCTCATATATAAGGGATTTATAGTTGTTTTTACGGGTTGTTTAATTACTTTTGTTTTTCCGTGGGCGGGACCATGACAGACCGACAAGACGTTGAAGTTAATATAAGGGATTTAATGACTCGATGTTGTTGAATGCATGCTGTTCCAGTTTTATTGGTATCAAAATTTAAAATGACACAACACTACAACATTCATTCAACAACAGCGAACGCAGTGGCGTAGCTATGGGAAGGGAGGGGGTTCAAATTTGAAAGTCCCCCCGGGCCCCCACTTGAGGGGGGCCCCCAAATTAGTGTCCGAATTTTTTTTTACATTATATATTATGCCACAGTGCCCACAGCCATGTATGTGGGGCCCCAAAAGAGTTTAAGCCCCGCCCCCGGGCCCACAATCCCCTACAAATTCCTAGCTAAGCCACTGAGCGAACGATGTTGGTAATTACTTTAAAATTAAGGTAACCCCATTCTAACCCTTAACTTTGATATCTGCATTCATGACAAAATGGAACAAATATGAAACACGTGCGGTATAATTTTACAAACTAATTTTTAAATATATTTTAGATTTTTCTATGGTTTTTATTTACATTTTCTCGTGATGTATGTTACATTTTTTAAGGTTTAAGAAACTACGATATTGTGGTGCGGGTTCTTGGCGTGGAGTTACTCGCAAATGCAGTTGAAGCGACCAATATACTTCTAAAGTACACAAGATATCACTATACATGTATTCTGAAATATTCGATACATCTTCAACGCTATTTTCTTCAAATGACAGCTTTACAACAATCGTATATCACATTAAGGTCTATACTCTATACTATACTTAAAACCTAAACATTAGAAAACTTACTATGGCTATGTAGGCAGTTGTTGGTATATTATCACCATGTAATTACTGTGTCCTCCCTTGTCAGTTGATATTTGTTGCCACTGGTTTTCTGCAAACTGTTGTTGAGTTTTATAGAGAGGAATGAGAGGGGTGGGGGAGAAATGTCCGGTTGTATTTTTAGTTCGTTTGTTGTTGTTGTTTAGTTTGACAAATTAGTAGTAATATTTACTAGCACGCCATGCACGTTGCTAACAGATGGTGTAATGTGGAGCCAGATTTCATTCATCTATCACGTAAATTTCAAGTACTGGTAGATAAAATATTCGTTTCACGCGAAAACACAATCATCAGCAAATAATACAAATTAAATTCCTGGTGAGAATCTGTTTGGTAAATCTTTGTGTAAATTATAACCCCGGAGCTAACCGTTATTGGTGCCGATTTAGATCCATTAGTTATTACAGTTTGCTCACTACCTAAGAGTAAAAGTAAATCTTGAGTCCACTGATGAATGAGACAAAAGATGCCGAAGTATTTACGTTTTTTTTTACCAAACTAGAATGGCGAACTTTATCAAATGCTTTTGATAAGTCTCGTAATATGGAATCTATTTAATAATTATTTCCTAGTAATTTTGACAAATCCTTTATTATATCAATTAATTCATTTTCCCATGATCTGTTTTTCTTAAGTGGAAAGTAAATTGCAAACATAGTTATTACCTCGATTACAGCAGTGTTTGATTCTGTTAGGATTATTATATCCACTACTAACTATTGTCTTAATAGTCTTATAATTACAAATTGATGATTTGGTAGTCAGAGTTACGGTATGTTGTAATAAACATGTTTTCATTAAGCCAGGTGAACTAAGTCTACTCTGCTGACTTCACTTGTAATGACAGTAACGTTCAAGTCATCTTTATTATATTTTTTAAAAAAAATGATTTTGAAAATAAGCTGGGCTGCTAAAGATAAATTTCATCGTATGGAATAACATTTGAAATACATTTTTAAACAATAAATCCCGATGAAATCTTTAATTTGATAAATGATGGGATTGGGGACATATAAAAGACATTATGAATACTGCGATAAAATCACGCTATTGAAGTTATTGTCTCTATCCATTATAATCCATAGGAAACCCAAGTTTAACAGATGAGAAGAACAAGTGTGAACAAACTATATAGCCCATATACTTGTGTAATTCAAATTTTCTTCAAATTCTTTTGTAAATAACCAAATACAGACTATCTTAGATTTTCACTTCCGACAGAAGCAAAACTTTATTTAATATTAAATATTATCGGAGCGTTGTCGTAGCTTTCTGGGGGAAAAAGAAATCGAATATCCAAATTCAACCAAATGTGCAAGAAAACTTCCTTTACAGTTACAGTTTCCATCTTAATCTGACTGGATTTTTTTGTCATAAAAGATTTGCTGGAAAAAATTGGCTGGTATAAAACAACTGGTAGATTCGGGGCGTCCATAAATGACGTCACTCGATTTTGGCCAATTTTTTACCCCCCCCCTCGTCACAAATCGTAACAAAAAGTTAGACCCCCTCCAATATGACGTCACAAAGCTTTGACCCCCCCCCAACCGTATTTTCTATTGAAAATGAGCATGTTTCAAATCACTTTTTTGTCATTTAAGTATGTATTTAGTGTTAAAGCTGCACTCTAATTTCGTAACACGCATGAAACCATGTAAAACGTCATTAAATAAATTGTAAGCAATCAAATATTTAAGTGGAACTTTTATTAACTTGAGTTAAGACAGATTCAGTCTGTAATTGTTTGAAAATAATCAATACTGTTAGTTATGTCTCATATATAAGGGATTTATAGTCAAAAACTTTGTTTTTACGGGTTTGTTTTATTAAATCCCTTATATTAACTTCACCGCCGTCTCTGTCTCTCTGTCTCTCTCTCTCTCTCTCTGTCTGTCTGTCGTCATCTCATGGGTGGGCGGAAAAACAAAAATCGAAAATGACCCACTTCCCGTGTTCCGATCAAGCTGAAATTTGGCACACGGACCTGTCTGACCTAACAATGCATCGTATCAAAATTTCAGATCGATCGAACGTACCGTAATTAAATTAATGCATTTTTAGTTTATCCTTATATGAGGTATGTAATTCAAATTCACGGTTTGTTATTGTTTTTTTCTTCCACTTCCACGTGAGTTTGAGTTGACGCCGACCGTCGTGCCGACACCCCCTCACGTCCCACCCCCATTTATTAAAGACAAGGGACATCACTCGGTGTCAGTCTGTAAATGTTTGTAGCGTTTGAAAATAATCAATACTGTTAGTTATGTCTCATATATAAGGGATTTATAGTCAAAAACTTTGTTTTTACGGGTTTGTTTTATTCTCGACATTCATTTGTGAGCCGGGACTTCCACGCTGAAGCATTAGTTTGTGTTTAGCACTTGTTCTGTTCGCGTATTGTTTTCGTGTGTGGCCACCCGTTTTTACAAATATTGTGTTCAGTCAGTATTCGTAATTTTTTGATGTGTAAAGTGTAGAATCTAGTAGCTTAAATGTCTTCGAAGAAAAAAACACAAGAAGACAATCATAAGAGAGAAAAAATAACTGCTGAAATGAAACGTAAAATCATTGAAAAGCGAGAACAAGGTGTGAACGTGGCTAAACTAGTGTAACACATAGCATGTAGATATGGTATTAACGATATGCACTATTCTGAAAAACAAAATTAAGAAGATGGATTTCATTTGTTTCCTCAGTGAACAAACAAAATTCGACTTTCTTTTGAATATTAAAATATATGCATTTATTTATTATGGGTTGTAATAAGAATGCTAAAAAGGCTTAGGTGAGCCATAGCACAAAAAGGTTGGGGAAAACTATCTAACCATTTTAACCAGAGAAAATGGGAGAGTACTTACAAATCGCCAAACGTGATCTGGTTGCTTAGGTCGTCTCCCCGTGACAAAAATTATCCCCCTTTCCGTTTGTTTATATAGTTGGCTTGCAACAACATGTTGCCGAGTTTCTTCTGATGTTGTTTAATTTGACAAATTAACGGTAATTGTCGATGGTTGTCAGGCAGTCTTGCCAGTAGATGACCTTGTTATTTAAAGCCAGATTTCATACATCCTTCACGCGGCGTTTAAATAGAAAAATAATCAGTGCACGTGAACACAACCTGTCAAGGGAACTATTTAAAAACAGAATATCTTTCTTGATTGTACAAGGAAGCACCAGGGAAGTGAGTGGGCAACAGACAATTTTAGAAACGAAAGGAAGGTTGAGAACATATTTGATCTTCAGAGTAATGCTGGTCATTATTAAGTTTGGTTGTTCAAAGAAAGCATATGATATAGTATGATGTAGTATTGTTCACAGAGGGAGGCTTCTATCCGAAACGTCCACATCTGAGGCGTAACTACGGGGTGAGGGTGGTGCGGACCGCACAGGGTGACACAATCACAAGGGGTGACACCAAAGTAAAATTCTGTATGCTCTCGTTATTTGTCACGGGCAGACTCGGAGGAGGTCTATGTGGTAAGTCATGAGGGGGTGACACCATGAGCTATCGAACTGGGTGACACCAACACTAGTGACGCCTCTGGTACACGTAGTTACAATTCTTTTTATTGTTCAGGTTAATTATACTTTTTTACAAATTTTATTTCCTTTCGGCCCACTCCATTTACTTTAATGTATTTTAAATTTGTGGGTTCTTTGTGTATGAAATTATAGTTCTTGTAAAGTAGGGCGCTCATAAAGTAAAGGAACATCACAAACTCTAGCGATTTAACTCTACAGAATAAGAAGCGCTTCAAAGAAACTCAAGCAGAACCCCACTACTACCAATTGAACTTGACATTACAATGACAAGGGGTTTAAATTTTTGATGACGCAATGTTCGTATGGGACAATTAACCACCATGATCAACTTAATACGACCCCAAAAAAATTATGATAGAATTTGTACTAAAATATTTTTATAAAAATTACATATATTTTCAATAAGACAAAGTGATTTATCAGATTAGTAAAGAGTTATATATATTTGTGAGAGAATGTGTGGCTTACGCCCTTGAATATTGGTAGGTGAAGGTAGGGCATGAAGGATATGGGAGTTAGTTTAGAGAAAGAAAAATATAATTTAAAAAACGCTTTCAGAGTTATTGTTAATTAGGGAAAACAGATTTTCAAGGTACTAAAAAGTAGAAAAAATCTTAAAATTTATTAAAAAATAAAGTGAATATTATTAGTCTACTTATATCAAAATATTTTATACATTTGTATTCAATTTTATATGATTTTCCTCGTTAATCACGGACTCTAGAAAACTTTATAAGTTGCTAAATCGAAAGCCCAATGCCAATACAATTGCGTTGTGGTGGCACTGAGGCAACGTGGAACCAAAATCAGATTTACGGAGTCTCATTATATGTGAAAACGGGTAAGATAAGAATTAAACTGGGTGGGCATGCACGAATTTGATATATTTTTTTTCTCGGGAGAAAAATCACTTCGCTTCTGGGGCTCACAATGCTCTGTCTTAAAAAGAAACACAAAATTTAGCCTATTGTCATGATAATCAATTTTATTTTTTTAAAGAAAATAGAAAATTGATGGAATAAATATGCCGCGGAAAAGGGATGGAACACTAAATTACGGATGCCACTGAATCAATGTCAATATAGAAGGCCATGAAATGAAATAATATTGCGTTGGCGAACTTTGATGAGGAAAGATAAGTTCACTACTTAGGGATTCCTACATGAATGGATTTTTTTAAAAAATAGCTTAAGCAAATGGGAGCATTTCGCATGACATTTCTATCCCTAAACTTTGGCTCGTTGTCTTCTGTTAATGATAATATTCAAATTTGCCTTGACGCATCCTGTCCCAATTTGGGGATAGAAATCTCCCACTTCAAAAGTTAAAAAAAACTCCTATAACTCAAAGTTCCGGTACTAGTTGTGGGTGTGTCACTGCCAACTATCAACGACACATCATTAGAAATCATCGCTTTAATTTTAATAAGCTTATTTGTTGACGATTAAAAATCACAGCACTTCTTTTGCCATGGCGGAACAAGTATGAACACTTTAATTTCAATAAATGACTAATATTACATATGTTATTTTTGTTACAATTTATTACAAGTAATTTTATTTTCTAATTCTAGGCAATCTAGGCCTAGTCACTTTTTTATTTTTTGTGTGTGTTCAGTCTGACATACTATACTAATAAACTAGTAATAAACTAATAAAATACTACTGACATAGTACATAGGTACTTGAATAAAATTTTGTAAATAATAGAATTTTAAAAAAGTAATATATCTATAAGATAGCCCTTGTTAAATGGAATAATAATACTATTAATACGGAGTGATTATTATTCGCACGGCACGGTTTTGGCCGTGGGGATAATGCCGAGTATTATCCGCACGGGTCGTCGGCGCATGCGTCTTCTAGGTGCTGATCACGTTGAAAAAAAAACGCGTCCGATGTAGACAAAATAAAAGCCGATATCACTCGATTTCGGCTAAAATGTGTAATTTATAAGCTAATACAAATTAAAATTTCATGATTACTGAAGCTTTAAAGTAGCAAAGTGGGTGGATACCGCGCAATGCGGGGCATACACTGTAAAGCTTGGTTGTCGCGTGCTATGCGGCATACACTGTGTCCTACACAGAGAAAGTAGAAACCGCGTAAATGTGTGTGTGACGTCACATTTTGCTCTTTCATCCGGGTCCGTTTCATGTGACTACTTTATAAGATTTTTAAAAATTCATATGGTACATGAGCTTCTGTAGTCTCACGGTTAGGACATTAGATTCTTGAACTCTTGGTGTCAGGTGGAGGTTCGAGTTTCGTTTGAGTCTTTTTTTTTAAGTTTGTAGTTTCAGTTTTAGGGTCTGGGTTAGGTTTAGTTGTCTATTTTTTAAATTAAAATAGAAAAAACAACAAATATAATATAGCAACCAAAAATATGATTTATCGAGCGCATCGTTCTCTTTGCTTTTACCAAATTAATTTTAAAATCATAAATCTTTTTAAAAATAAATTTTTAGCTATTAAGGTGGACTGGGTATACCAAAATAAACAGTGTAGGCTGAGTAATGCGCGCCATCCACCCTCCACAATCTAGACTGTGTAATGCGTGTCATCCACCCAACTGAGTTTAGACTGCGCGCTATGTGGTGTCTACCATCGGCCTTAAAGTAGCACTGTCATAAAAAAAATGATTTGTGTCCAATTAATGATAACTCTTATAATTTTAAAATAACGTACTTAAATCGTCAGCTTCTCCAGGTGAGTGGTTAGTTGTAGCCTCGTAGCTTAGTTCCATGAAGCATAATGGTATGCGGATCCAATCCTACGACTGTCTTACTTGTGTTTTTTTTTAAAATATTTTTTGGGGGGTAAGTTAATTTTTAATTTTTTTTGTTTGTTTGTTATACAACCACAGTGAGGATGTTTGCAAACACTCAAGCAGGCTCTTTCCCAGTAACATTTTATTATTCCTCCAAGCATGCCTTTCTTATCTATTCTGTTTAATATTACTCACTGTTACAGTTACAGACTCTCACTGTTAAAATTCTATGCTATACCATTAATATTATATCGTCTTTCGCTTTTCAAGCTTTGAATTAAATTAACTTAATTGATTTATGATGATTACAGGTACGATAGTTAATAAATGTATTTTATAATATATAGAATAAAAATACAAAGTTTGAGTGCACTGGAACAGTTAATAATAGTTTAATATCAGCTAAATCCATAGTATTACTAATTAATTAATTAACTAATGATTAACTAACGATATTATGCAGGTCCACTGAGATTATTGCTAAAATGGATACAAAAATATAAGATTCCAGTCACTCAAAAGACGGTTAAAATGACAATTTAATTATTTTTATACCCTCCAAACCAAAATATGTCAATAAACAATGATACATAAATAATAAGCAGTTAGTAATAAGAATTTAGATATCGTTTGGCATCATTCTCACGGTCAAAACCACGTGGCAGTGCGAATAACGCTAGGCATTATCCGCACGGTTTACCGTGCGGATAATGTTGGACATTATTCGCACTACAAAAACCGTGCGAATAACGCTTACCATAATAATATGCTTTTATTTTTCATCTAGTACTTTTCTTTAAAAATTTTAAAAAGTTATTTAATTATTTTTCTGAATAAATTAAATTCTCAGAAATTCTGACTCTTTTGACTTTTGCCTTTGCACTATGACTATTGGTTTTAGTGACCAGTTAAAAAAAAATGTGCACAAAAAATTAAAAAAACTTGACAGTCACAGTCTCATATCCATATAAATTAAATTTTAAATAGCTTCATATCAAAGTACCCACCTTAGAATCAATTAATGGTTAATTTATAAATCATAAATCAGTTATTTATTTAAAGTTAATCTTTAACTTTATTAATTATAATTTAATATGAAATG
Source organism: Ampullaceana balthica (assembly GCA_944989445.1). Lineage (NCBI taxonomy): Eukaryota > Metazoa > Mollusca > Gastropoda > Lymnaeidae > Ampullaceana > Ampullaceana balthica. Next base: position 229,682 of record CALYLW010001053.1, on the reverse strand, counting down.
TTATAAATATATATAGGACTTTAAAAAGCAGTTACTTTTAAGGTTTTTTATTATTATTATTTTACAATTACTATTACTATTATTATTGGAAAGCGTTATCCCCAGAATTCTACGAATAATAATAATAATTTTCAACGTTATCCCCAGAATTCTGCGAATAACGTTGAACGTTATCCCCAGAATTCTGTGAATGACTCGATGTTCATGGGAGAATTCAGTGTACTATTCTCAAAGTTAATTTTGAGCATTATTTATCATTATATCATGTATATCAAGTAAATTCACGTTGATTATATCTGACCTGAATAAGAAAACAGTACAAGCCTTATTGTTTTTCATATTGATTTTAAATTTATATTTTAGAATCTGTTCAGTCCACTGAGCTATTTTTATCTAGCTCAGTGGTACTGTCCATTGCATATTAAATATATATAACATATGATATAGGCCTATATATATAGATATATATATATATATACAGTCGAAACCGGTTAAGTCGAAGGCGTTGGGGTATGAAAAATGGCGTCGACATAACCGATGATCGAGTTAACACAAAAACCAATATGGCGGCAAAATATTTACATGTGCTTGAAATTTCTTTATGTACGTGATTAATTTGTTAGCGTTAATTAGTGATGGGACGATTAATCGGAATCGTATCGGAACCCTAATATTTCTTCACTCTTTCCTAAGGTTGTAATGACCGTTCATTTTTAAGGGCCGTTTAAAATTTAAATATAACCATGGTTCCCACTCAGGAAAACAGGAAATAGCCGGGAATTCTTTAAAAAAATTTCTCGGCCTTGAAAGTCGGGAAAAGTTATGACACTAATCGGGAGTTTTATATATATATTTTATTATTTTTATATATATATTTATGCCGAAGTAAGGGACTTTGATTACGTCTCTGTGGTATGTTTCGATTCCATTTAATTTTAAAAAAGTTACCAGTTTATAATTGTCTGCGCATGCGTTAAAAGGTCAAATTTTTTGCCTCGCTTCGTCACATTCTGCGTTTGGCATGTCACAGCCGCTCGCTTTTGCCGCCGTATCAGCGAATTTAAAATACAAATAAAAAAATCAATATGGTAATTTTAAGTTTAATGCTTTTGACGTGCAGGATATCTGTTACTATCAGAACGCTCTCAAATTTCCTCAGTAAATCAAACTTGTAATATAAATAAAACTATTGCGGCCTTGACCGTTGATCACAGCACGCTGTGGGCTGTGTGTTAGACCTCGGCCGGCAACTACCTAAGTCTAAGCGAATTTTTTAAAAAATCATTCCTTATCAGAAATGATTTGATTTCATCGTCACGCGCGTGTTAGTCACAGTCACGTATCTTACTGGTAACAAAGCAACAACAAACTTTTAAAAGAATAATAATTTTTTTATTTGATTAATTAAAAACCACCATCGATTCTCGATACAAACCTTTATTTTCATTTCTAAAGATATTCGTTTATCTTAAAAAATAAAATGATTAATACATCAGAAAATGAATTAAGTTTAATAATAATATAACATGCACTGCGAAATAACGACGATTAATGACCTCTAACGCGATTGTCAAGTACCTCAGGTGAATACATACTCCATGGATACACGTCGAACGAATAATTCACACACGCAAAACATCCGGTAATTTTTATTGAAATCTCGTAGAATCACACAATAGCCGGAAGTCTCGAAGAAAGCGAGATGTCAACACTGTTTTGAACTAAAAATGCAGAGTGCATTGCTAGGCCAACCAACGAGGATCCAGGTAAACCAACGTTAAGTTGCAAATTTGGCCCTCTTTTGTGCTCGAGGTAGTAGGTTTCGGCGACTTAGAAAAATCGAATTAGCCGATGAAAAAATGCTAAGACAAAGAGAGAATTTGGCGGTTCCAATAAAAAAACGTCGAGTTAGTGGGGTGGTCGAGCTAACCGAGCTCGAGGTATGTGGGGTTCGACTGTATATATATATATATATATATATATATATATATATATTTAGGATAGGCTATTAGTTCTATTATTTGTAGTAGTGATAGTAATCAGGCATAGGCAAACTAGGCAGCTGCCTAGGGCCGCCGATTAGTTTCATCATTATAATGGGGGCGGGGGCCTCGCAGAAGAATTTTTCCATATTTATTATTTTATTTTATTTTTCTATCAAATTTTATTTAGGGTCACCCAATTCACTTGGCCTAGGGCCTCCAATTCCCTTAGGCCTCCAATTCCCTTAGGCCTCCAATTCCCTTAGGCCTCCAATTCCCTTAGGCCTCCAATTCCCTTAGGCCTCCAATTCCCTTAGGCCTCCAATTCCCTTAGGCCGGTCCTGTAGTAATATAGGTTTTACAGTCTATGACGTATTGGACAATATAGGCCAATATATTTATTTATAATATAGGATAGGGTATTAGTGCTATTATTATTAGTAATAGCAGTGGTAGCAATATCTGCAGTATAAGTATATCTCAATTGCGTGCGCCGCTACCAAGGTCGCATCGCAGTGGGATGAACGTGAGTCATTTAAATATTATGCAATAACAAAAGGGTTAAAATAGAATTCTTTTTTAAAAATTAAAAGTAAAAATTAAAAAAAGATTCCCGATCTAAAAATCAAACCCTGTAAAAAGAAAATTAATTAAAAAAATTAAATTTCCACAAGCGAAAATTGAACCCTGTACCACAACGTCAACCGTCCTTCACTCTACCATGCGGCCATGAAGAGGTTATGGAATTTGAGCTTTCTAAAGTATAGAGACCCTGGGTCCGAATAGCCACAGAATTCTGGGGATAATGTTCAACGTTATTCGCAGATTTCTCGGGATAACGTTGAAAATTATTCACAGAATTCTGGGGATAACCACTCCGAATATTATTTTTATACTGAGAAAAAGTTTCAATTTACTGGTTGTTCACATTATTTCTTGTTGTTACCTCTTTGTTATGTTTTTACTTATTAATATATCTTGTAGGCGTTCTCTCAATACATAACCTTGCATACAATAATCCTCTGAAGAACTGGTTTCAATAACACAACTTTAATATCTACACTATGCACATAACATATAATTTTGAAATTTATACAACGTGGAATACTCAGGCACACATCCACCATGACATCAGAATTCTCCAACACTGATAATAATCTCGAACATTCTTCCCGCGCTTTCACTCACGTGACCCTTTCCGTCATCCAACTTGTGATTCACATGTGACACTTGTGCCCATCAGAAACAAGCTCATTGTTTTTTAAGAATCATTAAGTTACCTTGATGTACATTCAGAGGCGTGACACCCTCCCCCCTAGGCACGTGACGTCATTTATGCACGGCCCATAACCCATAGAACTCCTCCCAGTCTTCCATTGCCAAACAAAAGGAACGCACAGAATTTTAAATTTTTAGTCACCTGGTGCGGTCAGCACCCCCTTGCACCCCTATGGTGAAATATTTTCAAAAGAGAAAACAAATCCTTACCTCATGAAAAAAAAAGATAAAACAGTAGAGAAAGAGAGGGAGAGAGTGAGTGATCGAGGGGGGTGTAAACAACAAAAATAGCACATGTATCCAGACTAAGCATCTTCCTCGACCTACAACACAACAAAGCCATTCTTTCCGCAGCGCGCCCAAAACATAAAAGCAGTTAAAGACATAAAAAGTATTGTATATACTCGTTCCATAGCCCTTTTAAAGATCTCTCTGGTGCGGCTGTCTCTTTTCTTTTTTTTCATATTATGTTTTAATGTTGCGGTTTTTTGTTGTTGTTGCTTTGGTACTGTTTTATTATTGAAAGTTAACTGATATTCTTTTGATAAAAATGTTCGCGTTTAATATATTTCATTGCATTTCTCAATTTCTTTCTAGATGAAAATACTGTGTCTTCTTTTTTTTTCGGACATAAAATCAAACACAGTTAAGTTTTAGACTTTGGTGTCACCCCCCTAATGGTGTCACCCGGGGCGGCCCGCCTCTCACGACGCCACTGTGTGCATTTGGTGATGGTGATAGTGCAAGTTCTTAATATTCTTTGGCAATTTGAACCTATTTAGCTGAATGCAACATGATATATTTTCACCTGCACTATGTATTTAACAAGAAAAGAAATTTAACTATTAATAAATGATTTAGAAAAATAAAAATAGTTGCTGAAATAGAAATGCTAATTTAATTGTGAATTATTAATTTTGTGTTGCTGAAGTTTTTAAATTGGGTTGAATATAATAGTTGATACTTTTCTATATAAGATCTTTGAATTTAGTTGTCATTTAGGACATTGACTTTTGATAAAATGCATTACCAAGATTCTCAATAAGTATCAGAAGTGCATATTCCTTGATTTAATGTATTATTCTGACTATCCAATCTATCTGATCATTTATAATAGTAAGCCTAAATTCCCCTAATTTCTTAGCAACTGTCATGAACGTTTTGAACATTGTAAAGTACATATTATTTGGAACAAAAACTTTGATTGTACTTTTTTTTAAATGCAATTTTTCAGAAATATTTATTTAAAATGGAAATGACATGTGATGGATGTGCTAATGCTGCTAAACGTGTATTGGGAAAGCTGCGTAAGTTTTTCTTTCTTTTTCCATTTTTATAAAATATTATGTAAAACTGTAAATAACAGTTTCCAATTATTATTTTTGTTAATTTTAACAATTAATTTAATCTTTCATTAGCTTTACAACATAATTCATATTTATAAGTTTTAATAATAAATTAACCATTAAAATTTATGATATTCACAGCTGAAGTGAAAAGTGTTGAGACTAGCCTAGAAGCTCAGACTGTGACAGTTGTTTCTACATTACCTTCTGATGTGTTACTAGAGAACTTGAAAAAGACTGGGAAAGAGTGCTCTTTTGTTGGACTGGCGTAATATATTTATTTTAACAAAATAACAACTTAATTGTATAACATAAAACATGCTCAACATGGTGTGTACTCTGTCACAAATGAAATGTGATTTCATTGCAAACAGAACATCATCATAACACATTAGAAAAATGTTCTTTTGTGATGAAATAATTATCTGCCTAAGTGAAGTATAAGATAATGTGAAATGAATACTAGAATGTCTAGCACCAATTGTCCAAAGTAAAAAGCCTTTATTTAAAGTTGACCTAGACATCTCAAAATACTTTAATATCAGCCCATTTTTAATAACAACTGAGTGATATAGTGAAGATGCAAAATTTATACTAAGCCTTAAAGATTTTTCTGATGGGTTAAAATATTTGATTAGGTGTCAAAATAAATTCACACTTTGGCCAGTAAGTAAATATTTTTTTTAAAATGTATATGTAATTTAATCTATAATTTTTGAGGTGCTCTGATTTCAAATATAACTGTGTACAAACATATATAATTGTTATTGTGCTTCAAAATCTTCAAAAGTATTTGTTACTTCATAATTGCTTCTTAAAGTATATTTTCAAAATTTAAAAAATACATTCTTCAACTGAAGTATCTCTACCAGGTAGATAGATATAAGTGCTAATGTCAATTTAATTTACCATCATTTCTTTAAAAAATCACATTTGTAAACAAGCTTTGTATGGTCTCTTCAAAGATATAAAAATTAATAATAACTTATCTACTATCTTTGATGTTGCAATAAGTCCACTTGGAGCTCACTCACCATTCATTTAATAAAAGTCGTTTGTTAAATTTTTGTGATATTTAACAACTATCTATATTTTAATCTATAATCTCATTTCTTAATAATTTTTTTGTGGCCATTGTTTTTTAACAGTTTACCAAATATGTGTTTTTAAATAATGCAATAATTATGTTGTCTTTGTCATTTTAATGTAAAAAAAATAATAAAAGAAACAAATCATTCCACAGTTGTTTTCTAAGCAGATTTACTTATTCAGTACTGACCAACACAGTGTGAGAGATTAAGAAAATAACTAATACTTTTCTATCATACTTTAGTACTAATTCTGTAACTGTAATAGTCAATTAAAAATACAATAAAACTAGTCAAAAGTTCTATTATTTGCCTTATTTCATATTCATTAGGTATTACTGAAGATAGCCATACTATTCTTTATTTTCCCCAATACCTATCACAATTTCTTATTGTTTTCAACTGATTGAAATATAAATTCGTATAATAAATTGGGTTTAGTCTTAAACTGATAATTTTTTCTACAAAATGTGCTTTCCACCTTCAGTGTCTCATAAAATCCTTTTTGTAATAATGTGATGTTGTTTGTCATAAGTTGTGTGGTGTTGGTAACAATGAAGGAAGTTGTGAAAAGTCTTTTTATGTGTCCTTGAGATTTTGTAGGGTTGAACTAAATATAGCATTTCAGGTCATGGGTTAAAGAGATGCTAGTTATTATAAGTATACATTGCCGATCAAGACTAGCTGATACTTCCACATGGCTTTTTACTTTGTGGATAAAACCAAAATTCAAATTTAATATTTGCTATATAAGTGAAATAAAATACCTTACAAAAGCTTAATAATTTACTTTTGCTTTGTGATTCTCTTTAAATTTTTACTTATATCATGTACTGGGCATGGGAAAGTTCTTTTTGTTATAATGTCTCCCACTTTTTCTCCTAATGACAAATAAATAAAAAAAATGTTTGCCAAATTCATATTTGAATTTTTAAAAAATTAATTAACATTTATTTGTGAATTTGTATGTGGGTAGCTTACTTTTTTGTAATACGTTATTTCCATACTGGCACTGGTCACACTTTTTATTTGCGATTATCATTATTTTTTAATTCACAGCTTTCTGTTAAAACTAATGTGAGTGCCTAATTGCAATTCTGGCAAAGTATTTATAAGTTTAAAAGTGTTAACAACTCATAACATAAAGCCACAAAATCATAAAGTATTATAAATTTCAACCTTTAAAGATAAATATGCTGATATGATGGGAAGAAAAGAAATATGTTAATTGAAAAAAAGTTTTTTTTTAAAAAAACAGATTGAGTACCATTTATGGATAATGATTGTTGAAGACAGAAAAAAAATTCATTTTTAATTTGCAATTTTAACAACACGATAAGGACATATTCCGATTTTAAAACATCACTTAGATAAGTTTAAATTCCATCGATGGATAAATTTTGTGGCTTCTGTGTTGGCTTTGACTAACTGAAAGTGACATAAATAAAATGATTCCATTCCATCAAATAATTTTGGCAACACAACTAATCACATTTGAAATTCATCTTATTTTTTTGTTTTGGGAGGGGGGTGAGGTGGTTGCCTTTATCATAAAAGACAATTGTACACTTACAATGGGCTCTACATATATTTTCAAGAACTACGCTATTCTTAAATAGCTTTGTGCATAAAATAATGTTCATAAATATGTTATAGATTGTATCATGAAGATGAGAGAAATATTTTCATTTTCTGGCATTTATATTTAAATAATAAGAAAAGTAAAGAACTCAGATTATCATTGAGGCTTGCTTGGTCTTGTAGATACCAAAGAAATCTAGTAAATTACTTGGGCCCCAGCCCTAATGAGCGACCATAAGGGTGGACTTAAAACATTTGAGTTATTTAAAAAAATTTATGTATCAGAATTTTGATGCTTATGGGCCAATTATTGGGAAATTGTTGAGGGTCAAAAACTGCTCTTTACAGCCCTGGATAGCACACAGACAAACAAATACAAAAATTTCTTGAAAAGCGGACAAGTTCTCAAACTTTCTAAGACACTAGAGAAGGTGCTGTGTACATGCAATGGTTTTCAACCAACATGACTATTTAAAAGCTCATGGTGCTAATTCACTGAGAAGATTATAGTAACAAAAATCAATGTTTTTGTTCTTAGATCTTTAGTACTGGATATTATTGTGCTATCTGACATCATTTTCATTTTGACATGGAACACATTCATACAAGCTCCGAAAAAGATGTTAATAATAATAATAATAATAAATTGATTATTTATATAGCGCTGTATCCCAGTAAGGAACTGGGCTCACAGCGCTTTACATGAAAGAAATAACATACCTATAAGTATTAAATTAACTTTCATATCATAACAAACACAAAAATTACAGTACATTTTACATAAGCTAAGTTAATCATTTACAAGAAATGCTGTTTCATTAATTTTTAAAATAAATTTTGAAAAGATGTGTCTTAAGTGCAGTCTTGAAGGATTTGGTTGTTTGAATACTACGTATGTGTAATGGTAGAGAATTCCATTGTTTGGCTGCACAAAAAGAGAACGACCTTTCCCCAAATAACAAGGAAATGACCCCCATTTTTTGTAGTCCATTTTAAACTGACGGGGTCAGTGGGCTGTTGTCCTACATTTGGAAAATCCAATGGTTTGAACAGGGTCAACAAGTTTAAATTATTGCAAAGAGGATTGTTGAATCACTAGGACACTGGTTCTACTATTGACAATCATATCCAAACTATTATAATAATACTTCATGATTATTACATTAGTTAAGTTTGTCTAAGCAAGACGTAAAGGTAGAATTGTTTATTTAGCAGGAAGTTTTGAAGAGAAAATAAAAGTAAGGTCTAGGAAAACTCGTCTGCTGATAAGGCATTTAAAGTTAAGTCACAAATCCCACTTTATAAAGTAACAAAATATATGAGAACTAATTCTTAGATATGGATCATATTTTTAACAAATGTTTAAATAAGAATAACATTCAAATTTGAGGCATCACCAGAGCCCAAATAAAGATTTTCTATTATCAGTGGCATGGTGGGGGAGGGGGGGTAAGAAGGGTGAAGCCCTTGGCACTGAAAGGGTGTGTTTTACATTGAATCAAAGTGGTCTGCTCTAAACCAGTCACCATCATATGTTGTTGGAGTCCTTGGAGAGAGTTGTTACAACTGTGGCATCAGAGTGATCTGATTCAACCTGTTATCTACCAGTGTCCTATTTATAGGACAGGCATATAAATGCCCATATCTGCCCAAACTTTGTGCACATTGACCAATGGTCATCCCAGTGTCTTAGTGAGATTACAGGCTATATCTACACAAGCACACACAAAAAAAATGTATGTGTTCTAGGGACTCCAAATAACAAAACCTACACAACAATGACAGAAACAAAATTATACACAAAAAATAATTTGGTAGATAACAGCAAGAATGCTCAAAGTGTGTTGAGACATCAAAATAAGCTATCTTAGCTGTTGCTCCACAACGAATTATACATCCGTCAAATTGTGCCGCATTAAATAACCGAGATTTTGTTGAATAAATCCTAATTTAAACATAAAAGGAATAAATCATTTCGGCTAGACCAACCCTGCATTATTTAGAGAACCACTGTAGTAGATATGACGGGTCATTGTTCTCCAGTTACTTTCAGCTGTGTCAAAGTTTATCAGCTGGAGAATGGCATCTGAAAGGTGAGCCTTGTAAGATGGACAAGAATGCTGATAGTGGGATACCATCTACTCTTGTGTTTGATTCCTGGGCTGAGAAGTAAGGACCTGACCTATTTCAGAGGCAGATGACTGCTGTTCACTTTGAAACAAAAAAAACGGGCTGTCTTCAAAGCAATCATAGCAATTAAGCCATTTATTTTTGTTCGTTATTTAATATTTTTATTTAAAACAAGAAAAGAAGAAGAAAAAAAAATTTAAAACAAAAAAACAAACTAGGTACATTGTATTTTAAAATGGTTTTATTATGGAGAAATATAGTTTTAAATTCATTTAATCTTTAACTTTAAGATAAAATGAATTATAAAGAGTTTGTTGAAGAAAGGTTTAAATTAAATAATATCAATACATTTCACAATCAGATAACAAGACATATAAAATTGGGGGAGAGAGAGAGGAATGTAATGCTAAAGGCTTAATGCTTGTAATTTGCCCTAACTTTTTCAAGTGGCATAGGATCAAAAGGTGACATTATGTGTAAATAAATTAATACCTGAATTAATATTTTGCTTACAAATATATTCAAACAATTCACTTACACAAGTATGTAGCTCAATGCTATTTCCAATAAGTTGAAGTACATGTATTTATTAAAAAATCTTATTATAGATTAGACAAAATATAATTATACCCAGTTGTAAAAAAATACCAATTGCCCCCCACCCTCCCACTTTAAAAAAAAATAGTTTAAATATAAAGAAAATTATATATATATACTATATATTAGATAAAAGTTTGGCCAAAACTGAAACACTAATTTCATACTCTTTTATTTAGAGACAATACCAGGGATTTGGTTGTATTTTTAATTATATACATAGTATTATATTGGATTACATCAGAAATAAGAATTGCACTCATAAAGAACCTAATGCCATATAATTGAATCATTCTAGACAGATAAATACTGAGACTTGACCTACATGGATTATCATCACTACTTGATTGGACTGTGATTTTAAAAAAAAATGGCTCTCCATATGCTGTAAAACTATTTTGGTATGAATACAACAATTTCTTGTTAATGTATAGGACATAAGGGCATGCTGACACAGCCATGACACTGGCATAGGAAGATGGGGCAAAGTGGGTGGTCCACCAAAGGACTAGATTGGAGGGGCTTTTTTCTGCCAAATTTATCTCTCATTTCATTTATGGGCAGCAGCCAAAATATTGACCTGCCTCTACACCACTTGGCAAAGACTTGATAGTTATATTCCTTTATATTCTTAATGACAGTTTACTGATATATGTATGTATATATATATATATTTATATATATCAGTGGTTCTCAACTTTTCATTTGCCATACCCTTGGCACCACAAATTCATACATATAACAAGCACCTCCAACTTAACTGATCTATTTATTTAAAAAAATTTATTTCAACAGTTGTATAGCAGTTATTACACCACAATAGATTCGCGCATTTTACCTTTTATTTTTACTTAAATATTTTAATTTTTTTTCTCTTTTGTTTTTATTATCTATTTCATTTAGTAGCTAGTTTACTTGATCCATCAATAACATTTTTTTTAGCATAGGGTTGTGAAAAGTTTTGGGTAAAAAATAAATAGCAGCTTGCTGCTACATCACTCACATTTTCTGTGATGTAAGATTTTGAAGAAAGTGAATATACCTAGGGAAAGTTCCTCACAGGGACAGGCCAAGATTTTCACCACCACCTCCTAGAACAAATCAACAATCGGCAGAAATACCAGTAAGTGTCCCCACACTCCACACCCCCCTCAAATTGCCAAATAAATAAAAGTAACTTTACTGTTGTGTCATTTCCCACAAATGCATTGAATAGGACTGAGTGGAAGAAGGTGGTGGGCAGGCCCAAGCACTACATGGGCTGTAGAGCCACAGGGATGGATGGATGGATTCTTTGCTTGGTGTAAAGCAAAATAATCACCTTAAACAAGTTACAAACCAAAAGAGTTATTGACTAGGCAACAATGTGTTTTTTCTTCCCATTTCAAAGTGTAAAGCTATTTGCATGAATTTTTTGCTGAGACAAACATTTTTAGTATGATTGAAAAAACAAAACAAATTGGCTTCAGCCTCATTAAATTTTAAAGCTATCAGAATCAGCCATTTATCTCAAGTTGCACCTTTGATTAAACTCTATCAAAATTTCAAATAAATATATTTTTAAATTGGTCTAACATATTTTTAAGTGCCCGATCTAAATGCTTGCAATGTACTTGAATTAAATCAAGGGGTAGTGTTCCGACTTTTTTTTGGTCTCGCAATGACAAATATCACATTAAATAAAATAACAGCTAATTTAGATTATACAGTTCTAAATAGATTCACCTCAAGTCCAGCTATAATATCTTTATTTCATGGGAATTTTTCCAAACATAACAGTGATGCGTGATGTCACGCTCTGCAAAACGTAAACTAATGTTATTAGTCTTTTTTTAACATTCCAGTGCCAAATAGCTTCTAAAACTAAAACATACACTTGCCTTATGTTCGACATTCCATGAGCATTCAGTTACTAACCATCAGATGGACACAATGAGCGAGAATTTAAACTTTAAAAATATAATATACTTTTTTTTTAAAAACACAAAAACATGTGGTAATAATCTATTGGCCGCCATTGGAAAACATTTCATAACATTATCAGGTACTAGTAGTCAAATGTGTTAAACCTCTTAGCACAGAGTGACAAACTTTAACTTTAACAAGGAATAGTCTTCTAAAAATATCTTTTTTTTTGTTTTGTTTAAAAAAGATTGAAATTTGTTACAAGTGTATACTATTTTTATCACTTTACTACATAAACATAATTATTTAATTTGTTATACAAGTATTCAGGGAATGTTTAGAAATTTTTTTTGAGAAAGGACTATTTTTCAAAGCCCTTAAATATTTTTCAAATTGTATAAATAATTTTAATTTGCAGAGTATTTTACCTTGCTATTAGGGTAGGGGTATTGCTGAACACATTGAGAATCAATGAAAATAAATGCGCAACAAAAAGGAGAAGCAGTTAACAATTATAAATAGTTTGTAACAACATGGCTCATTATGATAGGGATATGGAAAATTGTATTTGTCAACAAGGCAGTTTTCAAATTATTTATTTGTGTGCCAGATATATAGGGCACCAGTGGGGTAACATATGTTTTAAGACTTACACTGCCTAATAATATCAAAAGTGGGATTTATGCTACAACAAATACTCTTTTGTTAATAAATTGGTGTTGTTTCTAAACTCTACTTTTTTTTTAAAATGTGTTTTAAAAAAAAATTTCTTTAGCCATCATTTTTCTCAAATAAAGAAATGGTGTCTTAAAGAATAAATCTCTTAGACCTGAAATCTCTATTTACAATGAAGAGTATGACACGTACAACATACTAAAAGATGTTTATGAAAATATTTCAATAAAATTTTTAACCAAGTCATAATTGATAGAAACATTTTTTAAAATTTAAAAAGCCAATTAAAATTAAACATAAAATAGTTGAAATAAAATTAACAACTTTACAATATTTATTTTTAAAAATCTCAATAAGATTTTCTTTTTTTCTTTTTTAAATTTGAATAAATGTTGAAGGAAAACTTTTGCAAACCATTGACACTGACACACCAACAGCTGATGACATGACAGTGATGATAACATTTTAGCATTACATAAATAAGTTAACCAATAATTCTAAAGCTTCAAGTGTTTACAATACTTTTCATGATTTAAAGCTACTTAAATTATGATTCTTTACTGGTGAAATGGTTCAATGGGTTTTCTCGACAGGTGATTTGCAAAATATTATTCAATAGGAAATAATTACAATCCATTGGATTACAAACCCCCTTCTCCCACCACCCACTTTACCTGTCAATATTTTGAATATTAGAAGTTAATAATTAATTTAAATTCTTAAAAATAGGAAATGTCCAACAATATTAGATAGAGAATAAACACAGTACATTTTTCATCTTTTGTGCCTAGTGATTTGAAAATAGGAAATGTCCAACTATATTAGGTAGAGAATAATTACACTACACTATTTCATCTTTTGTGCCTCATGATTTGAAAATAAAATCTCAAACATGATGGATGAAATAAGAGAGAATAATATAAGTAATCTTGTAAGAAAGCTCTTTAAAATAGATATAATGTACACATTGCACTTTTCTTTTGAAGGTTGAACAAACAGCTTTTATACATGTGTAAAGAAAGTCGGCTTTTTCATAAACTAATTCTTTGAAACAAACACACATGATCTCTATAAGGAAAAAAAAACACCATGTGGTTATCAGAATAAGACAATTGAAATTTAAAAAAACATGAAATCGTGATTAGATTCTACCTTTTGCAGTATAAATAATCTGTGGAAATTGGAGCTCTTTTAAATACTTATTTCATTTTATTCTAACAATATATTTATCAAGACCTGAAACATTAAAAAAATTTTGTTTTAGTAATAAATCAAATTAGTAATGCCTCAAAAACAAAAAAAAACTTTAAGAAAAACAACAAATAATATCCTCACCCCTCCACAAAATAATCTAACCTTTTAGAACATATTTTTAGCCACTAATTTGCCGCACTCTTACCTAAAGATATTTAAACAATTAGTTGTGACGTGTGTCAGATCCCCTTTGATACTCATTCTACCACAATTATGGCTGTGGCCATTATGAGCAGTCAAGCTGTAGAAATAGCCTGAGGCTTTGAAAGGAAATCAGAATTCACCCCCCTTCATAACCACAAGTCTTTACAACACAATCATTTTTTTTACCCCCATCAAAAAGAGATATTTAATTACGGAGGGGGATGTTTCCGATGTCATCACATTTATGCCATGAAGGTTGTTTTTAAGATCTGGTAGCACCTGCTACCAGTAATTAGGACATTAAAAAAAAAGAAAAGGTTGTTGGCTCATTGTTCAAAAGGGCACAGTTTAACAAATGATGAAACCGCACTGTCATCATTTGACTATTGCTTTTCAATGAACATTTGCCATTTTCTTGTTTGGTTTTTGTACTTTAAACCCTTTTGGTTATCAGGGATAGTTTAAATTTATGAAAATTAAAGGCTGAAAAAATGTATATCCAACATAAGAGACTTCATTATTTTAAAACTAGTTTTAACACTTCCACATAAAATAGAAAATTAATGTATACATTCAAGTTATGTTTGTAATAAATTGATTTTTCTGTGTTAAAGCAAAGCTTACCCATAAATCAGTACACTAAAAACAACATTTGTACAATTTAAGGACATAACTTACATAAGTTCCACAACAATTGATTGTATGATATGATGTCATCTAAAATACATGAAATAAATAACTTTAAGGCTAAAAATGAGAAACAGTTTAGCTGAGAAATAATAAGCAAGGAAGACACTATACGTGATAAATATAACATAAATATATATTAATGCCTTGAATATAAGTTTACAACTTGATTTTACAAGATACAATCATGATTCTAGCATTATAAGATTTTAATAAACAAATGTAGAAATTTTCTTTAGGTCCAATGTTAAACAAACAACAACAACAACAGCAAAAAAAAATAATTAAAAAAAAATAAAAAAAAATATATATATATATATATATATATATATATATATATATATATATATATATATATATACCTAACTAAAAGATATTGTATTGAAGAGTTTATGACAACTAAATTCAATAATCTGAAGCTGAAAGATTACGTCAGAAAAACAGCATGAATGGATTTATAAATACTTAGTGCATGTTGCCAAGACAAACAGCAACACTTAAAGAAGAATTTCAAGTTAATCATAGTTCATGTAAGAGGGAAACAACCATATAACCATATGTAACAGCAAGGAAAATTAATCAAGTATTCAGAGTAATTAATAAGCAGCTACTACTTGATTTGGCTTTTGTTGTAATATGATAAAAATCTTTAGAAAATATAATAGAAAAAACATTCAAAACACTATAATGCTGAAAATAAAGGAAACATAAATAAATGCAGAAAAATTATGAATATCAAAAGGAAAAAATATAAATATATATATATATATATATTAACAAAGAAATTTAAATTTAAAATACATAAAAAATTATATTTATATGTATATTATTATTCCACACACACACACAAAATACTCTAAATTCAATCATGTAATTAAATTTTTCAAAAATTAATATAAAATTAAAGCAAAATTAAATCCAAGAACAGTGAAACTTAAATAATTAGGGAAGAAATCTAAAGATAAAATAAATAATTTTTCACTTTTTCTTTAATTATAAAGCAATGTCAGAGTGTCCGAATGTCTCAATGTTAATAGTAAAATGTCCAGGAACAAACGTTCAGATTGGCAATAATACGTACTCTGTCTTTAAATTGGAATTAACTTAAAGTGCCCCAAAATGACAATTTCTTGCATTTATTCTTTCAAAATTTGAGCTCATTTAAATACTGTTAGTGATCCTACATCATTATTTTTACATGATTGTTAAATAAAACAAAAGGTTTTTGTTATTTTGGCTTTTAGCGTAAACTGGTACAAGCTTAGTAGTTTCATAATAGAAACTTAATTAATATACATATATATTATTGTATAAACATTTATTCCTTGGTTGGCAAGAAGGGGCTATTATTACCAGTTTTAAAAAACAAACAGCTTAAATAATGAAAGACTATACTTCCGTAATTTATTTTAACTATAATTTCTAAATACAGTATTATGAGGTCATCATCACTCAGATAAAAGAGATAAAAGCTAAAAAGTTACTTAAGTTTTGTCATAATATTTCCCTTCAAATTAAAGAAAATGTTTTCAGTGCACAAGAATGCCGTCTCATGTTAAATGTTAGTATAAAAATGGTGTAAGTAGTAAAATGAAAAGTATGACAAATTCAAGTGTAAGAGCTTAAACCAAGTTAAATCTTAAATTTAACAAAAATATTAAAAAACCTAATGCAGCGTGAGTACAATTTAAAAGTGGTTTGGCGTCTCCAGTGATGATAGTTGAGGTTATTTAGGTTAAAAAGGTTGTCATCTTGAGTAGGTGCCTAAAATAGTGCACACTACCAGTTAAGATTGCAACTGCTATAAAAACCAAATAAACTTTCATTATGTGACATCAACAATAAAAGGAATCATATCAGATGGAAGATTTATTTCAAACCATCTGATTCTGTCTGTCATTATTTGAATTAAAATTTATATATCTAATTTTTTTTGGTTTAAACTAGAAAAAATAATAATTCAAGATTAAAGTGGTTTGTTTCTTTTGGATTAACCCAGAAAAACAATCGATGGAATGGCTGAGAAAATTGTATGATAAAATATAACAGCTTTGGTTGCACCAGCAATATAAGCAGGCTTGTGCTATCCATACATACAGATTTGAAACTAAATTCAATGGATAACAACACCAATACGTGGTTCAAATTAGTTTCATAACATCATTCATTTGTAAATATTTTTAAAAACAAGCTAAAAATTTTTTTTCTAAGTTGCAGGTTAGTTAGTCACAATCATCATGGTGAATACTTAGGGCATCCCACAGCACCAAACACAGTGCTGCAGAACACCCAGAAAATTGGTGAATGGAGCACCATATACTATTTGTTAAACACTTCTAAGAAATAAATAATAAAAATAATTCTCTTTATATGAGTCGATAAATTGTAAGAAAAGGGAATGATATTCTCTACAGAAGACAGCAGGTGGGCCAGGAAAAAGATTACGTTATTTCAGGTGTTATAATCAACTAAATGTGCACAGGATTGGGCTACAATTTAATCCTTACTCAAATAGATGAACCCTAATAATGAAACTTAATTTAAATGTATAACCATATCACATTTTTGTTGACCAGCTTGTTGACTTTGAAAATTGAAATGTTCTATAGTTGGATGTGATTTAAGCACAATAAAAAGTATTTTTAACCTTATCTGTAACAGATGCTCCTTCCATACAGAAGATTATTGCATCCTACGCTAAGCCTTTTTCCTCTCCCTGTGCATTGTTGAAGTAAGAGATTGCATTAATTTATTTCTTATTTGCGTCAAGTCACAGAAGTCATGAGATTTTCAGTAATTCTTTATCAATATGGCCATAAAATTTTCCTAAAAAAATATATTGCACTGTTGGTAAGTACATTTGTAGGACCAGCTCAGAACCTCCGCCAGAAAAAATGATCCAAAAGGCATTTTTTCAACAATCCTCTTAGTGAGCATTTCCCACAATTTAAACTACACATTGCCTACAAGTCCATGGACAAATTTATTTACTTGTAACAAATGAAAGCCCATAGTCAGCACTGTAAGTAAATATTTAAATAATATTATGATGGTCTCAAAGCTACGCAAAAAAAAATTCTTTGGAATCTAAGTTGATCCCAAATTGAGAGTTTTGAAAGACAAAATTATAATTAACGGTTTTAGAAACCACAGCACAGAAATAAAAACTTGCTTACCCATGTCAAAATGAACAATGATTTACTATACACAATAAGCACCACCCCCCCCCCAGCCCCATGAAATGTGATCTGCAAACATGAATGGGGAAAAAAAGCCATTTTGAGAGAGGGGTATTACTAACTCGGTACAAGAGGTTGGAAGAAATGTCAAACTTGAAATGTCTGAA
The DNA here is from genome assembly GCA_944989445.1 of Ampullaceana balthica. NCBI lineage: Eukaryota > Metazoa > Mollusca > Gastropoda > Lymnaeidae > Ampullaceana > Ampullaceana balthica. Next base: position 211,669 of record CALYLW010001053.1, on the reverse strand, counting down.
ACTGTTGCGCTGTGGTCCGGTGATGTTTTTCCGTCTCTATATCACTGTTGTCGTCATCATCTTCTTCTCCCCTCTTCTTGTCCCCTGCAAAATTCACAGCGATCCGCTCTTGCTCATTATCGGAACTGTCCGTCACAACCTGCTCGTCATCTGATGAATTGATAACTAAAAAGTCAGATCCTGAATCAGAATCATCACTGACAAAAAGCTTTGGTAGCGAGTTGCCGCGATAACGAAGAATTTCTTCGGGGCTTAGACTAAGCATTTTGCTTATCTCTAATCCAGAGTCAGAATTTGATCTAGTTAAGCGTAACAGCAACCTCGGCTCATTATGGTCCATCCCAATTTCTGTGGCCCCACCCTCTTTTCCCTGCTTGTCTGCATCTTCCACTTTTATCTGGATGTCTGGATGAACACCATGGTGGTGGTGACTGGTGTGATTTTCTGGCTCTTCAATTGCTTCAAAAATTTCTTCGAAAATTGCACCCATCTCATCACCCCCGGAGCTCTGGCGACGGAAGCTTGTTTTTACGTCTTGAGCCAACGTGGCATGCTCCTCAGAGAATGAATTCTCAGTTAACTGATTCAACTGTTTGTTGTTGTTGGCCCCAGCCGATGTGGACGGCCCGTCCTCTCCCTTGTCAGTGCTCTTTCCTTTCCTACCGAAATCCTTCTTTATGGAGGTTACCTTTTCTTTGACCGACGTGCCTGCACGGCGCACGAACCCAGAAACAGTGTACCGTGCGCTTTTCGGTGGTTCGAATTTCGGGCTACCTTGGGGCGGTTTGGGCGTAGGAATGCTCGTCTTCTGATCCGAGTCCAGGGCGTCGGCCGCTCCGAGACACGACTGCAGACCTGAGCAGTACTGGAGCATGAGAAGCCGCATGGCGTCGAGCTTCTCACCAGACTTGTTGGCTTTGGCCTCGAGAGCTTTGAGCTCCGCCTTGTGCTTGGGGTTTGAGCTGAACTTGTCGAGCTCCTCCAGCCTGGCTATTTCTTTCTCTATCTGCTCTTTGTTCTGCATCTCCAAGATGAGTTGCTCATCAAGGCCCTTGATCTGAAAATGTGAACCGTGGGGTCAAAATGAAAGCAACAACAATCATGAGCTAAATCTTTAATGAATGCTTTTCCAAAAACAGGACCTACAGATTATATTTTAATTCAAATCATCAATCTCTCTTTGCTTAATAATTTTGCATAACCTAAACATTCCAATGCAGGAAAACAATTTTATTTTTCCTTTACAAGTCCTTCTCTGTAGCGGCTATATGTTTCAGTATTGTAAAACTCAAGCCATGCCCATAACTAGTGATTATGACCCACCCAACTGTGGGAAAAACATGGACAACTGACCAAGATGAGTGAGCTTCTCATCAATTTTTAAAGCTCCCGGCAAGCTCTGTTTAATGAAAATTATTATAAGTAGTAGCTTAAAGTCTTGTTAACATATGGGGAATAAAGCTCCAAATTGACTTGATGCTTTACTACTCTTAAAACTGTTATGCAGTGGCGTAACAACAGGTTGGCATGGGGGCAGTTGCCAAGGGCGCCAGCTCAAAAGGGCGCCACTAAATCTCTAATTTATAAATTTGTATTTAAATAATACAGTCAGATCTTTCTAAGTCGAACTCAAAAGGATTCGAAAAACAAATTGACTTACGGAGTTTTTGTGTTAGGGAAAATGGTGTAATAGGCGCCGATTAATCAAGGACAATTGAGAGGTGGGGGGAACAGCCATACCGGCTAGTAGGCTTGACAGGAAAGACAGGTGGTGTCTATGTTTCATATGAAAGGAAGCCAACTTGCTCTGACATGCCGACACAAGCCCATGAGAGGAGACACCTTCCCTCCCCTCCCCTACTTTACTCCCTCCACAGTGGGATGGGGGGTTTAACATTTTTCTTTTTAAAAAGAGTCACAGCATGCAGCAAAAGGACGTGAATTAGTTACCATTCCTTTTTCTTGTCTTTGTCATTTTTTGTACTTGCAAGTGTCGCCTTATCCTTCATGGAATGCACTAAGATAAGATTTTACGTCCATTTACGTGGCTCTACGGTACACGTGTTCTGAAATGTCACTCCAGAATAATAGCCCAAACGCCTTGGAAAATTCGACTAAGAGAGGTTGAAAGCCAAAATCTTGGACTTACGGAGATCTAAAATACATTAGTCTTATGGACTTTGGCTGGGACCTAAAAATTAATTCCATATAGGAAGGTTTTTCACTTAGCGAGGTCCGACTGTATTTCACTTTTATCCTCGATAACAAAAAAGTGAACAATTAATTATATTTAAATATATTTCATTTAAACCATTATAATATTTTTTTATTATGTTTGTGGCCTTTGCAGGGGTTCTTATCATACAAATGTCAATATGATTTTACAGTCTTGCTTTTAAAAAGAAA
>CALYLW010001053.1:0-208735 GCA_944989445.1 Ampullaceana balthica | reverse complement strand
AATCTTACTATCCCCATCCCACTGTCGAGGGAGTTAAGTGGGGAAGGGAAGGGAAGTTGTCTCCTCTCACGGGCTTATGTCGGTATGTCAAAGCAAGTTGGCTCCTTTCATATGAAACATCACCGCCTGCTTTCCTGTCAAGCCTTCTAGCTGCCATGGCTGTTCCCCCTCCCTCTCTCAATATCAACATTGTCCTTGATTAATCTGCGCCTATTACGCCAGTTTCCCTAACTCGAAAACTCTGTAAGTCAAATTTTTTTCCCCCTTGAGTTCGACTTAGAAAGGTCCCACTATTAGCAACACGCCAGCTAACGAAAGTGCTGAGCTGTAGTCGGTGGAGTGTTACTTAAATTTACTTTTAATTGTGAGTTTCTATTGTTATGCATGAGATAATGAGTATGACACATTGACACTATTGTTTTTATTTATAATCCACGTTACTTCAAGTTTAGCTGTATTCTTTATTAACGCAACACTATCCCGTTTTATCCACCAATTTATTTGGTAATTTTTAGTAAATAATAAAATGCAAATTAGTAATGTTCCTGTCTTTTGCATTTTTTATATTCATGTTGTATGACTGTCCCTGCCAGACTACGTAACTATTGTCATAAATAAAATAAGAGAAATTCAATTATTTTTTCTAACAATTGAAAATATCGTAAAGCTGAAACTTATAATTTATCAAGGGTGCCAAAAATAAATTAGCCAAGGGCGCCAAAATCCTAGTTACGCCTCTGATGTTATGCCCATGTGCCTAAAGACCAGACAAGTTTTTACTCCTGAAATGTTTGAGGATCCCATATGTCTGTGCACCTGATGTGTCTGTAAAGCTGACATAGGTAGAAGTTTGGTTTTCACACCTGGACTGCAGCATCTGAAATCAACTAAATGAAATAAAACCCACTAAAGCTTCCCTAAAGAATAACAAAAAATATTTTACCAATCCTTCCAGCTTATCTTTCCTCTTAGCTGTGTCCATATCCAGAAAGAGGTGAGCACCAGTTTCTTTGGCTTCAACAATGGCCTTGTCACTGAGAGGGTTCTGAACTTTTCCCCTCTTGAGGTGCTTCATCAAATCCTTCATGCGTTCTGTCTGCTCTTTTAGAATTCTGAACCTGCTTCCGGACAACTGTAAAAAATTTTCAATGAAATTATTACAATGGGAAATAATGGTTAGGAAATAGTTTATCAAATTGAATACAGTTTGCAAATAAAATTTTTCAAAAGGCTGAGACCTTATGGAATATTTTAATAGGGTTCATTGTAAAGTTTTCTTCTTCTTGGCTTCCATCTATCACATTGTGATGATGGTTTTAGACTTCGCAGAACTAAATTACAAGGCCTGGCATGTTTCNCTAAGAGGTACAACAAATTACTTCTCTTCATTGATATGGATAAGCCATCGAAAAAGCATGCATGAAACAACTGGCATAATGAACGTTACAGGATTTTCCAGAATTTTAATGGTGTCAACGTCTTAAAAATTCTATACTATGAGATCCCTTTTTTCAGACCTTGGAGATCTATCTATTGAGGAAAGTGAGGCAGCATTTACAAGTTTTAGTCGAGCTGGGTGGACTCTGGGGAACCCTTACAACCTGGGAACAGGTCCCAGCCTTCATCAAGATCGGAACCTTAGGCCCATTAGATTGCTAGCCAAACGGGCTGCCGCTCAGACGACGGGACCCCTATGGAGCTCCATAAATATCCTTTTAATGAGTAATGTTTTTGTCTCAAGATAAGATGGGGCATATTTCATTTCAAAATGATGTATGTGAATTTTAGTTAAAATATAAGACAGTGAGTACATTAAAAGCAATTAAAGAAATGAAATAAGATATGGTTAAGCTTCCAAAGGATTCAGCAAATGTATTCTTCAGCAGAAAAGACATAACGAATAATGTCAATTAATTAGAAATTTAATAAATCATATGTTCAACTATATAAAGATATATAAATCATATGTCCAATGAAATTATTTTTAATTAACCAAAATATGCCGAAGAAGGCATTTAGCCTAAATTGTATTTTCCAGGCTTTTGCTATTTATATTATATTTCCTTTTTTACATGTTTATTTATTCTTTGGTTTGACCTGAATACCAACATAAAGCTCTCTCCATATTTTACTATCTTGGCTTGACAACGCAGATAGCATAAATCTGTTAGAAGCTTAATCAATTGTTCAGCATACATTTTAAAAAAAAATTAATTCTGCAGTGTTTTCCTTACATCAGAGCTGGTGGTCTTGCTTGAACCCAGCATCATTTTTATTAGCAAGGCTGTCTATGAAGTTTTCAGTCTGCACCTGTTTCGAGATAAAAATATGATCAAATAGAACACTTGCCAGTCTAAAAATGACAAAAGTTTTCATAATCATTTGAGTTGGTTACTGACATTGAACAACTCAGCATGAGACAAAAATAAATATAATCTCTCAACCAAATAGGCCTGTCAACGGGTACCCGGGTACCAGTTGCCGAGCAATTACCCGGGTAGTAGAATTGCGCCCGGGTACCCGTGAAAATGTTACTGCAATGTCTATGCCAACAGTGGGCGAACTGCCGCTCTTCTGTGTTCACATTTCGGCTCGCGAATAATTTATAAAATTAAAACTTTTTGTTTGAAATATACACTGTGGTGAAATATGTTTAACATGAAAACGCTTAAAAAAGAAATAACTGTCAAACAATCGGAAATAACATACGGTCCCGAAAAACTACAATGTATTTTGATACACTTTTTTTCTTGGAACATGAAACAAAAATCATTTAAAATAAAAAGGTTTTGGTTCTTTGCATTGTTCAAGTAAGGAAAATAGAACACAACGTCAATAACTAAGAAGGGCTAGAAATGACCTTGGCTTTGGCTTTCAAATACGCTGCACATCTTTGTTACCGATTGAGACAAGCCGTTGTTTTTTTATCTAATCCCCCCCCCACTCACACATGTCTCCAATCCTATCCCCACCATACTTTGAAAAAAAAACACCTGCTATATTCTTGTTTTTAAAAAAAAATCATATTTCAATTGTTGAATGATTTTCACTATAATAACAAAAATAAATGCTGGGGGGATGGGTCCACTCAGCAGGTGAAGGTCCCGGAAAGTTTAGTTAATTACAAAAGTTGTGAGCTATGAACTAGAAATAACCCGCCATGTCATCATACGATTACCGACCTTTATCTTTATAAGACTTTGTTTAGCCCCCCCCCTCCAAAATATAATAAAAAATAATTTCACTTTAGCACCCCTCTGCTCCTTGTTTTTACACCACTGTACTATAGTAGTATTTCAATGTCATTATTTTCACATCGCTGACTCATTACATCTAAATTTGCATTTCCATAATAAACAAAGAAGTAAAAGGCTAATAGCGGGCATGACTGCAAAAATTTTGAGGCATTTTGAACGGGTAAGCGGGTACCCCTTCAAATTTTGGAGGGGTACCCGGGCATTGTTTTTCAACAATATTGACAGCACTACAACCAAAGGTTTCGCTAATTAAGTAAATAATTTTCAGTTGACAAAAGTTGTTTAAATAATCAGATACTGTAGACACTCCCCAGCCTATCAATAGTGACAGCAAAGTGTGAGCTTCCAACTAAAGTTATTTGACAAGGGATACATTCAAGAAATGTTATTTTTAGAAATCCTTACGTATGAACCCTACACACTTATTTCACTCCCATGAACAACATTAACAATTTATTACGTCTTGGCACTTTTCTAGACAGAACATTTATTGAATCAATATTCAAATATCCTTCAAAAAAATAAATGCATTATGCATTTTAGGAATCTTATTTTAGCTCAGAACTGTATCAGCCATTTTTAAAAAAATGTAGCTTTAGTTTGAATTTTAGTTACCTAAGGATTAATGCATTTGTATAGTTGGGAAATTTCACACCCACCGTAAACAAACTTTTGTATATTTGAATTTATTTGCTCAAATTTCATTCTTTAAGACTATCAAAGTAATTCATGGTGAATGTTATGTCTATTGCAAGCTCAATTATTTCAGTTAATGAAAGCATAGAAACTTGGTAGGCATTGTCATATTTCTGTAAGCCTTTTTAGAAATAAATCTGTTCACTTCATTTTTTAAAAAAAATAGCATTTGGAAAGTTTTGTCATAGGGAAAGGTGTTGGAAAAAGTTAAGTCTTAGATGCCATAATGGTTGAGTGCCACTACAGTAGTAATAGTTATGACAGCAGGTTTATTTCTACTGTTATCATTATCATCATTTATACATACAGTGGTGACATAATCATCAAGTTCCTCCATGTCCATGAGGCCCGATGTTTCATCTTCTTTGTCTTTGTCTGTAAAGAATAAATGGAAGAAAAGCTCAGCTAAATTCATAAAAGTAAAACAAAAAATTGACAGAAGAAAGCTGAGTCAATAGAGGACAAATGAATTTTTTTTGAAAAAACTGAAGAATGACCTAACTCAGTGATGGCGAACTTTTTTGGGGCCGCGTTCCCGAAATTCAACCAACAACCCACGTATTTATAGCAAAATGCCAACACTCCAATGAAACCTGAATATGGATGTTTGGCTTAACTGGTGTGAATAAGGAAAGAATTTTTAGTCTCGCGTCGGCTGATGAGGCTCTGCGTGCCGTCTGTGATAGGTCAATGAAAATGTAAACCATCAACAAAACAGTATGATCAATCATGTAATAAGCCTAGTTTGAAATTAGCCTTAACAAAAAAACAAGAAAAATAAACTTAACAAGCGCCCCAAAAGACACTATCAGACAGAGTACTGTTAAAGCAAACACAGGTCTGTGTGTCATACAATCAGATCGTAGCCAGCCAATCTCAGCAACTTATGATATTTATTTAATATTGCAATGCAATGGGTAAATTTTTTTATTTTTTTTTATAAATGTCTATAAGTAGTATTTAGCCCCATACAGAATCTATTAACTTGCAAAGCAGTACGTGTAAATAATTTTTTTACCCAAACCATCTTTGTCATCAAATTTGATTTTTTGTTTGTTCTTGCCCGTTTCAGTCAATGGTATCCAAGGTTCATCATTTTCTGCAGAACTTCTTTTCCTCACCCCATGCCTGGAAGAATCACAGTTGATAAGAAAAAGACGCGTATATTTAAGTGGTTTGTAAATATGACCTTTACGGGCACTGTTTATTGACATTAGATCACAGTTAGTAGACATAAGGTTGAAAGTAATTAAAGCATGTTCTATTTTAATAACAAATGTTACAGATAAATATTAGAGTGGTTTACATGCCATTTTAAGGTACATTTTTTGCTTTGACTTTGCTAATATTTCAGTAAATGGACCTCCTTTTCCCAAAACAGAATTATTTCTTCAAATAATACCTTCATGTGATTTTAAAGATATTTGACATTAAAACATGCATTATCAACTTTTGCTTGAAATTTACTTTTTTTCTTCAGGGAAATGTTTTAGGTGTTGTCTACAATGAATCATAAATCTTATCTAATCTTATCAATTTTGTGACATTAATTGTCAAAATTAATTTATAAAAAAATTAGGTAAACTAAAATATATGTGCTGTTTATTGGAGTGCCATATGGTTCGTCTCATACAACTGGAGTGACATCATGGAGATCAAAACAAGTTTGTATTTTAATTTGTTACTCTTATGGATTGCAGTTTGTTTTTTTTTCTCCAAATATTCCATCCTAGAATGATTAGCCCATTATTTCCCTTTATATTAGAGTTAATATCCTTTATTCTACACAAAAACATAACATTTTAATTTTTAGATTGCAAAACTTCAAACTCACTCTGTACAAATGGTGTTGAGAAGACATTTGACTAGACATTTTTTATGGCACACCATATTACAAGTCCGGCATTTGAATGCATCTTTCATCCAGATCTGCAAAAACAATAAATAAATAACTTCATAATAAAATTCTGTTTTAAAGTAAAACATCTTATTGCATTATAGATTTTAACATCAAATAAGCAGAATATATTTAATTCTCTTAGTTCAGCATAATATTAAGTTCTTAACTTCAGTAATGAGGCTTCACAATGCCTAAAACAGGGTTAATGCCATCAACAGTGCCAGAAAAAAAATTAATTCATTAACCAATTTAAAAATATTTAAAATTTCTCGCTTGTTTTTGTTCTCATCTGATGTATGTTATATCATTAATTATGTGCACTGTGCCATGTTTTCCACCAAGAGGGTCCACACATGTTACAGCAGGCTGATATTTTAACAATTTCTGCCTTTCCTCCATAATAACTTTAAGCCTGATTCATCCCATAGGTGGAATAGGGAGATGGAAGACTAGAGAAAACATTTGATGTCAAAACCCAGACCTGTATTGAAAATTATCAATGACTATTAGTAGATCCTGTTAAAAAATTAAATAGATAAATAATGACCATGAGCTGCTGTCTCAAAAGTAACATAAACAAAGTCATCTCAATTCTGGTTTTAAAATCCTGAATTTTTAAGGGCCCTTCATTTTATCCAGTTTTAGTGTTTAGCACCCACACATACCTTTTTCCCACAGTAGTCACAGAATGTTGCGGAAACAAATGTAGTATTTTCAAACTGGTGATGAACATCTCTGAAACAAAATAAAAGAAACATGCTACACTCAGAGACACCAGAATTAATCTACAATTTAACATAGCTGCTGAATTAAATGGATTTAAAACAATGCACGTCTGGAACAATTTAAATTGTTAATTGTGATTGGAGTACTTAAAGTCTAGCACATAAAACTTGCATTTGCCATAAATATATGCATGAAATTGCTTATTAAATGAGAATAGTGTAAGGGAAAATCTGTTTTTAGTGTTCTACTATTTACGGTATTTAACTCTTATGAGACTATTGGTGCCAAGAGGATGGCTTACTTTTTACAAACCCTGCACATACTTTTATTTAGAAAATAACAAAGTAAAAGTAATTAAAATACTAATGTGGCATAATATCCTATTTATTCTTGTAGGAAGTTGAATAAATTCATACAATATTTATGAATGAAATTGCAATATCAAAATGTATGCCTAAGGGATATCCAGATTAGCATATAATTTATGCATGGATCTTTTGTTACTCTAAATATGCCCAAATAGCAAAGTTTTTGTGAAATTTCTGATTGTTACAGCCTAAGAAGTCTTAACAAAGATTAGAATGAGCTTCAATGTGAATAAATACATAAAATATTCCATTAATATCGTTTGGGATTATCTTTAAAAAAAAACACATATTTTTTATGCATATTTAGGGATCCCTAGGAACAAACAAATTGCAATACATTGACAGAAATCTGCAACTATCAAAGGAAGCTGCAATTAAAATGGCAAGATAAGCCAAAAATATTAAAAGCAAAGTCCAGTCAGCCGATCTTGAGGATTGTATTATTGGGAAGATAAATTTAGATATTCTGCTTTTTTTTTGTGCAACACACCTCAAAACAAAAGGGTTCAAATGTGGATGATAGCTTTATATTAGGGCTGTTAACGATTAATTTAAATTTAATAGTTAAATTTTGAAAAATTAACGATTAATTAATCGTTAATTTCGATTAAAGCCACAAATCAAAATTTATGACGTCATCAGTAACACCTATTAAAAGTTCTTGTTGAAAATCTAAATAACACTGGAATGTCTCTTTTATCTGTCATCTTTTAACCAACTACACAAAAAGACAAGTGTGTTGACACTATTTGGTTCAAGTGATGAGTGGGTCTAATTGACAATATAACCAGCCGATCTGAATAATCATTCACATGGAACTGAGGTAACTGGTATGCACAAAATGGTCTTGGCAAGGAATGACAATATCGGATATCGGTGTTCATTAAGTTTCCATCTTTGGAGAGGGTTAATGGAATCAGGAACTTTCAACTCCATTTTGTAACGCAGTAATTCATCGGAAGAGCTGTCGTCATTTTCTGTCTCTGAGTTAGACTCCATTTCTGCCATTAGCTTAATACGCTTTTCATTTGGTTTGATAAGTGGGCGAAGTGTAGAACCATGGTAGGCAAACTTTATCAACATTTTGAAGATTCTCATCAGTCAATAGTTTAAAACCAAAATGTTCATATAATCGTCAGGAAATTTATTATTTATTGACCGCTATTTTTTATTATTTAAAAAAAATGTTTGACTTCCAATAATTTGTAAGTGATGGGTCGATTAATCGTTAAAAATAACATAATCATTAAAAAAATTTTACGATTAATCGAGAAATTAATAGTTAATTTCCGCAGCCCTACTTTATATTCATATAACGTTGTGCAAACTAGTTTACTTTTGGAAAGATTTCATTCTTAAAATAGTATATAATTAAGTATAATTTTTATTTTTAAGAAATAATGGTTAAGTCATAGTTCTGTAGCAAAGTGCTTCTCAAAGTGGTGGTCCGTGGACCGGAACCGGTCCGTGGGCCATCCGCCGCCGGTTTGCAGAAGTTATCAAGAAATACAGACAAATATAATTACAATCCTCAATTTGCAGTGAAAAAATTCCTGCCGGTCCGCCATACTAAAACGTTTGAGAAGCACTACGGTAGCAGATACAATGTCTATTGTAAAAACGATAGAATTTAAGGCGAAAAAATATGTTTCATGCATTTCCAACTAATGATGCTGCCAAGAAAAACAAGAAGTATTACGGTCCATTGATGGAACAGGGTGAAACTAAAAAACGCCATGACATAATATATCTATTATTTGAGGATCCTCCCATAAATGCAATGATTAAAAAAGGCTGTCTGTGGTGAAAAAGGTCACCTTGAAAGGATGACCAACTACAGTGGTGTAAAATTAATTAACAGACTGAAACCATGAAACTGACAAAAATTAAGATTGACGATATAGAGAAGGACTAGCAGCAGCTGGGGGTCCGTGCATGGAGTCAAAAGGCCATGGGATGGAAGAATGTGGTTGAGCAGGCCAGAGCCCTACATGTGCAGTAGTGTCACTGATGATGAAAGCCTTGTTAAAATTTTTATTTCTGACTAACCTGATAAAGAACATGTATTTTTAATCAATAATCAACTTACTTCCCTAAAAGTTTTGGGTCTGGCAAATGTAAGTTTTCAGGTAGTGAACTGCTTCCAGATTTGGTGCTCTTCTTATCATGGGTGCCCCTTTCAGGATCTGGAACTTTACAACTGGCGTAAGACTTCCTCTGCTCTTCGGTCATTGATGTTGGGTAAAAAGTGAAGGCCAACAATATGTCCCCGTACATCTGGTTTGGGTCCCAGCCTTTGTGTGTCTGCCACATCTTTATCAGACTGAAAATCATATGTAGGGGGACTTAGGCTTTGGTTTAAAAATAAATACATAAAACTTTATGGTTTAAAATGTTATTTAAAATTATATTTCTTATGGTTAAATTTATCACATTTACCGTATATTCCGGCGTATAAGACAAATTTTTAACCATAAAAATCATATCAAAAGAAATATGAAGCCAGTTACAAACTTAAAGTGTGTTGGAAGAGGGGTGGTCTTACAAGGTGAAAATAGCTTAAAACCTATATTTTAACAGGAAAAGTAGGGGGTTCAAGTCTTATACGCCGGAATACAAGGTATGTTTCAATGTTTTTCCAAAGAAAAAGGACTGAAAATATTAAATTAAATAGGGGAGATTTAAAAAAAAAGGTTTGTACAAAAATAATGAAGTGGCAAAATTGAATAGGAGGAAAATTTAAAAACTGATGTTTGAAATGAGCTACTAATGGAAATATGACAAGAGATGTAACTATAAAAGAACGCCAGCTTTAATGATATTGAAAGATGGTACTAAGCATCTAAGCACAAGATGAAAAACCTGCTGTTGCATTGTTTTTTGTTCCTTTTCAGACCTTGAAGGTCTATGGGGCAAGTGAAGCAGTGTTCACGAGTTTAAGTAGGCATGGTATACTAAGGGATTGTTTGGCTAGCATTGGTATAGACACATAGAATCAACATAACTACTAAACACTATCTAAGTCTTAGGGGAAGACGAACTCAATGTTGATGTCGCTAAAGACAGACAGGAACAAATTAATGAAACAAAACATGTTCACAATAGAACAAGGACACTAGGTGGCATACTCGTCAGCTGTCTTGTAGTGGCCATGTTTTAGCTTAAACCTCTCATGCATGGATCCATTCAAGGTAATGAGACACTGAAGATAAACATCATCAAGGTTCAAGCTCACCTGAAGAAGCCAGAGAAAAAAAAACATGTATTAAAACTAGGGCTGCGGAAATTAACGATTAATTTCTCGATTAATCGTTAACATTTTTTATCGATTAAAATTATTTCAATCGATAAAAATTCGATTAAAATTAAAGAAAATATTTATAATATTTAAAAAAATTTTTATTAATAAATAATTGATTACTAATAATTAATAATAATTTATATATTTTTTTACGTACAAACTTCTCCCGCGTAATATTATAATTTATTTTATTACTTTATGTGGACCGGCAGACGTCAACTAAAAAATGGCTGACAGCATCAGCGCAGTTAAATTTAAACATATAACTAGAAAGTTTAGCAAAAATTTTGTTTTTAAGCTAACTGCGGATGGCAAAGTCGAAGATGGTGAAAAAGTTTACTGTGTTCACTGCCATAAACAATTCTCTTTTAAAGATCAAATACATCGCTGACGTACCACCTTCAGCACAAACATCCGATCAAGTATCAAAACATTGTCATAAAATTTAGTTCAAAATATTCTTACTTATCAATGTGCGTGAGAAATGTTCAGTTTAATGACGACAAATTTCTATTTTTGGATTTAATCGAAATTATCGATTAATTAATCGATAATTTTTCAAAAGTTAACGATTAAATTTAAATTAATCGATAACAGCCCTAATTAAAACCAATATAAGCTCTTACTTTTCTCTCCTTACTTTATCTCTACTGGACTACTTGGATTTCACCGCAGCTAAGTGTTTTTATTCTTTCGTTATATTCGTTTTATTTGTGTACTATTTGTCCGTTGAGGAAGGCTCTTTGCCGAAACTTTCGCTGTTGTTACGTCCTGTCAGGCTAACTAATACCCTGTTTATATGTTATACATTTACTAAAACCAGCAGGAAACAGGTTTTATCAAATAAACCAATTTCATAAGAGAAAAGGAACAAATTTTAAGAAATCTGAATCACTGCTAAAAAAAAACAGAAATTTCAAACTGACATGCATGTGGGGAATATATGGACAGTATAGCATGTCCTATATAAATATATGATTATTTATCATCTACATGTTTCTTTCAAAAAAAATTAATAATTATGCATAAAAACAGTAACCTATGAACTATGAACCCCATTCCACTGAAAATATAAGCTACAAGTGTAAGACCTACATATCCAATAAGCAGGTCATGTTTAGAGTGCTTCAAGATTTCGTTCTTGTCTGTGCGGTCTCCTCCCTTGCACCAGATGCAGACATTGAGGAATTTCTTGCTGGGGTCAACCACAAAGAGGAACTTCTGACCCCAGGTTGGGTTCTGAAAAACAGAGACCAGCCTGCCTTATTCAATTTTTTAAGAAAAAAAAAGATTTTAAAACAATCTTAATCGCTGTTGTGGTAAAGATGGAAATAATAGGCCACAAACAATCCAAATTTCATACTGTCTCTTTTAAGCAGGGATAGGCTTAAGGAGACATCAAGGGATTGAGAGCTGCATTTCAAATGAAATTTAGTGGGTGCAATTAAAACTTCATCATATGAATTGGCCTCTTGACTTCATCTGACTGGCTAAAGGGATCCATGCACAAAAAAAAATTAAGGTATTAACGCTTCAACAAAAAAACTTTGCGAAACCAGGGCCGTCTTAACGCATAGGCCCATTGGGCATTTGCCCGGGGGCCCATGAGTATAGGGCCCCATGGGAATATGTTTATTTATATATATTATGTATATTTATTTTTTTATTCCTGCGACGGCTCACTCTTTCTTTGCCCGGGGGCCCAAAATGGTGTAAAGACGGCTCTGTGCGAAACCATGAGAAGATACACACAAAATATGTCTCAAGGTTTTTTGCCTTAAAAACCTAAAAATATTACTTTCTTTTTTATTGTAGGTGACCTTAAAAGCAGGAAAAAAAAACAAACCATGTATAATGTGTAAACTATGTTCCTCAAGCACGGTCTTACTTTCCTGTGTTTGTACAAAACATGTTTAAAAAAAAATAACAATGTAGCATCATCATGATGGATAACTTGTCAGGCTGTGCAGGTGAAATCAACAAAAACTGCAGCTGAATGAAACTTGAAGGGAAACAAGGGAAATTTTTAAATATGAAGGATATTTCAAACTGGACAAATCAACAATGACTGTGTTGAGAAAATCTGCAGTGTAAACACAGAAAATTGTTATGGACATTGCTCTGAAACACATCACAGGACAATGAGACAACAAAAGTCAGCGCTCGGAAAACACATCACATGACAATGAGACAACCTCACTTTGGTGAGACCTGTACAAGAATATGCATCTTCTGTATGGGACCCATCCACCAAAGAAAACATTGATAAACTAGAACAAATTCAAAAAAGAGCTGCCAGATTCATTACTGGAGAATATTCAAAACTGACAAGAATAACACCATTAGTTAAATCATTAAAACTTGAAACACTAGAGGATAGAAGAACCAAGAGCAAATTAGTAATCATACATAAAGCAATTAATTCTAATTTAGAAATACAACACAAAGATAACTTAATACAACCCTCAGATAGACATAAGGATAAAAAACACCTTTCTTATTCCGCATGCAAGAACAAACACATACAAGTTTTCCTTCTTCCCGTCCGGAATTCGGGCGTGGAATGGGTTGCCTGAAGAATCCAGGAAAACCAACACTTTATCAACATTTAAATCTCTAATAAAAATGCAGGACTAAACACAAACCATAGATAAGCGTAGGACGCAATAATCTTCTGTATAGAAGGAGCGTCTGTAAACAGATAAGATAAGATAAGAAGTCAGTGCTCAGAAACACATCACAGACAGGACAATGAGACAACAAAGTCAGAGCTCAGAAAACACATCACAGATAGGACAATGAGACAACAAAGTCAGAGCTCAGAAACACATCACAGACAGGACAATGAGACAACAAAGTCAGAGCTCAGAAACACATCACCGGAGAAGGAGAGAGCAAAGTCAGAGTGGAAAGGTGGCAAAGTTATTGAAGATGTGATACAAAAACAACTTACTAAGGGTGGCAAAGTTATTGAAGATGTGATACAAAACAACTTACTAAAGGTGGCAAAGTTATTGAAGATGTGATACAAAACAACTTACTTCAGAGGCTTCAGCTAGGAGAGTCTTTTTTTCACCCGCTGATGGACCTTTGAAGTCCTGAAAAATACAGATAAAATAACTGTGATGTTTTTAAAATCGGAAGTCACTGAATTATCCTCATTGACACTTATGATCATGGAATGTTACAAGCAAGGAATGCTGGGCCAAGAGAGTTTGAGTGTTCGGGTTTCTTTTTAAAGTAAAATTTAACTTAACCCTTCTTTTTTATTTATGTAGCCGAGTGGTGGCTATGGTTGAATGTTATGATTGATTATATATTGCTATATTGCAGCCCACACACTAACTTGACAGCTAATTAAATAAATAGATAAAAACACAGGTAGTGAGGACCAATTTTCCCGCCAAGGTTCGTTGGTCCGTGTGCAAAGTGCAAAAACTCATGTGCAAAGTTGCACAGCATCCATTTTTTGTCCAATATTTTACAAATGTTCTATTACAGTCCCTAAGCAATGCCCTAATCTACCACTACGTTCGGTCCACCTAAACAGGCCCTGGATCACTCTCCTAACCAGGCGCTGGGTGACTCTCCTCAGTCTCCTACAGTTCTCCCCTTATATTGGTAGCCAGAGGAATGTGGGTGAGATTTGGGATAATCCTAAGGCTCAAGTCATAAAAAACTCGTTGCATTCATACTTTTCCCCTAGTCAATATAAAACACTGTTGGTATTCCCCTGTTCCCTTGTCCTATCTGGCCGCACTTAAAATCTTTGCTCATTGACCACTGTCCACGATGTCTCAGGCCCCTGGCCGCGCTCGCTGGTACTTAAAATTTAGCTTTTGTTCAGCGCTAAAGCCAACAGCCATTCCCGCATGCTAATGCTCTACCCTTCCCTGGGCTGGGTGAGGGGTTGATGAGGTGTGGTCTGAGAGAATGGGGGAGAGGACGGGGCGATGGGGGGAAGAGATGGGGTAGTGCCCTGTTTCTGTGGCGGACGTGGCCACATTTAAAACAAAAATTCCACAATTCCACAATTGAAAATAATTTGATAAATATTCCATGCAAATTTTAGAGTTATTTTCATTATCTTATGAGCATGAATATTCAAATGTTTATTCTAAAACACTTTTTTTTTCACCCAGGCTCTAGGACTACCAATGTTATCAATGGCGCTTCACACACTGCAACTCTTAAGACAATGCCTCACACAATAAGTTACTTTGTCTTATTCTTTGCACTCTTTCTGGCACTCACATCTTCCTTCTCTTACTTAATCAATTTTTTGTTGTTAATGGCCAAATGATGGGTGGCCTAGCACACTTAAAAAAGACTTGTTGCTGTTGAAAGTGAAATCCATTGATAACCTAAGAATAAATCTCCCCATTAATTTACTGCCCTGCTTTAACGAATAAACCCCAAGTCAACAACACGAAATTATGAAATTGATTTTTTTTTAAAATTTCATGTACTAATACAGTTCAAAATCAGAGATCCAGCTCCAGGGTTACAAAGTTTGAGAATCCCTCTAAATTACAACCATGACACATTTTGATGACACTTGCCTCATGGTCAATATGAGAGCCGTCATCAGTTTTTGAATGACCAGTGATCCTGGTGGTCTCAGAGCCAGAGACAATGGGTGATGATGAGGCCGCTGATGAGTTGGTCATTGTGGTGGTGCTACTGTGCCAGCTGCTGGCTCTCTGGAAAACAAATACATTTTGAAGTCATTTATTTTATTTTTTTTAAATTCATTTTTTTATTAAAATTCCAAAATATACAGAAGTAAATATTTATGTTTTTATATACACCATATATTTTCACATAACTATTTTATAAATTGATTCAAACCAAGTGTCCAAGTGGTCAAGCTTTTAAAAATCACAACATTGTGTTACCCCCACTCAATGTCCACCCAAAATCTAGAATGCATATTTCATTCCTTACCAATAGGCAGGTTAGTTGCAAAATTAGTAATCAATACCAGCAATACTGAAAGCTGTTTCTGAGTCACCAAAACTTCTTTGCAGAAAGTAACAAGCACAGCTGACTGATTCTCCTTTAATTTTATATAGCAGACAAATATCTTCATAATAAAACAACCCCGTAAAAACAAAGTTTTTGACTATAAATCCCTTATATATGAGACATAACTAAAAGTATTGATTATGTTCAAACGCGACAAACATTTACAGACTGACACCGAGTTATATCCCCTGGCTTTTAAACCGGGGGAAGGGACGGGAGGGGATGTGGACATCGACGGGTGGCGTCAACGCGTGAACTGAACTGGCACGTGAAAGAAAAACAATAACAAACCGTGAAGTTGAATTACATATGTTAGATAAACTAAAAATGCATTAATTTAATTACGGTACGTTCGATCGGTCTGAAATTTTTATACGATGCATTGTTAGGTGACACGAATCTATGTGCAAAATTTCAGCTCAATCGCATCACGGGAAGTGGGTAATTTTTTACTTTTGTTTTTTCCGCCCTCCCGACCAATCAACAGGCCGCGAACCCAAGACAGAAATGGCGGTGAAGTTAATATAAGGGATTTAAAAATACTCAAGCCCTCTCCCCACCAACCTTCTAGTTGTAGGGGTATTGAAATATTTATTTAGACTCTACTTTGTCAAGGAACGTCACAGTTACAAACTGCATGCCATTCATCACATGTAATCAAACTTCATGACCCATAAGGCCATGTTAATATCCTGCGTGTACAGCATACCAATGTACTGAACAATTCTCACCCTGGACATAGTGGCATCTGAATTAAAAAACTCCAAGGGGTGAACTCGATCTCTCTCCACTTGTATTTGTATCCTGTCATCAGTGTGAAATAAAGACATATCAAATAACTCATTGAGAATGGGGGGTTGGGGGGGGGGATTATGTGGTCATGTTAATGAAAATTTCCCTCATTACAACCCATAATGACATTAATAGCTTTAGAGCTTGTGATTTCTCTACATTTCTGTACAGATATAACATGATAAATGACTTAATAACTAATAAATTTTGTTGATGATAATCAAGACTAGACCTCATCAGAAGCCTAATTTTATACATGACGGTTGGCCATGTCAAGACCTCCTCAGAAGCCTTGTTTTTATACATGATGTTGGCCATGTCAAGACCTCCCCAGAAGCCTAGTTTTATACATGATGTTGGCCATGTCAAGACCTCCCCAGAAGCCTAGTTTTATACATGACGGTTGGCCATGTCAAGACCTCCTCAGAAACCTATTTTTATGCATAACGATTGGCCATTTCAAGGCCGATAAGCATGATATTGTTCCATGATCTGTTCAAGCCCATAAACATTCCATTTTTTGGGTGACTTTGAAAGCGATTCATAAACCGAATCTTACAGTAGTGTCGTTAAAACCAGAATATTTACTTAAATGCTAAGTTGAAAAGATATCAAACAGCTGTGATCACTCACAATCTGTGTACAGTTAAAAGGTAAATAATGAAACAGCTCCTATGGCTCACTTGTGTTTAGTTAAAAAGGATACGATGAAATAAATGTTATGGCTCACTTGTTGTCTTTGGCCCACTTGAGACTTTTCATGGCAATCTTTGCAGTGGAGACTTTGTTCCCTGACACACCAATAAGAATATCGTTCTGAAAAAAATAGGCAACATTAAACATCTCGGAGTTAGAAAATTAAGAAATGCAGGTCATTTCTCACCCAGCACATACTTCAGGCACTCTGTCTATGATCCTACATGTGGAAGAAAATCAGCAGCCCCGAGCCTAGTGCTCTTCATGGGTCTTCCCGGAAACCCGCCTCAGCTCTCTCGCCCCCCTAAGGGACCTAACAGCTGAGAGAGCCCCCCCCCCAACCCCCCGCTTCTGAAGCGGCCGCCTGTGCATCCAAGACACAAAGTCGAAAATGACTCCCACTAAAAGTGACCTCACAAAGAGGGATGGAATTTTCCCTACTTTGACTCGCTACCACTTTGGCATCACCCCTGCAAAGCACTCTGTCTATGACATTTTTCTATTTACATTCATATCATTCTAAGTCTGTTCTATTTGTTCACCTGATGCACTCCTGCTTGCTGTGCTGGTGAATTGGGAGTAACTTCATCAATGATAACCACAGGCTGCAGTCTGTCGGGTAGAAGCTCCTGAAGCATAAAAGACATACATTCACTCATAACTGAGAAAATTACGAGTTTACAATCATTAGCTACTAATGGCAGTAAGCTGGGAGTTGGTAAAGACCAAGTGACAGCACAGACAAGTAGCCAGTGATGACACAGACAAGTAGCCAGTGATGACACAGACAAGCTAGCCAGTGATGACACAGACAAGTAGCCATTGATGACACAGACAAGTAGCCAGTGATGACACAGACAAGCAGCCAGTGATGACACAGACAAGTAGCCAGTGATGACACAGACAAGTAGCCAGTGATGACACAGACAAGTAGCCAGTGATGACACAGACAAGTAGCCAGTGATGACACAGACAAGTAGCCAGTGATGACACAGACAAGTAGCCAGTGATGACACAGACAAGCAGCCAGTGATGACACAGACAAGTAGCCAGTGATGACACAGACAAGTAGCCAGTGATGACACAGACAAGTAGCCAGTGATGACACAGACAAGTAGCCAGTGATGACACAGACAAGCAGCCAGTGATGACACAGACAAGCAGCCAGTGATGACACAGACAAGTAGCCAGTGATGACACAGACAAGTAGCCAGTGATGACACAGACAAGTAGCCAGTGATGACACAGACAAGCAGCCAGTGATGACACAGACAAGTAGCCAGTGATGACACAGACAAGTAGCCAGTGATGACACAGACAAGTAGCCAGTGATGACACAGACAAGCAGCCAGTGATGACACAGACAAGTAGCCAGTGATGACACAGACAAGCAGCCAGTGATGACACAGACAAGTAGCCAGTGATGACACAGACAAGTGGCCAGTGATGACACAGACAATTAGCCAGTGATGACACAGACAAGGAGCCAGTGATGACACAGACAAGGAGCCAGGGGCAGCTCTTGATGTGGGTATCTAAGAGTTGTTGGATCTCTGTGGATGTGGAATAATTAAACACAGAATAAATATTTTGTTTCCTTTGGTTCCAGGTTTGACCCCGGGCACTGGAACTGGAAGGGAAGTCGGATACATGACTTATGTATAAGGAGAAGGGAACAATAGCTCACAATTAATTTTGATGACTAGCAGTGAGGGTTTTGGAAGAAAACTATTGATGCGTTACACGCTAGCATGGCAAATATTGCAAGAACGTAACAAATGAAGATCCCTTAAACAGCAAAAATCCATCAGCAACTGTTATCAGGGTGGTGATAGAGGCTAATATCAAATAAACCTAATTTCATATTACTGTCCAACTAATTTATGAAAAAGAGGTGTCCAGCTCTACATTCTAAGAGTAGCAGGGTGTCTGCCAGAATTGGGATGCACAGAGCAGAGAGCTTCAGCACTTGACCAGATTTACCATCAGTTTAACACTCACATCTTTAACGACCATTCCAAGGGCAGGGTCAGCTGGAGTCTTCACAAGAACCAAGGTGACAATCTTCTTATTTTTTCTTTTTTCAGCCATCAGTTGTTTCCAAGGAAGGCTATCTATGGATTTTATTGAACAAAATAGAAAATACCATTATTAAAATATATCAGTGTTTCAAATGGTAGAATTGAAGACAATAGAATATTGCATCATATTCATAAACATTTTGTAAGACACGCTTCATAACAAAAGCTGTAAAAAAATAATTGAATAATGTCTTTAAATGCACGATACATCAAAAGGAAAATTTTAACCTGGATTTTTTTAAACATATATTTTTTTGGGCATTGTTTAGCCTTTACTAAAAGTCTAATACCAAAATATATATTTTTATCACAATGTCAACTGATGTAAGGTGAAACCTCAAGGTATAGTTTCATAAGTTAATGTACAGAATTTGGCCTACCAACACATACTGTACAGTACATTCTTGATCCTGGGGGCACAAATGGCAGCCGGCTGGCAGACAGGACTGTAACTTCCAAAGCTCCATTGCCTATGTCATTACCGTCCAACTGAATTTGGGGGTCAACTTCTGTCTCAAGGTCAGCGCGCGGTGAAAAGAAAGGCTTAAATCGTATCTTGTAATTTGGCCATGTGTGCTTCTTGCGAACTAAGCCACGAATCTAGCAAAAAAAAGTATCGAAATTAACTGAACAATGCAGAGTAACAAAATAGTAATAATCTGAACAAAAATGATATAATTATTTGAAATCACAACTTACGTGATTAGCAATGATATTTTTCAATTTCGACATCGGCCGGCCGTCTAAATGTGCTACTACCTCTAGATCTAACTCTGGATCCTGGAAATCAAATCAGACGAAGGTATTTATCATGTAAAATAATTTAAAATAATTATATTTAAAATATTTGTATGCAGTAAGAAAACATAATTGAAAAGTAAACTTGTAATTATTTCGAGCAGCCATTTTCTCACATAGAAAAAAAGAAAATTGAAGTTTTTTTAATGATGAGGAGCAGCTATTTTGTTATTCCTTGTGGTGTCAACTTTTAAAAGTTGAAATTTATTAGAATTTTCAATAGAAGCCTAATATTTGTTTTTAATTCAATAAAATTCATTGGGAAAAATTGTAAGTTCCACATTAAATTTCCATCATCACAATTTCAATCAGTTAATGTTTCTGGTAAAACCTAATTCTACCCAGTCTTACCTCATAGAAGGTCATTGACCAGTGACTAAAAGGCAGTTTGGTGAAGTGAAGACGAAGTGTGCCTTTCAGCTTGAGCACTTTCACAGAAACAAAAGCCATGCGACCAAAGGGGCAGGGCGGCATCAATAGCTACTTGGAAGCCTCCACTGTAATCTAAACCTGCTTTCAGCTCCAGCACCTGAAGTAAAGATGTGTGACAAATGATCTGTAACCATTCAGCACGGCGATGGATTATAATTAAATACATCAACAGTGGTTTGAAAAAAAAATAGTAGATTGACACATGGTATTTGGGATAACACTTTGTTACATGTGTAGTAGATCAAAATTCAGTAAGACTATTTTTTAAAATTTATTTGAGACTGTTTATTATTATTTCCCTGATATATTACCCATCATTTCTTTCCACTATAGATTTCATCAACCAACAATGTACAGATTTAATGTTCAACCAGCTAAATGTGGCCCATGGTATAATATAATCAGTAATAAAATTTATATTCAGTAGCTGAATGGTACGCTCAGCCAGATATTTCAAACTGGTTCAAACCAAAAATAGTTTTCCTTCTGCAAGTGCCTAATAAAACCCACAATAGACAGAATGTTTAGTTTTGGAAAATAAATTGCTCTGCCATACACACAGGAAATTACTTTTAAATACCATGAATGATATATTCCTAACATAAACTTGTATTGTACATCACATGTAAAGCAGTTACTTGAATCAGGGAAGGTAATAATTTCACATTCACATTTGAGTGTTTGCGTGTCAGGCAGAAGGCACTAACCATTTCAACGCCACAGCCACCAACCCTTATTGGCTATCATCTATTCTTTTATAAGACACCTCAAACAAAGTATCTGCATATATGTTCATTCATCATTTGGTTTGAAGTGTGAACATGATAATGCTAAAAAAATATTCACCTCAATGAGATCTTGTTGGACTTTACAATTCTGCACAGAGATAGAAGTGAACACAGGCATTGTTTCACCGAGACTAAAATCACGGAGCTGTGGAGGAAGTAACAAAATGCGGCTTTGAAGGGGTGGTGACAAAACTCAGATAAATTAAGTTTATTATTATTTAAAGAGTCACGAAGTATACAATTGTAAACAATAAATAGACAGACCCATTCTTTCTCATTAAAAAAACTGATAACTTACATATAATTAACGTTTCATTATTCTAAAATAAATTGATTAATCCCTTGCAAATAATGGTTAGGCGTCTTAAACAAAATTGCTTAAGATTTATTTATTACGAAGGAATACTTACATATAACTCATCAACAAATACTGCAGTTCTAGTTTTTAACAGATCTTCAAATTCCATTTGAATTTTCTTGGTAATGAACCTTGAAAAAAAGTATAATAAACTAATTAAAGATAAAAATGAATCCCAAACATGTATTAAGATGTGAACATGGAGTAAAAGGCAACTATAATTTAATCTGAATAATGAGCAGAAAACATAACAGGTAAGAAGAAAGAATTTTATAGCAGTGATATATAGTTGAGGAATTCTCAGCAGTAACGGCTTCATTAAAGCTAAGGTCAGTCTTTCACAGTCTAGGCCTAATCACAAGCATGGTTTCTATGTTGCCCTAATTTTATTTAATTTTTTATGAGAATGTGTCAGAATCAAGTGTAAAAGAGAAAATTTTTAGTTTTATTTTGGTCCCATCGACGAAAGGAAACCCCATTCTAATAGTATGTTCAAGTGAGGAGGTTGCAGCAAGATCAAGGCCAATCCTATAAGCATATCATATGAACAAACCCTCTTGAAAGTTTCATTTAAGAATGTGCAGTTGAAAGTAAAACTGGAGATTTTTGAGGCGTAGGCTATTAGCAACCACATCTCTAGAAACTCATGTATACTCAGTTGATTTTTTTTAAAAAATCTAACCATTACCTATAAACTTACCTGCGAACTGCCAGTGAATCTTTCATTTCAGAAAAAACAAACTGTATCATGAAATTCAACCAGATACAATCTTCGGGGTTTTTTAGGTTGGGCTGATTAATGCGTGACTTCAAGAACTGATGATAAATAAAATCAATTGGTTAGAGTATTTATTAAACAATCTTAGCACAGCTTCAATCTATAGATTGTCTTATTTTTGGTTTTAAGAATAAATAAAAGCTTCCTGGAGTCAACAAACTGATACAATTAAATGATTGAACTAAATGTCAGACTTGACACAGGACAATTTTTGATAATTTTTCATTTATTTTCTAATTTCAATGTTTATCAGATAACTTCTTTGGATAATACGCCAAAATCAATTTAATGACACAGCAATTTGTGGTGACAATAAACAAGTAAAATTTTATTTTTAAAAAAAAATTCCATTTATTTAGGTCATTAAGTGAATCCTAGCTGATCTTAACATAGTTAGAAATAAATGGCATTAGATATATTAAGTGGTGTCCAATCAAAAAGCCAGAAAGGAGATTTACAACTTGCCTCTGGGATTTTAACCTTGTGCTCCTCTTTACATTTTGGCGGTGGACAGGACGGTGAAGATTTTATTATGCTGTACAGAAGAAAACCCTGGAGAATGAGCAATGCAATCACACCGGCTAGGAATGAGACCAGCATCACAGTCATGTGATCTGAGATCTTCTGCAGAAAATCTTGGTAAATTAAAACGTAGTAATGCCATGTAGAGAAATCAGGGATGAAGTTATCCCAAGAGGACGATGACATTTTTTGACAAGTCTCAGATGCCTCTAGTATCAACAGATAAAGCAGTTGGTGAACTTTTCAGCACTCTGGACAATGTCCTTGTCTTCTTCATTTCAGATACAATGGGTCCATACTTATTTTCTTAAAGATGCATACAGGCATGATTGTACTTTCTGTTGAAGCTATGGCCTTGAGGATGTTATTTTCCCTGTAAAAAAAATTTCTGGAGTTTTTTATTTTTATTTAAGCATATAAACATCTCTGGGTTTTTTTTAAATTTCTATTTGAAAATTTTTCATTTGAACTTTCAATTTTAAAAATTTAATATTCATCATATAATTACTTTTTAAAATTTAAATATTAAAAACCCATGAAAACTATAAAGTGATTTTAATCATCTGCCTTTTTAAGGACCATTTAATTTTGTTCAAATACATAAGATTCCAGTAAGTACTTCCAAAGGTTATTATCTCACCTCATGACATGAACATGGGAACATTTCGCATCAGTTAGAATTAGACTTATTCATCTAGCTCAAAACTGTTGCCATTACAAGCTGTTGCCACAGCTAGAGGCATGTCTTAATACAAATGACTGATCTAGCACACTATAGGCTTTGTATGAGATGGGATTATAGCTGGCACAGTAAGTTCAAGCCTCAGATGTGTTGGATTCTGTCATTCCCTAGGAGGGCTAAAAATAGTTTTGGACTGATTTTTGATTGATTTGCAACAAACAATTAGGAATAGTACTGCAATTGTAGACAAAATTTTAGTCACTTATTATTGTCATGTTAAGAATGTAGGTCAAATAATTTATGTTTAAATTTACTGTGATTTAATAATTATTTTCACTAAAAAACATTTTGTATCTACTTTCAGAATAACGCAATAAAGAGCATTAGCCTACTATCTTTAAGTGGGCTAAGAATTTCCTACTATTAATTTAATATTATTTGTGAACATTGTGTCACTCTAAGACTTCTTTAAAAATAGATATTGAAAAAGCAGACATTTAAAACTTTTTCTGGGACAAAAGGATTTTTATTTATTGACCAAAAGAAACAAACATTTTGATGTAGATGTGAAGACAAAGTTTATGAAGATGAGATAGAAGGAATTATCAACAGGAAAAGGACAAAATTACCCCAAAAATGACAGGTTATGTAATTACAATGTCCATACAACTATATTAGGTTGAAAAAAAGGGGTGTGGGGAAAGAATTATTAGTTAAAATTTTATTAGTTGATTAAGTTTTAATTAAATTTTATTTTAAAAGAAAAGAGAAAAAAAGCTGCGCAAAAGAGCCACAAAAGCCTTTAAATAAAATAAAACAGCATAAACCTGCAAAACTACATAGAAAAGGCTAATATTAGAAGGAAAAAAAATACTTTAGAATTTCCCAGGTCTAAGTTTAATAAATTATATCCCATTTGCTGAGTGGGCATTATAGCTTGTTTATATTTTAAAAGAGTGCATCTTTTTAAATCAAAATAGATTTTATAAATATAATTCTACCTATATTTGTTTTAATTTTACACTAGTCATTATTAGCAATTTCATTATAAACAGACTCTTAAGATTAATCTTATTACTAAGATTAATTTGAGATAAATGTTTTTTCTGATAACTATGTTAGCTAGAGTTAACACGTTCCTATTTTAAATAGATGAAAGAAAATACATTTCATCTTTCAATTTTCAGCCATACTTTTCAAAATAATGGAGTTAGCTTTATTTTTTTTTAAAAAAAAGGTCTTTTTGAATACCAAGTGCTTATTCGAATTTCAGTAGGAATGAAACAAATTAAATCTCGATTCCATAATTTTTATATCAGATAGAATTATAAATTTATTGTTTTAAAAAAGGTTTCTGAATGTTTTTTTGTAAGTATGTCAATGACACATAGTCTAAGAGATCTGTAAAAAAAATTTAAAAACATCATTTTTAATAATATTTATATACAGGGTGACACACAAAAAAACGGAACCTTGTAATAATCCAATGAGACCAAGAGTTATTGAAAAAAAATTTTTTATCCATAGTAATTGAAACCTTAACATATGCAATTTAAGAAACATTAAGAAATTTCTTAGAAATTATGTCCTGTAAAAACCACCCTCCTGTACGAATGCATTTAAAAAATTTCCTTTTTTTGTGTCACCCTTTATATTTGTATACCTATGAGCATGATCATGGCCATTAAGCCAAAGATGGAAGTAAAATAATTGTCACCTTGCCGTACTCATTAAAATTCAAATGACAAACATTAACATTAAGCCTAATACTTATCGTCATAAATTTTTTAACTTAAATTCATAACCATATTGAATAATAATATTAAATAAAATATTTTATGTTGGCCCCTTTTTAATACATTTTCCAATCATAAAAAATAACGCTAAGGCTAGGTTGAATTTTCATTTAGAAGCATAATTTATGAAAATAAAAACTGAGGACGGTGTAAGTGTAAAAGACGATGCTCAATTTACAATTATATATTATTAATTATGATAAAATGCAGTAAAAGGCAAAGTGTGTGCGCTCCATGCCATGTTATGTAGTTTTGGTCTTGTAATCTATATATAATTGAAAATTTAAAAATAGACAAATAAACCTAATCCAGACCCCAGAACCTAAAATAAAACCTTGGTTACGTTTATCTAAAATAATTACACTTATTCCCTTTTTTACAGTCATAAAAATTCAAAATTTTTCTTCCATGGAATTAATTTCCGTCTACCATAACAATATAAACACAGTCAAGTGCACCTGTAGCTTTTTTTTATCCTTAATTATAATAAAAATGAGTAATCCTGCAGTTTTAGCCTATATTTTTTCGCAGCAAATTTTAATTTTCTCATGAGAACTTAAGTTTTTAATTTATTAAATGCATTAATATATTTTATATTTTAGCTATTATAGCACTAATTTGTAAGTTTTATTAATTTCTAAGGCATTTTTTCGGCTCTATATGATACATAATCTGGTCATGATACATCCATTTTGTTTTTCTAACACCCTGCTTGCCAAATATTTTTTACCCATGCTAAAATAAATTTACTGACTGAACGTATTTTTTTGAAAGTATTATTCATCTATTTTAATGTTCTTAGAATATAAATAAATATTTTAAAAACAATTTCATTTTATATTTCGTTACTAGATGTTTGATTCTTATTTTGTTTGTTTTTAAGTGAGAAAATTTCATTTGGCATCTTATTGTGACAACCCGGCAAGTAGGGTACCACATAATTTATAAACAAAATGGATGTATCCCACTCCGATTATGTACCTTAAAGGCCTGAAAAAAAGCCGTAGAAATTAAAACTTACAAATTAGTGCTATAATTAAAAATAATAGCTAGAATATAACATATATTAATAAATCAAATAAATGCATTTAGTATTTAGTAAATTAAAATGAAGTGATTATTCGCACGGTTTTGGCCGTGCGGATAATGCCGAGTATTATCCGCACGGGTCGTCGGCGCATGCGTATTCTAGGGGCTGGACGCATTGACAAAATAAAAGCCAATATCACTCGATTTCGGCTAAAATTTGTAATTTATATGCTAATACAAATTAAAATTTCATGATTACTGAAGTTTTAAATTAACACTGCCATTTAAAAAAATGATTTGTGTCCAATTAATGATAACTCTTATAATTTTTAAATAAAGCACTTAAATTGTCAGCTTCTCCAGGTGAGTGGTTAGTCATAGCTTAGTTCCATGAAGCATAATGGTATGCGGATCGAATCCCCGGACGGTCTTACTTATATTTAAAAATAAAAAAAAATTTCGTTAGTTATTATTTTTTTTGTTGCGTTTTTTTTTGGTTTGTTTTACAACCACAGTGAGGTTATTTGCAAACACTAGCAGGCTCTTTCCCAGAAACATTTTATTATTCCCCCACCCATGCCTGTCTTATCTATTCTGTTTAATATTACTCACTGTTACAGACTCTCACTTTTAAATTTCTATGCTATACCATTAATATTATATCCTCTTTCGCTTTTGCATGCTTTAAATTAAATTAACTTAATTGATTTATGATGATTACAGGTACAATGCTAGTTTTGTGGAGAATAATAACTAGCCTTTTTAATTACAGAGCCTCGTCCAATTATGAATGAAAGTTAATAAATGTACTTTATAATATCTATCTATCTTCTATATATATAATTCTCTTCGTGGTCGGACCCTGTGAGACAACTTGCAAGTATGTTCAACAGATACTAATTTTAGAAAGCAGCGCACCAAATTACTCCACCAATGCATCAAAAGGTGTGCAATTAAATATGCGCTGTAAAAAAAAATTATATGACGTCATTGTTTTCGCTGATATTTTAATTTTGTAAAAAGTTATAAAATACTTTGTGTACATTTCAGAAAAATTAATATTTCGTATTGATCAAACAAGGACAAGTTAGTTGGGATTTTGAAAAAGGTGGGCGCCGTAGGTGCCCTAAAAAAGTGCATTTTTTCAAAATAAATAGATTACAGCTGAACACTTCCGTCATTTTTTACGGGTGATACGCCACGGGTCTCTCCAGAGTTCCTTCTTTTCATTCACTCACAGTCGTTTGCCCAAACCCACCCCATTTTGACAACCGTGTCTTTCAGGAAGTCTTCACCCGTCACTAAATCATTAGCGGCGTATGCTACGCCGCGGGTCAGCTAGTATATATAATTCTCTTCGTGGTCGGACCCTGCGAGACACCAAGCTGCAAGTATGTTCAACAGATACTAATTTTAGAAAGCAGCGCACCAAATTACTGCACCAATGCATCAAAAGGCGTGCAAATTAATTATGCGCTGTAAAAAAAAGTATATGTCATTGTTTTCGCTGATATTTTAATTTTGTAAAAAGGGAACAACGTAAAAAGAGGATTTGATGATGGTTAATTATAACATCAAAAAACAAAGGGGGCGCCATAGGCGCCCTACAACCCCTATTATAAAATACTTTGTGTGCATTTCAGAAAATGTAATATTTCGTATTGATCAAACAAGTGCATTAAAGGGGTAAAAGAACTCTCCATGAGCAAGTCTGCGGCGTATGCTACGCAGCGGGGCATCTAGTATAGAATAAAAATACAAAGTGTGAGTACACTGGAACAGTTAATAATAGTTTAATATCAGCTAAATCCAGAGTGTTACTAATTAATTAATTAACTAATGATTAACTAACGATAGTGCACTCAGATTATTGCTAAAATGGATTAAAAAATATAAGATTCCAGTCACTCGAAAGACGGTTAAAATGACAATTTAATTATTTTTATACCCTCCAAACCAAAATATGTCAATAAGCAATGATACATAAATAATAAGCAGTTACTGAGTTAGTAATAAGAATTTAGATATCGTTTGGCATCATTCTCACGGTCAAAACCGTGCGGCAGTGCGGTTTACCGTGCTGATAATGTTGGACATTATTCGCACTGCCAAAACCGTGCGAATAACGCTTACCGGGCTTACCAAATTAAAAACGTAAGTTCTCACGAGAAAATTAAAATTTGCTGCGAAATAATATAGGCCCTAGGTGTTAAAACTGCAAGGATTACCTGACAATGTGATAGTGACAAATTCAAGGGAAAAGACAAATGATCTTGTCTTAGAGTTTGGTGTTTAGTTTAGACAGTTTAGACTTAAGGCTTAAGGTCTTAAGTAAGGTTCTTCAACTTCTCCTGGGTTCTACTTCTACTTATAAAGACTTATTTTATTTTATTTTATCTACTTCTACACTTTTCGGTAGACATTAGGACAGACGTCCGGAAGTATTTCGGAAGCATTCTGTAGTTTATTTATTATTTTTTTAGTCTACTTCCTGTTTCACAGTTGCAGTTCTCAATTATTTAAAAATGACTCATGACAAAACGAACTGTCCTCTATACTATAAACATGTACAAATAAAATTCGGAACTCATTGTGGACCTACAACTTTGACTCATAATTAATTGTAACCAATGGTTAAATGGCTTTGAACACGGCACTTTTTATGAATGACACAATGAGAACAAGGCAATAGTAGTAATGTCAAAATGAGGTTGAAGGATGAATGGTTGCCAATGACAACAAGTCTGCACACGGTACATTTTGTTATTCCAGGCGAATATCTAGATGTATATTTCTAAAATTCTTGATTTAAAAAATTACATTATTTTCTGTTTGTTTTATTTCCAAAGCTTATTTGGTTTGTTTCCTATAAGTTGTGGAAAAAAATATGTTTTTTATTATTATTAATTATTATTAAAAATAATAAATCTGGAATTTTTCACAATTTAAGTGTATATTATATATTACTCATTGCTTGTTACTGTTAGTGAAAGAGAGATATTGATGACCATTCTAAAAATTAAACAAAATAGCCTATTTTATTTAATAAAAAATAACAACAAAAATATTTAAAAACTAAAAACACATTAAACAAACAACATCGAGGTTAGAAGACACACACAATTTTATTTTGTCTGAAACGTCAATTTTAGACTCACTGGATAGTGTTCTATCTTAAATATTTATATAGTTTGAGGTCCTAAATTAATACGAAGTGGGTAGACACCGCGCAATACGCGGCATCCACTGTAAAGCTTGGGTGTAGCGTAAACGTGACGTCACATTTTGCTCTTACTACTTTATAAGATTTTTAAAATTTCAAACGGTACATGAGCTTCTGTGGTCTCACGGTTAGGACATTAGATTCTTGAACTCTGGGTGTCAGGTGGAGGTTCGAGTTTCGTTTGAGTCTTTTTTTTTAAAGTTTGTAGTTTTAGTTTTAGGGTCTGGGTTAGGTTTAGTTGTCTATTTTTTAAATTAAAATAGAAAAAGAGTTTCGTTTGAGTCTTTTTTTTTAAGGTTGTAGTTTCAGTTTTAGGGTCTGGGTTAGGTTTAGTTGTCTATTTTTTAAATTAAATAAAATAGAAAAAACAACAAATATAATATAGCAACCAAAAATATGATTTATCGAGCGCACCGTTCTCTTTGCTTTTACCAAATTAATTTTAAAATCATAAATCTTAAAGCTATTAAGGTGGACTGGGTATACCAAAATAAACAGACTGTGTATTGCGTGTCATCCACCCAACTGAGTGGACACCGCGCGTTACGCGGTGTCTACCATCGGCCAAAAAAATAAGAAAGGGTATGAAATAAAAAGGAAAACGCCATGCTAGATAAGAGACCATGAGATCGCATATTAAGGTGGATTGGGTATACCAAAATAAACAGTGTAATGCGCGCCATCCACCCTCCACAATCTAGACTGCGTAATGCGCGCCATCTACCCTCCACAGTCTAGACAGCGTAATGCGTGGTGTCTACCCAACTGAGTGGACACCGCGCGTTACGCGGTGTCTACCATCGGCCAAATTAATAAGCACAGCTACAGAAATATTAAGTAAAAATGTAGACTAGAGGTACATTTTTAAATAATTGAGAACTGCAGCTGTGAAACAGGAAGTAGACTAAAAAATAATAAATAAAATACAGAATGCGGCTAAAGCAAAGAGAACGGTGCGCTCAACTATTTACATTGATTGATACATTGTTATGGCAGAGCGCGTACTTCCGGGAATGAAATGTTGTATTTTTACACTTAAAAAGGGAATAAGTCCAATTATTTTTATCCATAAACGTAATTAAGGTTGTAATTTTAGGGTCTGGGTTAGGTTTAGTTGCCTATTTTTTAAATTAAAATAGAAAAAACAAATATAGCAGCCAAAATTACCATTTATCGAGCGCACCGTTCTCTTTGCTTTTACCCAGAATGCTTCCGAAATACTTCCGGACGTCTGTCCTAATGTCTACCCACTTTTCATTGAACGACAAATGACTTTTATAAAGAAAAATCACCATAATAAACATCAATACTTCTCTTACGTCTATATGACCTTGTGCTACTAAGCTATTTTGCAGGTAAGACAGGAATCATTGTATACTTACGACGTAACAACAAGGGCCATGGGCATGGGCTGGACACAGCTGTCTCTGTTGACGCCATATTTGTTGATTTGATTATTTAATTTTATATTTCATAGTACTTTCCCTTTGGACGATCTTCAGTAAGTAGAATGTTAAAACTCAATTATAAAAAATTCAACTCCATCTATTTGTATTATTTATAATTTTTAAAAAATATAATAATTTTAAAAACTTTTATAGACATGTCATATAAAAATATTGGAATCATTTTATCTTATCTTATCTGTTGCAGACGCTGCTTCTAGCTAACTTTTAGCTTATTTTTTTTTACCCTGAGCCTTGAATGAAGGCTTGAGTTTTTGAACTTAAATATGTACATATACTACTTTAGACATTATAGTTATTGCCATATTGAAAATTATACAGATCTCTCATTTAGTTTTAGCATTAAATTTAACATTTCTAGTTTTTAAATGAAACTGTCATTATTGTATCAATCTCAAATTAAATTAAAATTACTAAACTGTAGCTTTTAAAAGTCTAAACCTTAGGTGTAATGAGCCTATGCCTATTAAATAATAAAAATAATAGGCCTGATACTGATAATGATTTGTAAATTAGACACTTCCTTAAATGACTAAGTATGAAATTAAGGGGAGAAAACAAAGAAAGAAGGGAAACAACTAAAATGCGTAAAATAAAACTTAATCTTATATTATATTTATCTGTCGCAGGAGCTCCTTCTATACAGAAGATTATTGCGTCCTAATCGTATCCTTGGTTTGTGTCTAGTCTTGCATTTTTAATAGAGTTTTAAATGTTGATAAAGTGTGGTTTTCGGGGTTTTCTCAGGCAACCCATCCCACCTCCGAATTCCTGACGGGAAGAACGAGAATTTGTATGTGTTTGTTTTTGCATACAGAATAAGAAACGTATTTTGATCCCTATGTCACTCTGAGTGTTGTATTAGGTTATCTGTGTGTTTCATTTCCAGGTTATAATTAGTTGCCTATTATGTATTATTACTATACTTTGCTCTTTTTTTCTTCTATCCTCTAGTGTTGCAAGGTTTAATAACTTTGCTCATGGTGTTACTCTTGTCATTTTGAATACTCTCCAGTAATGTATCTGGCGGTCCTTTTTTTATTTTAAATTTTGTATACTTTATCAATGTTTTCTTCGGTGGATGGGTCCCATACAGAAGATGCATATTCTAGTACAGGTCTCACAAAGTGAGGTAGCATTTTAGTTTTATATTCTTATTACATCTTTAAAAGGTTTCTCTTCATAGAGCATACGGTTTTGTTTGATTTCTTAATTACTTCATTGACTCGGGGATTCCATGATTATTTCTCATGAATAGTTAAGGTCACAGATAGGCAGCTTTCTTATTGACGGTTGTTTGACACCACAGCGGGAAATATTTTTAGAGATGCAGCTATATGAGTTTTTTGCAAAGAGTTTAGACTTTTCCAAAATAGTTTATTGCAGTAATACATATACAATTTTCGTTCTTCATCATAATAATCGTTATTGTATAATAAATTTCGTTCAATTTTCCACAGTCCATAGGTCTGTCTGTTCTTTCAAAGAATTGAAACTGTGACCACGGTTCATTCATTTTAACTTAATGGCTTAAAGACCACAGCTAATTTATGATAATTCACGAGCCCTTTTTTAAATCCCTTATATTAACTTCACCGGCGTCTCTCTCTCTCATCATCTCATGGGCTCGGCGGGCGGAAAAACAGAAGTAAAAAATGACCCACTTCCCATGATCCGATCGAACTGAAATTTGGCACACGGACCCGTCTGACCTAACAATGCATCGTATCAAAATTTCAGATCGATCGAACGTACCGTAATTAAATTAATGCATTTTTAGTTTATCCTTATATGAGGTATGTAATTTAAATTCACGATTTGTTATTGTTTTTTTGCCACGTGAAAGTTTGAGCATTGAGGCGACCCAACGAAACGACGGTGCGCTTTTGTTTACATTTTACGTGTCACTCTGAGCTCGGTCAAGCGAATCGGTGACCAGACTTTTCCCCTCTGCCCCTCCCACCCACCCCTCCCCCCTAGGGTTATGAAGCAAACTTGTGTTAAGACAGATTCAGTCTGTAAATGTTTGAAAATAATCAATACTGTTAGTTATGTCTCATATATAAGGGATTTATAGTCAAAAACTTTGTTTTTACGGGTTTGTTTTATTTTTATAAATCTATTTTTAGATTACATTGAGGGCTACTAAAGTCCTTACAGATATTTTCCCATGTTGCGATCAAATCAACAAATGTTCTACTTTAATTTATTTCCTTGAACAATTCCACAACTCAGATTGTCTGGAACACCCATGTGTACATATCTATAACAGATCGTATGGTGTTAAAAAGAACAGCTGATTTTGGTTTGTGTTAAACTGTGTTCGTCGAAATGGTTGTTGTTAAATTTGCACTTGTTATGAGGATTCACTCTAAGGCCTAAGGAAACTGATGTAGGAGGAGTAGTGGGGAGGCAGGTGTCCACTCATGTGTTACTATTTATGCTGAACATCGAGAGCCGTCAACTTCGGGACCAACTGAAGAGTTTTTCGTGGTAAAAAGTGTTGTCAGCCCAGGATGGCATTAAACGTAACGCCACTGCTCTAATGTGTTAAGATCAAGAATCTCTTTTCTCACATTCATTTTGCTGTTCATCTACAATTGGGTTTTCGAGAAAGCCTATTTATTAACTATCATCCGAAATGCAATAATATTTAAATGAGGGTGTATCATTTTAACGTGAAAGTGCTTTTTTTTATTATGTGCCTAAAAGCAATATTTTGTCATATAAAAATGTATTGTGGAGTTTGGTATTTTTCACTCTGTTTTAAAAAAATGTTTAGAAGAAGTCGAACAACAGATGGTCACAAAGATGTGATCTTGACTCTTACTTTACTTGATGCAAATATACTTTTTTAAAAAGTCAGATGTAATAATAATACCTCTGAGTAGCCTGTCGTACAATCTTGATTGCCCCTCCGTGAAATTGTTATTGATGATCTATCATTAAAGCACTTATTGTATTTTCACCTTTTTGACAAGTCCCTTACAAAGCTATACAACAACGCTGCCAGCTCGGACCTACGGGACATAACAGGGTAAAGCACCATTTCACTGGCGGTTTTCTATTATCTGATGATCGCGGTGATGCGTACAACAAGAAAGAACTGTCCGTCCACGGCCGGTCATCTATAGAGTTCACTATAAAAAATATGAAGAGTGCATGGGAAATACACGTCTGTTAAAACCTCCAACAAAAGCAAATGGTTCTGATGATAAAGAGAGAACGTCGTGTAGCGTTGAGCACGACTGTGATCGTCAAGTCATTTGTTAGTGATTTATCTGCGCTGCATGCACACTGTGAGGATATATCTACCATCTGTGTAATATGAGACGGCGCACTTTTCTCTCCAAATCTCATCGGTAGCCAACTTAACTTTTTTCACAGGGGCATTGTAACTTTTAAAAATCTAAATATTCTCATGTCTAGTCTCATTGCTATCTTATATTTAACGCTGTTTTATTTTTTATAAACAGCAATAACATTTAGGACATAAAGCCAGAGCCGTCTTTACACCATTTTGGGCCCCGGGCAAAGACACAGTGTTGGGGCCCTCCCCCGCAGGAATAAGAAAAATATATATTATAAACATAAATAAACATATTCCCATGGGGCCCCTGTGCTCTTGGGCCCCCGGGAAAATGCCCAACGGGCCTATGCGTTAAGACGGTCCTGCATAAAGCCAGTATTTATGTGGCCTCGTGCAAATTTATAAATATTGCGATACTCCTGAAAGAAAAAAAAAGATGTCATATGACTCATGTAAAACATAGAGTTAAATTATTTTAAATTATTAATATTAATAAATCTCTGGTATCAATTTAAATTTCACTAATGAGTTCTGTTTCTCCTTGCTATGTGCATACGGTATGCAGAGCCATCCAGATCATGTCTTTAAGCCTCAACCAAATCCTAATTTTTAGTACCTACATATTTTGAAATAACTGAATCAAACTTTTTTTCTCCAATTTAATAAAGTATTCTTAGGAAGTCCCAACCCCACCTCATAAATTTGTCATCAATTGTCTCATAAATTTACACTGTTGCTCCATGCAGCCTTTATATGACCCTTGATAGGAATAGTGACTGTAATCCATGCGCCATTATTTTAAGATTACAATATCAATAGGAATATAATATAAAGATACACACATTCGATTTTGCATTAAAAGGAGATTTGCGTTCATTCAAGTAGTTAAAAAATGTGTGGTTAGTCTCAATGTATAAATCTGAAAATATCAGTGCCAAGCTTCAGAGTCGTAAACATGCCGCCTGCATGATGGGATTTATTCTTTGAAGGCGGAAGGAAGGAAATAATGGCCTTTACCCCCGCATGTGAAGTTTTTACGATCTAATGACCGGGTGGCGAGGCAACGGTCGCTGTGGTAGTTTCAGTATTGTCCACCTTGTCCCACCTCGTACTTGAGGAAAACTTGAGTCGCTTGGAGATTAGCCTATGGTCAACGGGAGTGGGCCGGCTAATTTTACGGAACTGCCCAGCTCTCAAATGTGTAAATCACCCTGCCAAGGTAGGCTACTCGGTTTCGTGCAGGTGATAAAGTTATTAACGTTCTTGGGGGGTTGGTCCGAGTCCGGGGTGAAAAGTTTGATGTTGCCTGGTCGCCTTGGTGTATGGGTCGGTGTGCGGTCTGATACTTAATACACATGGCCTCATGGTCGGTTGGGCAGTCGATGCACTGTTGGACAGTCT
Source organism: Ampullaceana balthica (assembly GCA_944989445.1). Taxonomy (NCBI): domain Eukaryota; kingdom Metazoa; phylum Mollusca; class Gastropoda; family Lymnaeidae; genus Ampullaceana; species Ampullaceana balthica. Next base: position 173,307 of record CALYLW010001053.1, on the reverse strand, counting down.
GGACAGTCGGTGCACTGTTTCTTATCTATACAGACGCTCCTTCTATGAAAGATAGTTGCGTCCACAGACCATGACAGATGATCTGTTGGCAAGTGATGCAGCATTCACAGACCACGGCTTTGTGGGTTCCACGCATTACCCAGCCGCCTAACACTATACATAGTGTTAGGTACCCATTCGGAGCGGGGTGACTCAGGGACGCCCTAGGCCCCGGGAACAAACCCTTGCCTTCACACGGATTCGAACCCGTGACCATCGGTACGACAGTCCAGTGCGCTGCCACTCGACCACCGTCCGTCGGTGCACTGTTGGACAGTCGGTGCACTGTTGGACATTCGGTGATATTAGCATGAACATATGACTTGCGTCTGCTCAGTTAGCCACTTTAAAAAAATGTGTTTCCGGAAAGACAAAATTATGGTTTCTTTTGAAAAACAAAATACTGATCTTTACAACAAAACACACAGACATCACATGCAATCTACCAAACCTGGGTATGCAGTGGGCTGCGGTTGTTCCGTTCTTAAGGAGCAAAGGTTATGATGCTATAGTCAATATTAGTATCACATTGGACGCGAGGACCACAAAACTCAGTGAAGTGTCAAGGGCGGCTCACAGAACAATTAGATATTAAATCATAGTTCAAATTATTTCACTTTAAAAAAAAACACATTTCAAATATAAAAAAATGTCATAAGGTCAACGATCATGTATCATGATAATCATTTATAACTAATTGAAGATTCCATTTATCTTCTTGTGGCTTAGATAAAAAATGGACTGAAAACTCATTTGTCCTCTGCAGCATGATTTGCTTATAACTGATTGTTTAACAGGCATTTCTCTACTTTCTTACGCCTACTATTTTATAAAATTCTCTCTTCAAATCTCTCATTTATCCCTTCTGACGTTTTTTTAGTGAAAATCCTTTTCGATTTAAACGCTTGAAACTTTGATGTGATATTGAACCAGGACAATAGAAATTAACATTATTTATTATTATATTATAATTATCATCATTATTATAATGGACACGCAAGAAATAATTTGAAAATAGCCCTTGATTTAATTTGCAATAAATTTGAATCAGTGATCAATGATTAAAATGTTTTTTTCCTGGCCTTTAAAATTGATAATATTTTAAGAAACGCCCATTTGCTCATATCATATCTTTATATTAATCGGAACGGTAATCGTCTCATCTACTGTGATTATTGGAAGGAAACTTTTATAAAGATTCGAGCTTATAAATATTTATATATTTGTATCCCGGTGTTTTACTTAAAATCTACATCGAGATGGAAACTTTTTTCCCATATGCTTTAATTATTTTGTTCTAGAGAAAATGAGCTTTCTTATAAATTCTTGTCTAGCCAGTGACAAACCAGTAAAGGATTAGTGCTGACCGGGGCAAACATTAGCCGCTCTCTTTCGCACAGCAAAGTGCATTGGGGCACAAATCAATTTTAAAAAAAGTGCCCCTCGGATTAGAACAACTCCACCCTTTTCATACACCCCTGTGTATAACGGAAATGGATTTTCTTAAGAGATCAACACAATGCAATCCCGTAATGTGTCTTGGACAGTGGCTTCTAAACTCCGAATAATGCCATTGTCGCACGGGGATGCCCCTGATCGGGCATCAAAAGGTAACAGGTCAGCTGTCAATAGCGTCCTTGTGAATAGTCATAAAATTTCATATCGGTTCGCGTCTCTTGAACTCAAAGAAGGGGGCAGAAGAAAAATGACGAGCCGGACTTCATAGCCTCGATTTTGAAAACAGAAAACCTGAACCTTTCAGATCTGAGCACTAAATCCTTTGGGTTGATTTCCCGAAGAAGTGTCGCTTAAAACGATCGTGTATTTGATGTCTTCGGTCATCGCTGGCGATCAGGGCCCGGATTTTGTCAGATGATTGCAGTCTCGCAGGTAAACATACCTGAAAGAAAGTCGTTACCCCCCACGGTTTAACTTGACTCACCTGTCGGTTTACCTCGTTTGATGGTAGGTTTTATAGGTATTTTATGTCGGGCTGTTTTCACGCTGGTTTAATGCCCGGGCCCTGTACAAAGGAAGGCTTTTAGAGGTGATGACCAGTAGCGAGGCTAGTGTGGGGGGGGGGTGTAGTAAGAGGAGAGTTGTAACGGTGATCTGGTGAGACGAATCGTGAAAGCGAAGTTGCAAACAATAAGTTGTAAGGCAGAGATTTCAAAGTAAGTTGTGTTTTACAGATGAGCGCTCTTGCTGGTCCGTGTCTGTTCCGCTGGGCCCCGTTTAATGACACCAGGCTGGGTAGGACAACATGCCTCAAGCCATGCCCCCCCCCCTTTTCTTGTTCTGTTCGTTCTTCCTGGCCACCAAATGGACGCTGGCATAAAACCAGATCAATGGTTTTATTGACAATCATGATTGAACTCACGGCTATTCATCCCATGGTGATTCTGCACATGAGCCAAATGAAATGTGATCTGTTGTATTCGAGCTGACCCCAATACCTCCCTACTCTTGACTGACTTGACACTGACTTTCGTGACCACTGAAATCAAAGTCTGCAAGCCGCCTTCGTTAATATAAACTATAGAAATTTTTAGTCTCAGAGTGTACATTTATGTTTAATCCCACCCCCACCCCTTTTTTTCTTAAATTAAATTTTAAAAAAGGTATTTGACACGTAGAATTTGATAAAAAATACAAGTTTGATTGAAGGCATGGAACTGAACACGCATGTTGAAGTCTACTGCTCATGATGATGTATAAATGCTTCTTTTATTTTGGTAGTTTCTATTTTCTTTCTTCCTACAATAACAGTTCCTAAACATAGATTCTCACAACCCGAAGAGTGCCAGAGGCTGCGCCATGGATCATCGATTGAGGAGAAACCCAAAACATATTTTTGTGTATATTTGTTTTAAAAAATAATAAAAGTAACAAATACAGTGACAAGAATAAAACAAACACTGAAACAATACCAACCTGATAAATATTTATATATAGAGAGAGATAGGATGTGTTGGCAAACAACAGGGATTGGACTACCAGCTCTATGAAAACCATGACCTAAGACACTTTTGTTTTACCCCAGCCATTCCCCTTGACTCTTAAAAGAAATCCCCAAAATAAAAGGGTCAATTCTTCTCTAACCCCCCTCTGTTGACCTCCAGATTTTGTAACGATGTTCCGCGCCTCGACACCACCATGTCTGATCAAACATGCGCACCGCACCACAGCAGCGCCCCCAGTCCAGTGCTGCACCCTCTCGGAGAGGGCATACCGACAAATTACTGGCGTGCTCTCGGATCTTTGAGTCACCGGGCCCCTTGTTTGTCCTGGCCGCAGTGGATCGCTGCGTTAAGACGTGCCCCTGGTGCGAGATTCCACCATCAAACCATCGGGCAGCACCGCGCGTGGTCTTTCAAAGAGGCTTTTGTTTTATTCTGGTCACGAGCCCGGTCGTCTGCAGCCTGTCTGACCTTGTGGTACGTAACGCGCGGTCTTTGTCCAGCGAGAATGGCGAGTTCTCATTCGTCTGCACGTTCCTAGTCCACCAACGGAGTGTAGCGTTTTGCAGACAAATTGTTGATATCAAGTTTATCAACTCCGCAACAGTAACAGAAAATAAATGCAAAATTAAAACGTTTCTTTTTGTTGGAAATAATAAGATACTTTTCTAATTATAAATTCGTATTAATCCATTGTCAATCCATTTTTTCCTTTAAAAAAAAACAAAAAAAAACATTTATTTATCCTGTAATTGTAAATGTGTATGCGTGTTTATTTTGAAAGGTACATGTTTTCAGTGTCTTTATTTATCATTCAGTCCTTAAACCGGTGATCAATTTTAAAATAATGAAAATCTCAATACCAAGTGAAATATTTGTGATGTTGATCAACTTCGTAAACACTGTTGATGAGGTTAACATTTCTCCCTCACAACATGGGTTTGAAGTCCAGCGTTTCCTAAATTGTGGTACATTTGCCGTTACCAGCGTGTTGTATTTAAAATAAAAAAAAATCAGCTGATTCAAAGAAACGGAATAAATAAGTATATAAAGATATCGAAAGCATGACAGAGATGAATTCAATGTACATGCAAGGATATCGAGTGCATTGCAGACCCCGAATCCAATAAAAACAAGCACGATTCCTGAACAATCTTTTAAACTTGTGATTCAAGCGTCACAGTTTATTATTGCGTATGAGAAATTCTGATTTCGACCAGACATGTTTTCATTAATTATCCCAGATAACATTTGTCGGTTTGCTGAGATAAGTTTTTGCAGTTGGATCTGAGTCAAGATCTGCTCAACCAAATACCAGATTAGATATCAAATATTCACACACAAAATTTATTATTCTTTAAAATTATTTTTCTTTTGTAATCAGATAATAATTATTACATAATTTTTTAAAAATCTATATTTTAAATTTTATTTTTACTTTTAGCATTAATAGCTTGAAATGTTTTTCCATAAATCGACTCGATCTTTGAAACATTAGTTCCGAACATAATTTGTTTTCCCTATATATATATACATTCAAATTTAAGTTATTGTACAATTTCTTAAAAATTCTCATACTCTGTAAACATTATAAACCTTTAGGGCGAAAGAAAAATTTAAGCGAAATTTTATGAAGCGTCTGATCCATCCTTGACTCACTGTAAAATTGTAATTCCACTCGATCGCCCACTTACAACAGGATTACTAAAACCAAGAAGAATGTTCCCTATTCTTTGAAGGGACCAACATTATAATCTCATTTAAACCCCGGTTTGTTCGTTTAGTCGACTAACCCCCGAATCTTCAAATCGTGTTACTTTAAAATTATAATTAAGCGCGCTCTGGCCCTTTATATCACCAGATACAAAAATTTGAACAGATTTGCGTGTTAACAATCCGGCCGTTGACTGTGGACTTGCTTTCTTTCTATAACAAGAATTTATAGCCCGAGGTGAGAGTGCTCGTGTGGAGGGTTCATAAAAACTTCATTTACCTGATGTTAGCGGTGGGCTGTTTGTATAGATCTGCATTGAATTTGTGTTTGTCGAATACGGCCCGAGCCGGGTCTTGAACAGGCGTTGTAACAAGAATGGTAACTCGGTGATGATGGGGAGAAGATGTATGGATCGTGTCTACATAGAGTAATAAACTTATGAAAGACGTGGGTAAGTCTTTTATAAGTGTCAGCATTGGGTTTTGAGCCTCATGTCTATCATGAAATGATTGAAACATCAGGTGTTCCCCATACGTCTTTGTAAATTTAAGGTTTACTGATAAAATGATGGTTTAAAAAAAGAAATCCAATTTTCCGACTCCAACTAGCTCTCATCCAAAAATTTGACAGTGAGAATTGTAATACCACAAGAAAGGAGAAGGAGAGGGCGAGAAGAAGAAGAAGAAGAAGAAGAAGAAGAAGAAGAGAGAGAGAGAGAGAGAGAGAGAGAGAGAGAGAGAGAGAGAGAGAGAGAGAGAGAGAGAGAGAGAGAGAGAGAGAGAGAGAGAGAGAGAGAGAGAGAGAGAGAGACGATGCAAATGAAATGACAAATACATAACAGGATGGGTCACCTGTACAAATAACAGTAGAACAAAAATCATGGAAAGAAAGTGGAGATGGATTGGACACACCCTTAGGAAAGATAACAGTAGGGCTAGGCAGGCCTTAGATTGGAACCCTCGTGGGCAAACGACAACGAGGAATACCTAAGCGTACATGGAGACTGAGCATGTTAGACGAGGCTGGAAGAAATGGGAAGAGCTGGGAGGAATTGTAGCGATTGGCAAAGGACCGTGTAGAGTGGCGAGCTTTGACAGAGGCCCTATGTTCCACATAGAACTCAAAGGATAAATGATGATGATGGGTCACCTGAAATGTGATATCAACATACTTGAACTCAAAGATCACTGCATAACATTAATATTCTGGTAGTATTTAGGAAAACTCGACAAAACTATTTGAATTAGGGATTTTGTTAAAAAGATGTATTTTGTTTATTAAACTTAACAGTAAGACTTCGCGTGTAATGATGAAAAAAAAAGTGAACATTCCTTTCTCTGTATACATGTTGAGAGACACAATGTCCATGTTACCATTGTTAGGTGGAAATTCCCAGTAAGTTCTTCTCTTGCGTCCTTATATTATCAAAATATTTGTACAACGTGAATTTTAATTAAGCACTCTGATTAAGGGGGGAAAAGTCGGAAAAAAAACTTATTTAAAAAAACCTAATGGTATAAATCAGATAAACTGTAAACATTTTTTAAATGTATTATAAAAAGTTAGAACTAAACTAGAACAGAGTAAAATATCAGTTCTAGACCATTTAAGAAACTTGCTGAAAATTACATCGTAATGGCAATCTTATCTATTTTCAGCTATCCATCTTCTAAAATTATTTGACTTGTAAAACAACAATAACAGAAAACATGAATTTTCTTTCATAATTGGTATTTTCCGTTTCTTCCGCAAATATGGCCCTATTGTTGTGTTTTTTAAAAAGTATAATATACTTATCATTGTTAGGGATATTACGTGATCTTACGCCTAACCTGTATACATGGTCTATTTCTCGTTTCTAGTTATATTTTGTATTAATGTATTTTGTGTTTAAATGTATTTTTTATGTTTTAGATTTTAAAATGTTGTATAACAAACAACCTTTCCTTGGCTGTTGTTAGAACACCAGAAACGTCACAATGAACCAAACAACCTCACAGACGCTCAAGTCTCATTCGGATTTCAAGACATGCCGGCCTGTCGGTGGATTCAAACCGGCGACGCCTACATCTCGCTAAGAAAACCTACCCACTTGACCAGTCCTCCGCAGTGCAGACGTAAGTATCCAATGAAAGTGGAAGCGGTCAACAAAAGAACTTGTAACATTGAATAGCCCCACCAGTGTAAAGTTTGTAAGGAGGAACTCGAGTGTCGGCTGCGGGAAGCGGGCATTCACCGGCCGGGAGTTTTTAGATGTATATTGTTGGACTCTGTTTACACACTGAAAGTTACAGGTTCTATTGGTTGAAGAGTCAGAGCGAATTTTGTCAAGTGTACTTCGACTTCGTTATTTTCGGAAGTAGTCAGAAGTAGTAATACAATGTGATGGAGCTTAAGTGGAGGCGGCTAGTACCTGCCACAGACATGGAGTCTAGAGAGTAAATTCTTCACCGCAACTCAACATTTTCGACCCGACTTTGAACATTTGACGTCACAATGATGCGGGGTGGCATCAAAAGGCGGTTACAATAGATGAGGACGATTCTAACAATTTCTTCTTCTTTTTTTTTAATAACACATCTACAAAAAATAAACAAAATAAACAAAGTAATTGTTTTACTGCAACTCTGAACTCAAAAAATTATTTTTTTTACTTTATTTGATTTCTTCTGGTTGGACTGATTCCATGTGGTTAATAAAAACTGAAGTAACAAAACATCTGTTTGGAATTTTTGTTACATTTTTAAAGAAAGTGGTACACATGATGAAACTTATTTCAGTTTTAAGGTTATCACTTTAAAACAATGCATGATGAAACTTAGTTTGGTTTAAGGTTAGCACTTTAAAACAAGACATGATGAACTTAGTTTGGTTTAAGGTTAGCACTATGAAACTTGGTTTGGTTTAAGGTTAGCACTGATGAAACTTAGTTTGGTTTAAGGTTAGCACTATGATGAAACTTAGTTTGGTTTAAGGTTAGCACTTTAAAACAAGACATGATGAAACTTAGTTTGGTTTAAGGTTAGCACTTATGAAAACTTAGTTTGGTTTAATGTACATAGACATGAAACTTAGTTTGGTTTAAGGTTAGCACTTTAAAACAAGACATGATGAAACTTAGTTTGGTTTAAGGTTAGCACTATGAAACTTGGTTTGGTTTAAGGTTAGCACTACATGATGAAACTTAGTTTGGTTTAAGGTTAGCACTTTAAAACAAGACATGATGAAACTTAGTTTGGTTTAAGGTTAGCACTATGAAACAAGGCATGATGCAACTTAGTTTGGTTTAAGGTTAGCACTATGAAACTTGGTTTGGTTTAAGGTTAGCACTATAAAACAAGACATGATGAAACTTAGTTTGGTTTAATGTTAGCACTTTAAAACAAGACATGATGCAACTTGGTTTGGTTTAATGTTAGCACTATGAAACACGGGATGGTGAAACTTTTTGTGATTACGATTGGTGAACGAAACGTAACATAATAAGTAAAATATAAAAAAATCTTTTTTTAAAAAAAAGGACACGCTTTTATTTACAAAAATTTACAGACTGAAACGCGCTGATCTCCCCTGCCCTTGATGTAAACACGGGAATTCGGTAAACCAGGGCTGGAGTGAAACCAGTGAGCCGTGGAGGTCAACTCTAGCAGACGGTTGTACATTCTAAATAGTGATAAATAGAGATAAACTAAAAATTGATTAATTTAATTACGGTACATTCGATCGATCTGAAATTTTGATACAATGCATTGTCATCCAAGATCTATATGTGGTAAAATTTTGAGATCTCTAGGACCATCAGAAGTGGTTTAATTTTACGTTTCAAGATTTGAAGGAAGGATGGATGGATGGATACAACATACAAACAGTGTGACTTAAATAAAAGCGTGTAATAATAATGAAACTTTGTTTAGAGATAAAATTGCTAAAACAAGGCATGATGAAATTGTTACGTTCAGTCATTCAAATGTGAACGTAACTTTCTACAAAAAGTAAAGGTAAATGACTAAATCTTAAGTAAGACCCCCCACCCCCAAGTGTCTTTTTTTTCGTTATAATATTTTTTTATAAGTATAAACTAATATTCAACATGTGCAGAAGTAACTGCATTACAACTGCATATATTACCCATGACAGATTATAATTAAAATTTAGATTTTTTTTCTTCATAAATCGGCTGCCACTAATCGTAGCTACATTACTGACATGGTCACTCTACAATCATTTATTTTCTTAAATAAATAAAAATCATGGCGGTAATTCATCAGTGGTGCAACGTATATGTCCATTGCCAAAATCAAAGAAAGAATCAATCTTTCAGCCCCATTTCCACGCTCTACCCTTGCAACTTACAGTTGGAGTGGGGACGAATGTAGTATTGTAGACCTTGAGTCAAATTACAACAATATCCTTCAGCTTCTCTTACAACAAACTTTATATATTTTTTTTTAAAAAGTAATATAATATTTTAATGTCTTTATGCATCATTCATCGTCTGACAAAAATCTCCGCGTGGATTCATTAGAGAGAACCTCAAGCCACCGAGGGGATCATTTCTCTCTTTCATGTATTTCATATTCCTAAAACTATTTTTGTTTTGACAACTTCAAAAAAAAAGTTATCTTTAACATTTGATCTTTCATGAGGTCACCTGTCTAGTTTACATATACTTTTACACCGCGATACTTTATTGGAATATCAAATTTCGTTGTTGACATTTGCCCTTGGGATTTCGGCGATTTGGGCGGGGGGTAGAGTGACTCATTATTCAGGGCAAACAGGACGAGCAGGGGCAAGTGTCCAGTTTGATGTTTGTTGTATGATCAAACCAAGCGTTGACTTTGTTCAGAAATGAAAACAACTGTCCCCTAACCTCTCTTCTCAATGGTATTGTTAATATGTTTAAAAAATGTATTTAGTTTCTGTTATTATTTAGTATGAAAAATATCTTTGATTTATAAAGCAACAAACTTTTTTGAATTGTAAAAATTTTTTTATCTGCCTTTGATTAGTGAATAAAAGCTTTTCAACTGTTTTATCATTTAACAAGAGAGTAACACTTTTAATTATGAAAATTACTAACTTTAATGTTCTGCATTAATTCCAAGCATTCCTATAAAAAATTTTTTTTAAAAATTAGACACAAAATTGTGGTAGGTCGTAATAATCTTCAGTAATATTTAAGATAAGGTTAAAATAAAATTATATTTAAAAAAACAAAACTACACAAAATCGAAATGCAGCATGTGCAAAGATATTTCCGGAAATAGTGAAATAGTGAAACGCGGCAACAGTTGTGGTTTACCCAGGATAACGTTAGTTAATATCTTACAGTTGTTAATTTTTAACAACATACTTGAAAAATGAAAATTATTATATTTTGAAGTAGACATAAAAATGCTCCACATCTCTCCCCGCCCCTCCAATCGACATCCGATTCGCTTCTTTCAAAATAATTGCTGTACAACTCAATTACCTAAAGAATGAAGACGGAGGGGATATGTCGAGGATAATATTAGGGGTAAATGATTTTTTTTTGGTGATAGTAATGATTATGTTGATTTGGCGCACAGTGCTTGTTATATTGAACGCACTATACGACGCGACGCGGTGTTAGCGGATGTGACGGAGTGACGATTAGGTAATCGAGTTAGAAAGATGCACCATAGAAGTTGTGGAAGGAGAACGTACCTAACAAATAATGAATGATTAAACATGTGATTCCTGATATATTTTTATTTTATTATTATTTTTGGATTGTTTGCGTTAGTGGTCTTAAGTGGCCGAACCATTAAAACCCAGACCAGAAGAGCATTTAGTGTATAATTTTGATTGTAAGTCGTTTGCCCAAATGATAGCCTTTAACACATTAGTACCACATGATTCAACTTCATTTTTTTTGTTTGTTAATGCAGTTGTCCCGTGATTGATAAAATGTGTAGTTTGCCTTATAGCTGCGAACATAAGTATTTTAAGAGTAGGTCTTTGAAATTTCATTCATTTTTTAAAAATGTTGTTTATGCGATGCAAGCCGCCGAAATATGCACAAGTGAGAAGATAGCAAAAAAATACAATTGCTTAGCCTCTTCAAAACTGCTCTATCAGGATTTCAAATGAACGTTCCATCACAAATTGCCCCATCCTTCCAACAAGGGATACCATCACAAATTGACCCTTCCTTCCAACAATGGATACCATCACAAATTGCCCCTTCCTTCCAAAAAGGGATACCATCACAAATTTCCCCTTCATTCCAACAAGGGATACCATCACAAATTGCCCCATCCTTCCAACAAGGGATACCATCACAAATTGCCCCTTCCTTCCAACAAGGGAGACCATCACAAATTGCCCCTTCCTTCCAACAAGGGATACCATCACAAATTGACCCTTCCTTCCAACAATGGATACCATCACAAATTGCCCCTTCCTTCCAAAAAGGGATACCATCACAAATTTCCCCTTCATTCCAACAAGGGATACCATCACAAATTGCCCCATCCTTCCAACAAGGGAGACCATCACAAATTGCCCCTTCCTTCCAAAAAGGGATACCATCACAAATTGCCCCTTCCTTCCAACAAGGGAGACCATTACATGTTCTTCCACCTTTCCTTCTCCTGTTTCACGGGGTTCTTGGAGCCCATTGACAGGTGTAGGGGCCCCAATTTTCCCATGAATGGTTTCCCCTGACTCCCCTTTTTCTTCTTCTTGCCATCTGCCTTATACTTTAACGGTGGCAATAAAGGCCACGCTAACAACCTAGCAACGGAAAAGACGTGTGTGAAACGTTGGGGTGGGGGTGGCCGGACAACATCCCCAAACAACCCCCTCCCCAACATTTACGCCGATGCTCACAGCAAAGGATAGGTAACCGAGATTGAATTACATAAGATCAGAATTAAACTTCTAGTTTTTCAATGTGCCTTTGTCGTGCAAAAATTCTCTGACTTTGAATACATTTTAAAAAAAAATCGTAATATTTTTAGATGAGCTGAAATTTGAAAACAAGCCCAAAATTCAACATTATGCAGTAGGAACAAACCCGAACAAATCTTTACCATCTTATTAGAACCGAATACATTTTAAAATGTTAAATAAGTAAGAGTTGGGTGTTGCGTTAGTGCACTTGTGTGCCGGGTGGCGTGGATGGTGAGTAAGTAATGGAGAAGAGACAAAATATTTTAAAAGTAGAAGGGAGAAAAAAAAAGCTTAATTTAGTTTCTATGTGATTTAGTAAAAGTATTTTGCCTTTTAGACAATAACTTTCTTCACAAAGCCAACTTTTTTTTCGACCTAATTTTGGACTAACCCCTTTGCAACAAAATCACAATGAAGCTCTCCCATTTCTACCACAGTGATTGTGTTCTTGAACAGCTGGAACATGATCATAAAGACCTCGATGACAGATTTGGGTAACGCAACAATGTAACATTTCTGTTACACAGGACGGTTCCTACAAGGCTGTTACAACAGGAGATGAATGGGTCAGGTGTTTTATGACTAATTTGCTGGTAGCGCCACCTGGTGTCATATGAATAAGTGATTGGTGCAGTCCGCAGCTAAATAGTGTTTTGATAATTTTTAAGTGAGTAGATGAAATATTAAATACTTGGCACGGAAGTCTTCATTGGATACTGATAACATTCATCCTGTTTTATTACCACGTTTTCGTTAACTTGCTTTCGTGTCTGTCTGTCCGCAATTTTGCAAATTTGCCAACTTAAAATTAAACCACTTCTGATGGTCCAAGAGAGCTCAAATTTTTACCACAGGTAGATCTTGGATGACAATACAGCGTATCAAAATTTCAGATCGATCGAATGTACAGCAATTAAATTAATGCATTTGTTAGTTTATCTCTATATAAGCATCTGCACCTGACTGCCGTTGTTAGATTTCACGTGCCGAGTTCACCCCGTGACCTAATTGCCTTGGTTTAAACGTTGGGCGGGTGCTGATGAGGTGTTTGTTAAAATAAATTTAGGTTAAAAAAAAAGATTTTTAAAATCCACGTTTTTAATAGTGGACTAAAAAGATTAAAATAAATCAAGGTAAAAAAGGATTTTTTTAAAACCACGTTTTTATAGGTTGACTAAAAAGAAGAATATAAGTTAAAACGTATACGTTCAAGTACTGAGTTTTAATATGACTAAAAACGTGGGGCGGGCGCTTATGATGTTTTACATATGCAGTTCACTCATTCTCTCACTTATAGATATCTCTTTTGCCTTCTAAATTATAAATATTTAATTTTTATACCAAACATCCGCCCAACGTTTTTAGTCATATTAAATCCATCCTCTCCCAGGACTGAAATGTCTTTTGTTACTCTTTTCGGTGTTTTTGTAACTATGATTTTTTACACGGCAGGGTTGTTGGCCTTGCGCACAACCACTTGGGGGGTTGCCCCCCACAGCCCAACGTTTTTAGTCATATTAAATCACAGTACTTGAACGTATAAGTTTTAACTTATTTTCTTCTTTTTAGTCAACCTATTAAAACGTGGTTTTTAAACGTCCTTTTTTACCTTTATTTATTTAATGCATTGACAATTTGTGTTATTTTTCCAAGCACATTTAAACCAATTATTATAAATCCAGAGTTGCCTTTTTTCGGTTTTAGTAACTCACCGTGTTTGTAATCATTTTATTTGAATTTAATTACAGATGTATGTTTTATTTCATCACAAGTTTAAACTTCTCTGGAAATCGGAAAAGAACCCAATTTAAAAAAAAAGATTTATATATTTTCCAATTTCTTTTATTATTATTAAAGACATTCTGTCTACTTTCTATTTCACTTTTTTGCTCCTCATTTCTGTCGGTCAATTGAAAATTACAGAGTATCCGAGCAGATGACACTGTGCTAATACCACGGTTTTCTAGGTACAGAGAAAAGGAGAGAAAGAGGGCGCAAATAAGAGATGGTGATCTAAATAATAACCCTGTAGACATCCTTTCGCTTGCGATAAGTTTTTAAAATTATTGTAATTGAAAGATTTTCAGATGGAAATGTTGGTGTGGGACTTGTTGGGGCAAGACGATCTGTTCAACGGCTAATTGTCTTTCAGGTTTAATCATTTAAGAACTTATTTCTGCTCACTGGTAGCATTTCAGTCTTGTGTTTTGGTGGGTAGAGCTTTAATTGTGTGTTCATATTTTACTTCTGTTTCAATATTTCACGCTCCATGTCTATCAGTGTCAGCTTCATTGAGTGAAGAGATAGATAGGGGAGCTCGGGTCAAAATCATTTTATTATTTTTTTTATTTTTTTTTGCCAGTCCAGTCCAGTCAGTGCAGAGTATATTTATAGAATTCTCCTTTAAAACAAAATATTTCGTATTTCCTATTACTTTCGGCACATCTCAGTTTTCCCCCATAATCTTGCAAGATTCTCTATCTTACTTCGACTACCACTTTCGTAGATTTGTTTTAAATAACTCTTTACTTGTAGTAAGTCGTTTTCTTCAAAGATTTAAAAAAAATGTATCTGGTTTGTTTGGGATAGTTTGTCTCTCCATCAGTGTTTGTATTCCTACCATATATGATCCTACCGTATGCACGTACTTTTCGGGATTTGCCTCAAGATGGTTATTTTCCCTAGCAACCGATTGTCAACGAATCATCCCGGGACGGATGGGAACTGCCTCGCACGGGGGATCGGGGTGGGGTCAGCACGAGACGACCATTAGGGGATTAAGGGATCGCCTTTGAGGAGCACACCCGAGACAGCCTGGTTTACGTCTGTGGTCTGCCGCTAGGTACAATACCGTCTCCCCGTGGCGACAAAGTTTGTCTTGAGGAACACAATTGTTTCTGTCAACAGATTATAATCTGCCCATTTTAATCTCCACCCGGAACAGGTCACGAGAGTGTGGGGCTCGTCTGGAGAGAGAGAGATACTTCCTATACGACAGTGGAGTCGTGTTGGAGTATAGCAATTCTAAACATTCTTTTAGTATATGTGACTTTATATTTTTTTATATTGATTCGCAAGACTTACATTTGAATCATCTTAAATTTATGCATAGAATTCACCAATAAAATATCAATCAAACACATTGTTTTACCTTCTGAGGTGTCTAAAAGCAAAAATAGAATCGAGGTGAAATTTCGTGCATTCGATTTCAGACTCCTAAATTACCCCGCGTTGAAATTGACGAAACAACCACCGTAGTGGATTTAAACCTGTGGGGAGCGGGACCTGTCCTTCAATATTTCTTGATGTTTTGACAGTTTTCCTCTAATCCTTTTGTTGACCGCCTCACCTCATGTCTGCTTGACAAAGTAAACCGTATCGGTACATCGCCCGGAGTTGTTAGGGACGATATGAGGATAACACTGTGTCCTGGGGATCAGTGCCGATGATGAGTACCGCGAGGAAACAAAACTCCATTGTTGGAACTGTAATCCGTTTTGACAAGAGAAATAACGTTTGTTTGTCGCTATAACCGACACTGTGATGGTAATCCGATTTTTAAAATAATTTGGTTTTTAAAGGATCCTCGCTATTTAGTGAGGTTTCAAGGTCAGATTTTGATGTGGCTGTTTTGTGACAGGGCGCCAGACGCCGCTTAGTTCTACATGACGAGTCCTTCTAAACGCCGCACTGGAGATTTAAATAACGGACAATTGCATCTGCATTGTATTATGTAACCACTTTTCAAAAGTCGATGGAGTTGCCAGGGTCAGTTTCGCACGACGCGGGATAATGATTTTTTTAGCCCAAGATGAAAGAATAATTTGAATTCTGCTGTTATGAACAAATGCCGCCTTCCACGTAAAGAAAAAAGAGATATCCTTGCCCTTCCATCCTATCGCAAGTCACTGCTTAAATATAACCCATTTTGGAAAACAAACACTAATACTTTACAAGCAATTCCATACTTTTTTATGCTTCGCCCCCTAATCAAACAGAGAGGAATTTTCAAGGAAAACTTTTATCATTTAAGTTTCATTAATATTTCTAGCTCACTGACGCAATCAATAAAAAATATTTAAACAATAATTTTTTTTTAAAGCATTAAATTTCCAAAAATTAATGATTGTGTGAAAAATGGCAATCTTGGACTCTATTGTAGCAAATCCCATTGCAAGGGAATCATAACAACAATCGATACATTGTTTCTGTCTTGAATAGGAAAATAGTTTTTTAAAAAATGCCAAAATGCCAAACCTCTTCAATACTCAATCGTGTGTAACTTTATTAAACATAATTAAACGAATTATTTGCTATTTGTGGTGGTGCTATGTCATCATAATTAATCCATCTTGACCTTTAAAAAAATAAAAAATATTTTTACAATATTTAGAAAGTATAAATTTCTATGTTTTAACATTATTATTTAATATATATTCTCAACCAGTGTCAGATTTTTTTTTAAAATCTTTAAATCCGATTACAACTATAAATTCTTTCATGAGCGGGTGTTGGGTGTTCCCCCACCATATAAATATTTGTTTTCTTTGAAAATATAAGTAGAGGGGAAACTAGATAGTAAGAAATATGAGGAGAGAGGAATTTTGGGAAAGTGACTTTTAGGAAACAATAGACAGAGGGTGGCGAATAAATTGGAGAGAGAGACAGACAGACAGACATACATACAGAGAGGGAGAGGGAAGGAGAGGGAGAAAGAGAGGTTATCACTACTAAGCTGGACTTTTTTTGTCTACAATATTCTTGAAAGTTAAGCTTCTTACAAATTGTATAAATTTGATAGAACTCTTTCTATAACTGCATTCAGTTATACTTATAGTATTCGTACCTACTCAAAGAAGTATCGCTATTTGACTTTTGTATATCTCCAAATTTTTTTTCTATAAAAGTTCAATTAAGTACACTTTAGTACACAATCTCAATCCAAGAAGCCTTACGGAATAAAGACATCACATTTTCTTAATGACTCGTGCGGTTATCGGAGGAGATAAAGAAATCAACTCTCGGGGTAACCTGATATGCTGCGGGACAGTCGCCCAACTCAGAAACTCCTTAACTCTTAAATCTTGCCGATTAACACAAACAGGAGTCTTTGTGTGCATGGGACAAATGCAATTATTCCTTTACAATTCTACCTCACTCTAAGGAAGTGGAGAAAAGGAAGAAGAAAAAAAAATTATAAGGGAAAACTTGCTGGGCTGTAACCCGACCCTTCATCGACAAGGGGACCGAACTCTTCAAACCCATCTATCCTCTTGCCGCCGGTCCAGCGCATTGTTCTGGGTAGACCAGTGAGGAGAATCGGAGCCATTGTGGTAACGGGGGACGTCCGCGGTATACAATCGTCACCACACAGGCGGACTTCAGCCGGCGACACAAGGATGGTAGGTTGTTGTAGGTGGGTGAGACGATTGAAGAGTCGTGTTGGTCGTTCCTGTAGATGGCCCCTTGAATGAAGATGAATAAAAGTGGAGGTAGCTAGCGATGACGGTAAATTTGATGTCAGGTGGTTGTCGAAATAAATAGAAGAAGACGGTGTGAAAATTGTCTTTCATTTCCTTATCACAGAATGAAATCCATGAGGTTGTTAATGTTAACGCTAGTTGACCATTAATAGGCGAGTATTTCAATTCCGTAACCTGGATTGACGACTGTGTGAACTGTGTCATTTCTACTCTTGCGTGCTGAGTTCGAAACCACCAAGTATTTTTAATTATGAATAAGCTATGCGACCTTACTCATATTTTTATTTTTTTTTAAATTCGAAATCTATATTATTTGTGACAAGGATTTGATATAACAAATTCTTAAAGTAAAATTACAAAAACGTCAATTAAAGCGAAGCTAATTAAATACGCTTTAAAAAACTATTTCCCCATACCTCAAATCTTAAACAGTTTCGACCTCGGAAAGAAGTTTCCTTTTTTATATATATATATATTTTACATTGTGTGTTTAAATGCCATCTGAAAGGGTTGTATTCCTTTAATAATTAGGTTTTAAATCAAGGTGATTCTCATTTTTTTTCTTCAAAAAGTGGCATTCTTTTTCTCCTCACATCAAAAATTATATAAATCACATATATAAGAGGAAAAAGAATTGTGGTCTTTAAATGTTTCTTTAAATGTTTCTTTTAAAAAAAAATATTTTCAACAACACTTCTGAATTAATGAAATTCTTTTGAAACGCAAATGCCAATGTTATCCGGTAAATTCGAAACTGAGGGATCCAATACATTTTTGTTCAACAAAGAAGAAATGAAAACCATTTACAACAATGTGCTCATCTCCTATTTCCTTCCTTTACATTTCTCTGCCCCCCCCCCACACACACACAAATGTAAATCCCTGAAGCATCTGCACGTGGAAATACAGTAAATCTTCAGGCGTTTATACATTAATTCGTTACGTCTCACCCGGCCGCCGATGTCAATGCCGAAAAGCGGCAGTGTTGTTATTGCGGTTGGTGTTCAGCTTTCACCTTAGGTGCCAGCAGTGCCTGCTGCTTGGTGATGGATGGAAGGAACGAACTCCTGTGTCTGCTGCCCTCTCTCAACGAGCTCCTGTGTCTGCTGCCCTCTCTCAACGAGCTCCTGTGTCTGCTGCCCTCTCTCAACGGGCTCGACCGCTGAGATGTAAGCCTCTCTCTTCCGACAATAAACTAATACCTTTGTTGTGGGACGAAAACAAGAGTGCCTCTTCAAGGAAAGTTAACCCGTATATAATAGAATGTCTTTTGGTTTTCGTTCGTTTGAGATTGACATTCAATGTGAGTTACAAGAGAAAGCTAGATTAGTTTTATATCAGATGTGAATATGTTCGCTGAAGAGATTTTGTAGTTTTAGGGATGGGAATATACATTTATGTGGGTTTTTTTCTTTAGATTATGAAATTAATAACAAGCACATGGGTTTTGATTTTTTAAAAATATATTTAAATAAATTACAACTATCTACTTAAAGTGTCAACTTTTATCATTTAAGTTTCATTAATATTTCTAGCTCACTGACGCAATCAATAACAAATATTTAAACAATATTTTTTTTTAAAAAGCATTAAATTTCCAAAAAATAATGATTGTGTGAAAAATGGCAATCTTGGACTCTATTCTAGCAAATCCCATTGCAAGGGAATCATAACAACAATCGATACATTGTTTCTGTCTTGAATAGGAAAATAGTTGTTTTTTTTAAATGCCGAAATGCCAAACCTCTTCAATGCTCAATCGTGTGTAACTTTATTAAACATAATTAAACGAATTATTTGCTATTTTGGTTGTGCTATGTCATCATAATTAATCCATCTTGACCTTTAAAAAAATAAAAAAACATTTTTAAAATATTTAGAAAGTATAAATTTCTATGTTTTAACATTATTATTTAATATATATTCTCAACCAGTGTCAGATTATTTTTTTTTAATCTTTAAACCCAATTACAACTATAAATTCTTTCATGAGCGGGTGTTGGGTGTTCCCCCACCATGCAATTCCATCGGCCTGGAGAATTTCTCAGAAAGTCACTCCTACTGGCATAAAACACTTTCTTGGTGTTCAATCTGGAGTTGGAGAACAGGAAACAACATAGAACATAAACAACCAACCACTTATAGAACAATATTCGTTTCTCTCCTACCCCCGTGGTTGCTTGTTGCTTTATATCGATACAAGGATGCCTCAGCTGGACTCTTAAATCATACCAGGACTTAAAAATAGTATTTAAGTATAACGAAAATTGAATCCGTGGTCTTTTTAAAAATTTGTATTAATTTTTGTACCGTCAAATTAAAATAATTTAATATCCTTATCCATTTTTTAAATATAATTAATTATAATAAATCTGAAAATGACCAATAAAGCAATCAGTCATCGGAGCTGCCCATATAAACTTGTGCGTGTGGCATGCCAATAGCGATTTGATCATTAGTTACTGTGATGACTCTGATAGGATCGGGGAAAAATTGATACGAAAGGTTTTTGGCTTTGGTAACTATGGTAACAAATGATCCCTAATTACCCAGACACGTTAACTGGCACCGAAGCCTCTAGCACAACAGACTAGTTAGAGTAATTAATCACAGAAAATTATCAATGACAAAATGCGAATTGAGATGCATTGATTATTGATTTTCAAAAATCCTATACTCAATTAGAAGGCATTTCGAGCTGGAAAGAAAAAACGCCATTGAAACGTATAAAAGAGGGCTACTGCCGCCAATGTCTTTATGTTACATCTTGGGGGTTAGTTATGTTTTATGCCAATATTTAAACTCATTCTATAAAAACACAAAATTTAAAATGCCTTACGCATGTTTAGATTGCGTTATTAAATCCTTTATATTAACTCGTGGCGTCTGGTTGTTTGCCGCAAAAACTTTGACCCACTTCCCTGTATGCTAGCAAGCTGAAATTTTCCAGGCAGACTCGTGGCGACAATAAAAATGATCTATCAAAATTTCAGATTGATCGAATGTACTGTAATTAAACTAATTAATATTTAGATTATCTATGTATCTCTATGTAGCATGTAAATTTTTGTGCTAGACTGTCGCAGTGCGTATTATATTGAGCAACCTTTTGAATATTTTCCTGTCGCACGGTGCGTATTATATTGATCATACTTTTTAAAAATATATTCCCGATCTGTAAATATTTTTGCTAGTCTGTCGCGCCGTGCGCTTTATAGTAAAGTAAACATTTATTTTTAAAACCCCTTTCCCGTGATCAAATCGAGCGTAAATTTAGCAGGCAGACTGTAGTAGTTTTTTTTTGTTGCTATAAATCTTTTACATATGAGACATAACTAAAATTTTGGATTTTGGGATTGTCGTGCGATGCTTATTATAATGAACATACTTTTAGTTATGTCTCCTACATAAAGGATATATAGTCAAATCTTAGTTTTTTTACGGGTTTTTTTTTAAAATTTATATCATGAAAATGTTTAAATGTTACAAAATCGCTTCATAGAGTAAAAGCTTACTATGAAACAATTCCGTTGCTGTGTATTTTGAACTTGACGATCGGTATCAGATAAATGTCTGGCTAGCGATATGGGATGGCGACACACAGTAACAACCTGTGAGTTAACACAACCAAAGTCCTTTATTTGCTGGGGTTTCACGAGTATTACCTACACGATATGTTCAAAAGCTCGGGTTGCTCGTGCTGAAAACTCCTTCAAACAGGATAATGAGATGGCTGAAACACCAGTCTATGATCTCGACCATCCTCTATAACAACATTTGGGACCCTGGCTTCAACATGAGTCAACTATACCATAGGGCGATAATTACTGGCGAAACTCGTTCACCTGCAGCTACAATACGACTAGACGTATAATTAAGCAAGTCGCAAGTACTCTGCACATTCAACCCATCTACCTGATTACGTCTACACAAAACCAGTTCATAGCGCTAAAACATCTACTGCCTAGCGGAAACGTGCAAAAGAGTTCGTGGAGTTATTTTTTAAATATAAACGCTGCATGTAGTTTGGGAATTAAATATCTCTTGGATGTCGGTGTTCGGATGTGGATAGAGTCCCACCTCCTTAAAAAGTACGAGGCAGGGGATTTTTATATAAAATGTAATTAGTGGTATATTTAAAAAAAATAAAAACAAATCGTTAAACGCTTTATGATCTTTAAACTTCAAAAGATAATGATAGTTAGAATTAGTATGAGGAATCAAAGGGACAATATTTCAATTATTGGGTAATAAAAAAATCGTCTTTTTAAAAATATAATTTAAGAATTTAAGTTATATCTGATCAACGGTTAAAACTTCATTACGTAAAGATCAATTCCCCAACAATTGTAATTATCAGTTAGTGGTCATCGTTTGAGCATGCGGGAAATGAGAAGCACGTAGATTAAAATTTGAATGAATGAGTTTCGTTGAAATTTACATGCGCCTCAAATCCACACGCCCACAAGGCAAACTGAAACGTACATAGGGGGAGAAAACAAAAGCTTACAGTTTTCACCGCCTCAAAAAGAGTTAAGCTCCATTTATCATAAAACGGTTTTAGGGCTCAGCCCCAGCCATAAATGTTGTTACAGCAGACACCAGGATTACTTGTGATTCAACAAGATGAAATGCGATAGCCTTAACCACATTAACGAACGCTGAGAGACGGTGTATAGCGTTGCACCACGAGTCTGGAGGGGCACCTAGCAGGGTCACGACATTCACGTATACGTGATAATTCATTACAATTTTAAGATACAACGTTTCATTATTAGAAGTTAGCCACCCTTGAGCCGCCGTCCACGAAAGGTTATACCAGGTTTCCGCATGACAGCACACCTTGTTTTATTGGTCGACCCCATAATGGTCTCTGGTCGGTTCAGTGGGATATGATGACATAGCGGGATAACTCTGTTCAAATCTGGCTGACAGTGTTTATGTCTCGGTTCGTCATTTAGACTTGCCATTATCCCACCTATTGCCTCTTTGACTACCAAAAGGTCTACCACAAGACTTAGAGCACAGACTACCACACTGGTGAAGACTAGGAAATGCCATGAACTGCAACACCGACCTTCAAAACGACACTAGTAGTCTGAACTTCTCCTGACCATTAAGACCATCTCCAACAATTAAGGACGGGCTAAGCAGTTAACGACCAATGTACCATCTAAGCTGCACGGCAGTGCAGATATGTGACTGACGCCGTGCAGATATGTTATCGACGCCGTGCAGATATGTGACTGACGCCGTGCAGATATGTGACTGACGCCATGCAGATATGTGACTGACGCCGTGCAGATATGTGACCGACGCCGTGCAGATATGTGACTGACGCCGTGCAGATATGTTATCGACGCCGTGCAGATATGTGACTGACGCCGTGCAGATATGTGACCGACGCCGTGCAGATATGTGACCGACGCCGTGCAGATATGTGACTGACGCCGTGCAGATATGTGACCGACGCCGTGCAGATATGTGACCGACGCCGTGCAGATATGTGACCGACGCCGTGCAGATATGTGACTGACGCCGTGCAGATATGTGACCGACGCCGCGCAGCAACGTAACATTACCGCGCATCAAATTTTTTTCAAATAGTGCACACACAAAAATGGATGCTGTGCTGCTGGCCAAGGACAAAAGAACCTTAAAAGCATTGGTAACGGCGACAATATTAAATCTGATTTTGGAGAAAAATTTTGTTGTGTCTCTTTTTTTTCAAGGTCATCCAATCTCTTTACCTAGGCCGATTAAGTTCCGCCCCATTTGTTCGTGAGAAACCATTCTGCCGAGAATTGCGAAACTCAAAATATCAGGATTTTTTGTCGTGTTCATAAAAATAAATGTTGCCCCCTTTTTATGTGAAATGACTTAAAGCTGTAATAATAGGGGCTGTGTTATAAAACTACTCTACTAGCAAGTAATATAACAACAACAAAAACACATTTTTAAAAAAAATACGTGGTGGTGAGCAACATGTTTCTTAATCAGTTTGTGACATCATGTATTTAAAATAATAATAATTAATGTAAATTATCTTCAATAGGAGATAGGTGAAATGAAAGGAGGGTACATTTAGCAGCAACTTTTTGGCTACGTTAAACAATGGCTAATTTTTTTTTAATTTAAAGATGACAAAATAATTGTTCGAACTGGGCAGCACTGTCGCTAGGTACGCCGCTGACAGGATGATTGGGTTATATTTTTAGACGTCATAGCTTAAGTCTAAATTACGTGTACATCCCTGCTACTAACGGTCGTAATTTGTAATGAAAAAAGTCATATAGAGCGTGGCAGGCGTATGGTTCGCTGCCGCTCTATGGGTTTGAACGTTGCCTCAAAAGTACTAGGTTCTATACTAGTAACTGTAGAAAGTGTGAGAAATTGTAACAGGCTTTGTCTTATCATGGTGGAAATTCTACACCTAACATATGAATTCTCAAAACATCATGTCCCAGGCTTGAAAAATGCAGCTACTGTTTGTTTTGTGTGTTTTTTCTAGCCATCTAAAAAAAAATCATAAAGCTAGAATCATTATTGTTCGTCTTAACGACCAGGACGCTTTCTGCTATTTTTTTTTAAATTTTATTTTTTAAAGTTTTAGGACTTGATGACACGAAGTTGGTGGGAGATCTCGAGAAAGCATATAACCGATTATCGCTGCACATAAATTCGGGAGATTTTCTTGTTAGTAAAGCAATAATACGTGCCAGTTATTACTCCCTGGGGCGCATGCAAGTGGGGAAGTTTGTTTTCAACATTATAATCCGTGCGTATGTACCTGGTCTGAGAAAATTGTTGTGAGAGAAGGGAAATTTGGCTTTTTTGTTTGTTTTTATTTTAGTTTACAAGGAGTTCGATAACTGAAGGCAGAAAATTATATTTTCTTACCATAGAAGAGTCGAAATTCGGTGGGTTTCTGTTTGTTTGTTTGATTTTTTTTGTTTTGTTTTGTTTTTGTTTTTGTTTGTGTGAAATCTTATATTTTTAAAAAAGTTCAATCAAAAATACTTTCTGAAATATATATATTTTTTTAAAAAGACCATAAATTATTTTTTTTAAAAGAAATCTGAGCTAAAAATTGGTAAAATCAGATTTATCAGTAAAGTTCAATTACATCATAATAATTATACCATGTGATGAAATATATCTTGTCCATGGTCCATGCGTTCCAGGTGAAATGCTGTCTTCAGCACACACAAAAGGAGACGACAGACAATTAATTAGAAATTAATGAAGTAATACTTCTCAAAGAAATAAATGTATTGCACTAGGTTCATGTTCTAGGTCTTGTGTTAGTTGATATGATGACAGATCGATATTAGGTCTTGTGTTAGTTGATATGATGACAGATTGATATTAGGTCTTGTGTTAGTTGATATGATGACAGATTGATATTAGGTCTTGTGTTAGTTGATATGATGACAGATTGATATTAGGTCTTGTGTTAGTTGATATGATGACAGATCGATATTAGGTCTTGTGTTAGTTGATATGATGACAGATCGATATTAGGTCTTGTGTTAGTTGATAAGATGACAGATCGATATTAGGTCTTGTGTTAGTTGATATGATGACAGATCGATATTAGGTCTTGTGTTAGTTGATATGATGACAGATCGATATTAGGTCTTGTGTTAGTTGATAAGATGACAGATCGATATTAGGTCTTGTGTTAGTTGATAAGATGACAGATCGATATTAGGTCTTGTGTTAGTTTAGGCTATATGATGACAGATCGATATTAGGTCTTATGTTAGTTGATATGATGACAGATCGATATTAGGTCTTGTGTTAGTTGATATGATGACAGATCGATATTAGGTCTTGTGTTAGTTGATATGATGACAGATCGATATTAGGTCTTGTGTTAGTTGATATGATGACAGATCGATATTAGGTCTTGTGTTAGTTGATAAGATGACAGATCGATATAAGGTCTTGTGTTAGTTTAGGCTATATGATGACAGATCGATATTAGGTCTTGTGTTAGTTGATATGATGACAGATCGGTATTAGGTCTTGTGTTAGTTGATATGATGACAGATCGGTATTAGGTCTTGTGTTAGTTGATATGATGACAGATCGATATTAGGTCTTGTGTTAGTTGATATAATGACAGATCGATATTAGGTCTTGTGTTAGTTGATATGATGACAGATCGATATTAGGTCTTGTGTTAGTTGATATAATGACAGATCGATATTAGGTCTTGTGTTAGTTGATATGATGACAGATCGATATTAGGTCTTGTGTTAGTTGATATGATGACAGATCGATATTAGGTCTTGTGTTAGTTGATATGATGACAGATCGATATTAGGTCTTGTGTTAGTTGATATGATGACAGATCGATATTTGTTACAAATACATAAATGTCAAAGCTTTGTCTTAGAAATCCTTTAGGCTTTAGAAGATGTAAAATATTTGAAATATTTTGCCATTTTTTTCTTTCGCTGCTCTGTTAACAAAAGATGCATGCATATGTAAATTCATTTAGTAGTTTTATTACCGTATTTTTAATTTGTAAAATGCAGTCTAAATTTCAGACTTGGCTATTTTGACCTATTCTTTTCAACTCGTTTATCTCATAAATCCACGTGTCCAACCATGATTTAATCTGTCTATCCCACTCAGTCCATCCAAATAGCCTATATTTGTAGTGGGCTAAAATGTGTTGTTACCCTCTTTCCTTCCTCTGCCTCTTGCCCACACCATCGCGCAAACCATGTGTCAAAATTATGTAAACATTTGTTTCATTTCCTTGTTATTCTTTTATTATATATTTTTATTATTATTTTTTTACAATACATGTTTTTATCTTACCAACCCTGCCATTGGTTGGTGCCAATCTAACGGCGGTATTTCTACGCCCTAATCGATCTCTGACGCCAAAGTTCACCGCCCACCCACCCCCGCCATCTCCCTACCCTCGGGGACATTTTCTCCGTCATTAAACTTGTTATCCTACCTGACAGACCCAGCGGTGTCCCCCCCTGTTATTTCACCCCCCCCTCCCTCCCGATCGTGGGGCGACGGGCTATTCAACGACAAGGAGCTGCCGCCACTCCGTAGCGGTGTGCCAGTGTTGTGTCCCGTCTACTCGCGCGACATTCTGTGAAGTGAA
The DNA here is from genome assembly GCA_944989445.1 of Ampullaceana balthica. Lineage (NCBI taxonomy): Eukaryota > Metazoa > Mollusca > Gastropoda > Lymnaeidae > Ampullaceana > Ampullaceana balthica. The sequence goes on along the minus strand of CALYLW010001053.1, from coordinate 147,054 downwards.
GTCTAGCGAGATCAGATCAGTCCGTGCGTCGTCCGTCCGCTGTTCAGGCACAAGACCGACGATCGTGACTGAGAACTTGATTCTTGTCGCATCCTGAGCTTATGAAAATAAATGCTCATTTATTGTCTCTTGGTGTATGAGTATTCGAACTATTACAAAACGACGGAAATACTTCAAAGAGGTCTTTCGAGGGATATTTATTAAATCAAATGATCGTCGCTAGAGAGAAGCATTGAACTGCAATGATTGTGTCCCATTCTATATCTGCGTCATAAAGGTGAGTAAACAACACTTTTTATTATTTAGCAGAAAATAGTAATTACCGAGAATAAGACATCCTGCAATATTAAAGTGATATTATCATGAAGATTGGCCGAAAAGAGAAAATATTTCCATGCGAACAGCAGCCTCTAGTTTTTAAATCCCTTATATTAACTTCGCGGCCGTCTCTGTCTGTCTGTCGTCATCTCATCATCTCTCTCATCATCTCATGGGCTGGGCGGGCGGAAAAAGAAAAGTCGAAAATGAGCCACTTTCAGTGATCCGATCGAGTTGAAATTTGGCACACGGACCCGTCTAACCTAACAATGCATCGTATCAAAATTTCAGATCGATCGATCGTACCGTAATTAAATTAATGCATTTTTAGTTTATCCTTATATGAGGTATGTAATTCAAATTCACTGTTTGTTATTGTTTTTTTCTTCCACTTCCACGTGAGTTTGAGTTGACGCCGACCGTCGTGCCGACACCCCCTCACATCCCACCCCCATTTATTAAAGACAAGGGACATCATTCGGTGTCAGTCTGTAAATGTTTGAAAATAATCAATACTGTTAGTTATGTCTCATATATAAGGGATTTATAGTCAAAAACTTTGTTTTTGCGGGTTTGTTTTATTAAAATGTTTGATGTCTCTTCTTTGACCTTCATGTCTCATGTGTTATAAATATAAACGATTTTAGGTTTGATAAATCTATTAGGTTTTGAGTTGGTTAGGTTTGAATATATGTTGGAAAAGTTCCACTCGAAACAATGCAATTGGCATGTACAGCAAGAAATAAACATTTAAAACTATAAACATTTGTTTATGATCACGTAGAAGTGGTTCGTAAACAAAACCAGTTAGCAATCTTTGAACATAAATTCTCTCTACCATATTTTGGCTTGACCATGATGTTCACTATGTAATATCTATGTCGCATCTATGCATTTATTTCACCAACTGTCCACGACCAAATATATTATATCTATACAATAATTTGCTTAAATTATAATTTTGACCCTGAAGGAAGCTGGTACAAAAATAATTTAAGAGAGTTTAAAATCATCAACTTTTTAAAATATTTTTTAAAAGATTTATTTTCTCCACACGTCACACAATAAAAGAGAAAAGTTGGAAAAGTCTGGGGAAAAAAACCAACCAAACAACAAAGATGATAATTTTTTAATTGCCCTCCCATCCCTTCTTTTTCTTGAGACGACCTCCTGCCGTTCCCTTAACCTAATTTGTTCCATTGAAGACTGGCTTCCCTCGTCATTGAATCATCTGGTTATTCTTTGTTGTCGTCTGAGGATGGACCATCAGTGCCCACCGTTTACATTATTTTTTAAAAAAAATTTGGATGGGGTTGGTTGAGTGGAGGGTCTGGCCCCGTTCTTTATAAAGGCAGCTCGTCCTCGCTGAGGCTTAAAGATGCATTTGAACATTACTTCTAGAATACTACGTTTGTTGCCTATGGGTCACAGTCAGTATAGAGGAGTATCAGTTTGTTGCTAAAGCTTTTTTTCAAAATCAGCTTGTATTCATCATGGCGAAGTATTAAAATTAAAATTGTAGGATTTCCATTAAAATTATTTATTTAGAATACAAGTATCAGAGTATTTTATATAAATACAATAACGGGAGGATAGCCTCTTTGTTTTTATCTATCTTAGAAAAAATAAAATATGTTTCAATAAAATAATAATATTGTAGGCTATAATTATGTGTCTACATAATATGAACTCAAATGTTTTATTAGAAATAGATCTTCATAACGTCCCAAATAAGTCACTTACAGGGTTGTTAATATTGCAATATTGTATTGGTATTGGTAGTATTGCCAATACTTTTTTAAGTATTGGGACGATATTGCAATACTTCTTGAAATTTGATATTGGTATTGCCAATAATTATTTTTGATATTGGTATTGATTTTTAACCAATACTAAAAGCAATATTCAATAAATTCTCTACAACATTGGTTGTTAATAAAGCTGAGTATAATAAATTTTTCTTTGGTGTCGCCATCTTGCGAGTGACATTGCCAAACAATTTTTGAATGAGACTGATCAATGAAATGAATGATAATAGAAATCAAATCAAATCTCCATTAGCTTCATGTCTTTTGAATGCCATCGATAGAAGATTTTCAAACATGTTTGCTCAGCTGGCATCCGTTGTACATCCCAAATTCAAGTTGGACTGGATAGATGATGATTTACAGCGTTCGCATCTTATTGAAGCACTGAAGAGACGCGTTTCACAATCATTGTTGGTTGCTCCTACTGATGATCAGAAAGCAACATCGGCTGCTGCTGATGGTACAGAAAATCAGCCAGACTTCATAGCTGGATTGTCAGCCAGACGACATCGTGTGAATGATTCACCTGATGTGAATCAAGAAATTAATAATTACTTGGCAGACACTTCAGACAGTATTGCATCATTGGATGCCTATCCACATATCCGTAAAATATACATAGACCTGAATACAGGACTTCCTTCAAGCGCTGCTGTTGAAAGGTTGTTTTCATTAGGAGGACGAGTATTTTCCCCTCTTCGTTCACGACTGAGCAGTGCGCATTTTGAAATGGTTACTTTTCTTCGCCTGGCTAAGTGGTAACGGCCAAATAGGTGGCGTTACCCTGTGAACTCTACTAAAATTCATCGTTCATCGTTAGTTTTCCAGATGTGATGCAATCCACTGACTCGGTCTGACTGTTTTTACTATAGTATGATGTTTAACCGTTTATGTATCATTTGCTTTTCTATGACAGTCATTTGCTTCATTCATCCATTCATTCATCCATCCATCCATTCATTCATTCACAATATGTGTACAGTATACATATTAAAAATCTTGTTGCTTAAGGACGTTAAGGTATGCCGACTTATTTAATATGTTGTCAAAGACTTTTGAATGCTTTGAGGAAAACTGATGAAGCAAGTGTTAACTATTGAACAAAATTTGGTTAAAAATACATTGTCTAAATTAGCCAAAAATGTTTATCGTTTATCGATGTAAGTGATATAGAGCGATGAATTACGTATTTGCGTTTTATTCGTCGAATGACCCAAATATTGGTATTGGTAAGGCAATAATAAATAAATATTGGTATTGGTATTGCAATACTGGTTTTAAAATTGTATTGGTATTGGTATTGCCAATAGATTTTACAGGCAGTATTGGTATTGGTATTGCCAATAATTTTTTTTAGTATTGTTAACAACCTTGGTCACTTAAAACAAATGATGTTGGGCCTTTACTTTAACTTCAGCTACAGCTGTTTTGAAGCTTAGTCAGATTGTAATCAACTAATGAAAAAAGAAGGGCAACAAATTCACGAATGTTATATCATTATTATTGTTGCAAAGTCTCAATAGTATAATTAGCAGCAACTGAGAGAAAAGAGTGAACTATTTACATTGACTAAGAATGGGACGAAGAGTGGTTATAAATTATGTTATTATGTTATGTTCCTTAAAGTTTAAGTTAATGATATAACCAAAAATTAACAGTACTTTTATAGATGGTTGACATTTATTCCATTGATGGATGAAAATACCAGCAGGGCCGGTCTTTGACCACTGCAACCTGTGCGGTCGCAGTGGGCCCCACGATTAGGTCTATTGTCCTTATCCCTACCCAAACTAGGCCCCGCGCAATCCGTTTCGCATACTAAGCCGCATAGGGCCCCGCAAACGCTAAGACCGGCCCTGAATACCAACTTAGTCAATAGTTGTGTTGTATCTATCAATCCACGCTTGTCATTTCATTGCAATCATCGGTATTTATTTTCTAGCATTCGTGAAGATCGCCTTTGAGGGTTTTTATCTCAATAGACTCTCTAAGATCCCCCGTAGATGAAAACGCATAACTACATACCCAGATGGTTTCCATAGTAACTCCGCTATTGAATGGAAACGAGTTACATTGTGAAACCAACTTGATTAAACGTACAAGAGGCACTTGGAAACGTAGAAGACAAATTCGTATAAATAAAATATAAATCGCAGTAAGTTTATCAAATTGAGGAGAATACGTGTACAGTTAAAAGGGCGGGTAAGGACAGAACAATGTGAAACTGAGCCAATGCTCTTGCCACCGGTAACTCAGTTAAGACAGTAATGTAAAGTAAGTTGGTTTCTTTCTGAGGCAAACACCCAAAGCAGATATGCTATAATTTGTGGCTAGTTTCGCTACAAAATGTGATGTACCATTGTCTACCAATTGGCTGGAAGAGAGAAAATTTAAAAAGTGAGCAAAAGCACGCCTCTTTCAGAAAATTGGCCATGATACGAAACAATGGGAGCATTAGTATAGTGGTATGGACACCAACATAAGGCGCCGTCCATAAAGTAAGTCACGGTATTTTTTACAATTTTTACCCCCCCCTCCCCCGTCACGAACTGTCACAAATCTAGCACACCCCAATGTACGTCACAATTTCGAACAAAAATATATTTTTTATTAACAAAATAATTAAAATTTAATAGAAAACACCGTGACGTTACACACGGCTGGACCCCCCCTCCCCCCCCGTCACAATCTGTCAAACTTTCTTACACCCCCTCCCCCCTCTGGAGCGTGACGTACTTTATGGACGGTTATTTAGCAAAATTTGCATTATTATTATTATTATGTTATTATCATTACAGTTCTTTCGAAGATTCTTTGTCGGTAATTTTTTTATTTATATTTTTTGTATTTTTTAATTATTTTTTTTTAACATTTAGAGTCTGCAACATATTCTGTAAGAGAAATAATCTGGGTTTAAATGAGCTCGATCGAAATGTACCAAGTTGTTTTAAGCAAGTCAGACTTGCATGTATCTCAGAATACTTTAGATACAACATATGTTTTAGATGCAGTGCGTGGAAAGCTTGCTTCAAAGAGTAAAGTTGCTCAATGTGTAGTCATTCAATAGTAAATATGCATTCACACATAAAAATTGTTTTTATTCTTTGTCCAAACCAGTGTCCAGGTTAACGCTAAGGACACTATTGGTGGTTGAACTTTGCTTGATAATACGATTATAGGGGACGCGGGGGTCGAGTGGCAGCGCGCTCGACTAGCGTACCGATGGTCACGGGTTCGAATCCATGTCAAGGCAAGGATTTGTTGCCTGAGTCCACCCAGCTCCGAATGGGTACCTAACACAAGTTAGGAAGCTGGGTAATGCGTGGAACCCACAAAGCCAAGGCCTGTGATCACTGCATCACTTGCCAACAGATCATCTGTCATGGTCTGTGGACGCAATTATCTTCTGCATAGAAGGAGCGTCTGTATTGATAAGATAAGATAAGATTAGATAGGCTTAAATTTAAACATAAAAATATGTCAAACAATAAGACAACTCAGTTTTATAGCCGTATACTTGTCCTCGATTGTCACCCCGTAATTCTGCTGTATAATGTCATAGCAATGGTCAGTTTTACTGCTCTTACAGTCTTACGAGTTTGCTGATAAGAACATTTATATAACATTTTTTTTAAAATGCTACGAGTCCAGTTTAATAGTCGAACTGAAATATCGATTCACACTGTGCTGTTACGGGGGGAAGGGGGTGGCAGGTGAAAAGAATAGTCGGATTTGTCGGTTATTATTGCTGAGGGGGGGAGGTAATGACTCGTATAACCCACTGAGAAGCCTTAGATTTAATCTTTGTAAAAACTAACAGTGCAGAGACTGGTTGAACGCAGCTAGAGGACACTTGTGTAGGCTTTACTTGTACCCTGAGGTGTAAGCAATAACGTTACAAAAATGACACTGGCGCAGGAGGGTGGTGATTAGGCAGCGGGAGAGTACATCTCGGACAGCTATTTTTGTTTGGTCCCATCATGTATACAGGGTCCCATCATGTATACAGGGTCCCATTATGTATACAGGGTCCCATCATGTATACAGGGTCCCATCATGTATACAGGGTCCCATCATGTATACAGGGTCCCATCATGTATACAGGGTCCAATCATGTATACAGGGTCCCATCATGTATGCAGGGTCCCATCATGTATACAGTTTTATTATAATAAATAAGCAGCTACACGACTCAGTGCGGCCATTAAGTTATCACAGTGCAATACACATTAAATGTAGACTGATATCACTTACAAATCTTAAAACACTTTTTAAATACATAGAACTATAGGTGCTAGCTAATTAATGAGATAGTTTTTGTTGTGTGGTGAGGTAGTTTCTTAAATGTGTGGTGAGGTTGTTTCTTAAATGTGTGGTGAGGTAGTTTCTTAAATGTGTGGCTGGGTAGGTTGTTAGATGTGTGGCTGGGTAGGTTTAATGTGTGGTGGGTTATCATTTTACATGTGTGAGTTTGGTAGGTTGTTAGATATGTGGTTAGGTAGGTTGTTAGATATGTGGTTAGGTAGGTTGTTAGATATGTGGTTAGGTAGGTTGTTAGATATGTGGTTAGGTAGGTTGTTAGATATGTGGTTAGGTAGGTTGTTAGATATGTGGTTAGGTAGGTTGTTAGATATGTGGTTAGGTAGGTTGTAATGTGTGGTGGGTAGGTTGTTACATGTGTGAGTTGGTAGGTTGTTAGATGTGGTTAGGATGTTGTAGATTGTGGATGGTTGTTAGATGTGTAGTTGGATTGGTTGTTAGATGTGTAGTTGGATTGGTTGTTAGATGTGTAGTTGGATTGGTTGTTAGATGTGCAGTTGGATTGGTTGTTAGATGTGTAGTTGGATTGGTTGTTAGATGTGTAGTTGGATTGGTTGTTAGATGTGTAGTTGGATTGGTTGTTAGATGTGTAGTTGGATTGGTTGTTAGATGTGTAGTTGGATTGGTTGTTAGATGTGTAGTTGGATTGGTTGTTAGATGTGTAGTTGGATTGGTTGTTAGATGTGTAGTTGGATTGGTTGTTAGATGTGTAGTTGGATTGGTTGTTAGATGTGTAGTTGGATTGGTTGTTAGATGTGTAGTTGGATTGGTTGTTAGATGTGTAGTTGGATTGGTTGTTAGATGTGTAGTTGGATTGGTTGTTAGATGTGTAGTTGGATTGGTTGTTAGATGTGTAGTTGGATTGGTTGTTAGATGTGTAGTTGGATTGGTTGTTAGATGTGAAGTTGGATTGGATATTTGTAGATGAGTTTTAGGGTGGTTTGTTAAATTTACAGCGTAATTTTTTAAAAGGTCTTTTGAGATATTTTGTGGTTAATGTGAGCAATTTCAGTTTTCAGATCTTTTTGATGTTTTTCAACAAAGTTTGTGAGATATATTTAGAGGCGGGTAATGAGAGAGATTGAGGAAAACGTTGGTGAATTTTCAGCGTTTGGCCCAAGCTAAAATCTTTGCGATCATAGCCCGCCCCATCAATTCTAAATTGTAAAAAAAATAACTTTATTTCTTCTTTTAAACAACACACACAAAACAACAAGAAAAAAAAATTCAAATGATAACAAACTTGGATCTTAACTGCCTTTCACAACCAAAATTTATTTGACATTTATTTTTATTGTGACCCAACCTAACCCTTCTCCCTGCTTCCCGCACGCCCTTCCCCAGTGACGCCATTCGACTGTAACCCCTCTTGGCCCTTTCTTTGTGCTCCGCCGTGGCCACATCGTGACCCGCATGACTTAAAGATGCGCTCATCATCAGCAAAAATCTTTTCTTTCTTTCACTCACAGAGATCCCGTCTACGTGTGTGTTGTTAGTCTCCCTGCTGCCGTCAGCCCAAGGAAATATCGACAGAAGCAGAAATAATGAAATTGTCTGCGTGTCGGCGTCTTACAGGAAGAGGGGCGCGCGGGGGATCTCTCCGATGGGGGTTGCCATGGTGATTAAAAAAGCATTTATGGGGAAAATCTTTACAGGAGCTCCAGCCAATCGCTTTCCAGCTTAGAGCCGGACGTGAGCTAATCGCGATGGCGTCGTTTGTCACGCTGCACAGCTGATGCGCCTTTTTTTCCTTAAATATGCGCATGCTGACGTGAACAATGTGAAGCGCAGATTGATTGGGTGCATGGATGGATGGATGCACGAACGAATGACCTGATCGGATATTAAAATTATGTTGAATTATGGGGAAGCGGGTGGGGTATTATTAAATTGTTAATGTTGGTGGGAAAAGTAATTAATTGAGGAATTCGCAATTTGATTTATTAATTTTTTTTTAATTCTTAAAGATTGGATAACAGGTTAAAAATAATATAATGATTTATGAATTGTTTCCAAACATGATATTGAAACCGTATTGCTTTAAAAAAAAATTTTATTATAAAATACTTGTTTCGTTTATTTAAACCAATTTTTTTTGCAACTCTCCCAGCCCTTCCCTCCAACCACTACCCTTAAAATCAAAACGCTTCGAAGCTGCTTAAATTGTGATCTCTATAAAAGTGTTGTCTCTTTTCACCCTCCCACAAAGGTATTAGATAGTAGCAATAATCTTGCAAACTTTTTCAGAGTCAAGCTAATGAGAAAATTGTCTACATCGTTGGTTGGTTTTTATTTTTTTTTATTCCCCCCCCCCAAAGTTCGAGTAGAGCTGATTGTCATGTGTTTTAGTTTATTTCCAAACATCCGTTCTTAGCTTAGTCTCTTGCTAGCAAACTCTAACCAGACAAAACGACAAAACGACAAGTGACAAAACGACAACTGACAAAACGACAAGTAACGATATGACAAAACGACCAGTGAAAAAACGAAAAGTTGACAAAAATAGTTCAAAATAGAACAACGAAAAAAAAAGGCAATGATTTTGACTGAAAAGTGTTTTTAGTTTTCGTTCAGAGCTATTGAGTCTGAAACCCTCAGTCTATGTTCAAAGTGACCTAGTCGCGGGGACTTCATTTGGGGGTGAGGGGGGATTCTACAGTAATCTACGTTGTTTCTATGAGACCTTGTCGTTTTGTCACCTAGTCGTTTTGTCACCATGTCATTTTGTCACCTGTCGTTCTGTCACGGAACCTAGCAAACAAATCAGTAAATGGATAACATGTAAACATGGTATGAATTAGGCTGACAGGACGAAACAAAACGTCCCGTCAGGCCAACTCATACCCTGTTTACATGTTATCCATTTACTAATCTATGAGCCTGATTGCAGTCCCACCCCGATTTTGTCGCAAACAAACCAACGCTAAAATGTATGCTACCTGAACTACGTCAATGTCTTAATATAGGAAATAGAAGCTGGCACATACGTGGTTCCTGGATCTAAGACGTCAATCAACACTCAGAGACGATTTTTACAGCGTCCACTCAACAAGCCATGGGTTCTCAACACTTCAGTCCCCCGGGACCCTAATTCTCCAATAACTGCCCCATTTCCCCCCTCCAACCTATTCCAATCAGCAAACATCCAAGGACGACAACTTGACGGGACACACGTACCCAACGTCTGGATAACGCCTCTTGACGAGAGTTGTGCCTCTTGTCCGCTGTCAGCTAAAACAATTGTCTCCACTTTCCTCGCTGATCCAAACAACTTGAGAGGCCTCTGGGGGTTTAGTTGGTGGGAAGAAAGGGGAGGGGGTGTTTGGGGAGGCAAATTGTGGGTTACAAAACGTGTCAAGATTTCGTATCAATTTGTATTGGAGATATCTGGATATTTATTCCAGAATGTGGGTTTGTAAACCAATTATTTAAAACAAAGGGGTTACCTATTGTATTGGGTGTATATATACAAAGAGTCTGGATAGGCCCATGAGGTTCCTTCCTCTAAGAAAGCACATACATGTAAGGAAATTTAAAAAAATTTTGGTATAATGGTTGATATGTTTAGTGATAAATTTATGTTTATGAGTGAACCATATCTGTTCGTATTTTAGTGTCTTTGTGACCTACTCGGTTCTCAGTAAGTCATCTTTCGATCTCAGAGTGCCAGCCAATTCACTGGGCAGTTCTCAGTGGCTTAAGGCTTCTTGGAGCTTCATGCCGACTCCTGGCAGCATTGGTTAAATAAATATTGAAATAACCTCTTAGGGTGCATGTTACTGAAAAAAATTAGTAGCATTTTCAAATATACTCGATAAATGTATTTAATTAGGGGCCGTCCATAAATGATGTCACGCAATTTTGACCGATTTTTAACCCCCCCATCCCCCCCTCCTCGTCACACTTGGTGACAAAAACTTAGACCCCCCCCTTTTTTCTCTCTCCCAATATGACGTCACAAAGCTCTGGGGGAACCCCCCCCCCTAAAAGCGGTATTTTCTATTTGAAAATGAGCATGTTTCAAATCACTTTGTCATTTTAGTATGTATTTAGTGTAAGGTTGCACTCTAATATCGTAAAACTCCTGAATCCATGTAAAACTTCATAAAATAAATAGTAAAATCGAATATTTAAGTGGAACTTTGATTTTAAGTAGCGTGTTTTGACGTGACGTCACAGTTCTTACCCCCCCCCCTCGTCACACTTCGTCACAAATGTGGGGACTCCGCTCCCCCCTTGGTGCGTGACGTCATTTATGGACGGCCCCTTATCCTTGCGCCACTGTACAGTTATTTATATACATTTTTTGGATATTCTCTTGGCGTGAACTCAGCAAGCCACTTGCCCAGATTATTTTCACCAATATCTGGGAAGGCCTCGGCGTGCTGAAACAATTTGTGCTCTCAAACCAAATGACCTTGATAAAATCTGTTACTCTATTAGCACCCAGCGCTAGAATTTCAAATGTTGTTTTAAACCTTTAAAATAATTTGCTTTTATTTTTCTTGGTAAAATATATACATTTTAACATGTACATGATACCAGAATCAAAATTTAATCTGGGGGGCCAAAGGCAAAGCGCCAAACTTTCCCAGGTTGAAAATATCGTTATATATTGTTTCGGACAGCTCGATTATATTAAAAGTTGGTAATGGTCGCCAGAATCCTCGATGCATGCCTAACCCCTTTCCCCAAAACACATAGCATCTCTCTCTTCTGTCCCCGTTGAAATTGTCGAAAAGCAAGAACTTTGTAACAAAACATATGCCATAAAAGGTTCGAAATGTTTTTGTGACACTTGAATATGTTTGAGAGAGAAAAAATGGACGTCAGTACGTAGCTCACTCACTCACCACCACCCCACCGCCAAACCCTACCATCCTATGGGTTGATGTAAGTTCCATTATACGATTATATTAAGGTATTGCAGAGCAGTAATATTGTTGATGTTTGACACTCTCCACCCCAACCAAACTTTTTTTTTATTTGTAGAATTTTCGAAAACAAATTTTTAGTGGGACTCAGGAGTCCTTACTTTCACATTCTCCCAAAAATATCGCTACTGACGCCTTAGCTGTAAATTATGAATATTTTATACATTTCTTTCACGTATTATTACAGTGCAAGAAATAACCGTGAATTTCATTCATAAATATGGACGTTAAGCGACTTAATGCATGTGTCCATGTTTCTAAACAAACGGTCTGGGAGAATCAATTTTAAATTGACCTGTCCGTCAAGGCAGATAGAGTGAAGCTTGCACTGGTCCTAGAGTGAAGCTTGCACTGGTCCTAGAGTGAAGCTTGCAATGGTCCTAGAGTGAAGCTTGCACTGGTCCTAGAGTGAAACTTGCACTGGTCCTAGAGTGAAGCTTGCACTGGTCCTAGAGTGAAGCTTGCACTGGTCCTAGAGTGAAGCTTGCACTGGTCCTAGAGTGAAGCTTGCACTGGTCCTAGAGTGAAGCTTGCACTGGTCCTAGAGTTAAGCTTGCACTGGTCCTAGAGTGAAGCCTGCACTGGTCCTAGAGTGAAGCTTGCACTGGTCCTAGAGTGAAGCTTGCACTGGTCCTAGAGTGAAGCTTGCACTGGTCCTAGAGTGAATCTTGCACTGGTCCATACAAGATTTGTATCTACGCCCACGCGAGTAGTTCAGCTTAAGTCGACCTAATTATTGACAATAGAACTAAATATTTATCTGGCGCTGCCCGGCTGTTTCAGCCACTCGCTGGACCAGAAATGATCAACTCTCGCCTGTCATGTCACCCACGTCCAGCAGTCACTCAACTGTCAAGTTCTCAAACAGTCCGAATCACACGATAGCCAAAAGAGCTAATGGTCAATAATGTGATTCGGACAGTGGGTGGGTTGAGAAGGAGCCGGACCTACGGACGAGGTGAAAGGGTCCGCAGCGTGGAGGGTCATCTTTGACGGACAGGTTCGTTTAGCGAAAATGAGTAAATTCCGTGGTGTGTAAAACAGGCCAGCAGCCTTGGCCAGCAGCCTTGGCCAGCAGCCTTGGCCAGCAGCCTTGGCCAGCAGCCTTGGCCAGCAGCCTTGGCCAGCAGCCTTGGCCAGCAGCCTTGGCCAGCAGCCTTGGCCAGCAGCCTTGGCTTTCGGTACATTGGCTGAGGAAAATGAGATTGCCCCAACGGATAACTTGATTATTATTTATTTGTTTTCGCTATCATTTGGAAAAAAGAAGAATTGTATAATGAAGACTGTCCCTTATATACTGATGTTATTGTATATATTTTTAGTGGTATATATGTATATGTATATATACAGTATATATTTAAATACCAATGAATTGTATTTTTATCATTGCATTGATGTGTTGTGGGAAAGGTTTCAGTCTTAAAGAACTATATTTCATTGAATGTACTAATTATACTAATTAAATCATCAAACAACCAAAACCACGCCCCTAACTATGGCGGCTTGACATTTCCACCTCCCACTATCCCTCCCTAACACTGAGTATCGACGAGATGTGAATATCCCACAAAACGCGCACTCTAGTAACTCTCTTGATATCTCCAATAATCCCAATTTCTAACCCCTTTAGTACGCCGTCGCCCAACATCTTCAAACCTATAATGTATATTATTATAACACCGCCGTTTATATGGAGCAATCGTTAAGCACTATATATATACTAGATTGTTCCGGGGCGCCGTGGCGCCTGCGGCGCCAACCTTTTTCAAAAGCTCAACTAACTTGTCCTTTTTTGTTAAATACGAAATATTAAACTTTCTGAAATGTAAGCAAAGTATTTAATAATAGAGGTTGTAGGACGCCTACGGCACCCACTTTGTTTTTTGTCAAAAGCCCAAGTAACATCCTTGTTTGATAAATATGAAATATTAAACTTCCTGGAATTTACACAAAGTATTTTACATCTTTAATTTATAATCATCTTGCGCACCGATGCACACCTTGTATTTTAAAATATAAGATCAAACAATGACGTCATATTAAATATTTTTACAGTGCTAATCACCACAAGATTTTTCAACTGCTATAGACTGTTGTACATCATCAGCGTTCCACATCCGTACATCTACCCAGTGAGTTACTTGGGCTTTTATATTATATACTAGATTGTGCCGGGGCGCCGTTGCGCCAGCGGCGCCTACGGCGCCAACCTTTTTCAAAAGCCCAACTAACTTGTCCTTTTTTGATAAATACGAAATATTAAACTTTCTGAAATGTACGCAAAGTATTTTATAATAGGAGTTGTAGGGCGCCTACGGCGCCCACTTTGTTTTTTTTATCAAAAGCCCAAGTTACTTATCCTTGTTTGATAAATACGAAATATTAAACTTCCTGAAATGTACACAAAGTATTTTATAATTATAAATACTCAAATCCTATTTTTACATCGTTCCCATTTTCCAAAATTAAGATATAAGCTAAAGCAATGACGTCATATAATATATTTTTTACAGCGCGTCTTTAATTTGTACTTAATTTGCACACCTTTCGATGCACACCTTGTATTAAATATAAGATCAATGACGTCATATTAAATATTTTTAAAGCGCTAATCACCACACGATTTTTGAACTGCTATAGACTGTTGTACATCGTTCCTCAGCGTTCCACATCCATCCATCCAGTGAGTGACTTGGACTATTATATTATTTATTTTAGCATACCAAACGAGATTGTGCAATTATAAGAATGTTATATGCAGAAAATTTCGAAATTTTATGTACCGTAATCTGTAGTGTTAGTTTATTGGAGGGGTGAGACGTAAGTCAGGTTGGGTTTTAGTTTATTGGAGGGGTGAGACTTAAGTCAGGCTGGGTGTTGGTTTATTGGAGGGGTGAGACTTAAGTCAGGCTGGGTGTTGGTTTATTGGAGGGGTGAGACTTAAGTCAGGCTGGGTGTTGGTTTATTGGAGGGGTGAGACTTAAGTCAGGCTGGGTGTTAGTTTATTCCACCGAACAACATGTTGCCTATAGCACCGTGTACTCTGGTGATCATACATCATTAACGTTAACCAGTCTAACGCATGTTTATCTCCGTGATCGAGAATTAACGCATCCCTCCGTGAAAGGCGCGCCTCGGGGTTAACCCAGGAACACAGTTCCATTCAGGTGATGCGTCCATTGTTACCGCAGAGACTCGGTGGTCATGGGGATAATGAAAGCGATGGCCTGGCTGGTCTGCGGGGTGTCATGGTGATTTGAGTGACCGCAAAGTAATTAGAGTTGGATGGACGGATGGACAACACAACAATGGCCGCGGGTAAACAGAATTCAATGTCCGGTCAATGTCGGACTGACGTTAGATTGACAGGGAGAGGGGGTGAGTTAGACAGAAAGTGAAGTGGAAAAACACGACATTTACTCTATTGTGACTTCGAATGAGACTGAAGTAAAACTATTATTGATCCGTCAGTGATTCAGGTTCGTCAGACAAGTGTCCGTCTCCCGCACTCACAAAAACAGACATGAATTGGCATGTTTCTCTCTAAAGCGACAGTATCTAGATGTGTGTTTCAGTTTCTCAGACATGTCCAGGTTTAACCCAATGTGTGCCAGTATTTTGACGAGTAACAGATTTTCAGAGATGTGCAAGTTACCCAGAAGTGTGCCAGAGACACAGAAGTATGCAATTTACCTATAGTTTGGCCACTTACTCCAAAGTGTGCAAGTTACCCCAAGGTGCGAAATTTGTACTAAGGGATGTCAGTTACCACAATGTGTGCAATTTACTATAAGGTGTATCAATTACACCAACGTGTGCATGTTATCATCCTAAGGTCTGCAAGCTACCCAGAGGTGTGCCAGTATTCCGCTGGTGTGTAAGTTTCCAGAGGTGTGTTAGATCAGATACCAATAAATGTCAGTTACCCAGAGGTGTGCATGCTAAAGAGATGTGTGCCAGTTTTTCCAAAGTGTGCAAGTTACTTTGACATGTGCTACTATGTTGTGGAGTACTAGTACATAGATGCGTGTCATTTGCTTCCAGCAATGAAGCAACATCCTGTTTGAGATGCGTCATGCTATGGCGGATTAAGGGGGGGGGGCTGAACGGGCTAAAGCCAGGGGCCCCCGATGATTTAGGGCTCCCCAAATATAGTATAATTTATAATAAAGGTGGACAAATGTTTGCATGAATCCCTAAAAATATCATAAATTAAATAAATTAATAAAATCTTATATATTAATCTGATCGCTATTCGGACTCGTAGCCTCAGTTTCGAAAAACTTGATTTGATTGGCTCAATAAAAGAACATATTAATGAATACTATTTATATCTTTTAAATTTTGTACAAACATCAGGATCTTGTGGTCTTGAGGCAACGTGTTGTCTTGTTGTGCAAGCGGTAGCGGGTTCGATTCCCGGCTGAGGCCATTTGTTTTTTTTTCATTTGTCTTTTTTTTTAAATTATCGTTTTACATTCAATTTTAGTTTCCAGGCAAACAGTTATTTCTATGTGTTCGTTTTTTTTTATGAATACGATCCCGGAGTACA
Source organism: Ampullaceana balthica (assembly GCA_944989445.1). NCBI lineage: Eukaryota > Metazoa > Mollusca > Gastropoda > Lymnaeidae > Ampullaceana > Ampullaceana balthica. Next base: position 131,122 of record CALYLW010001053.1, on the reverse strand, counting down.
GACACATTATGAACAAGGAACCCAATGGACTATCTAGTTACAAGCTACAGTCTTATATTAGCTGCTAGCAATCATTTTATTTAAAGGGACGCTAGCTGGATAGGGCCCCAGTTTGAATTGCAGCCAGGGGCCCCGTGCAGTCTTAATCCGCCCCTGGCGTCATGGATATATAAAAACCACAATAAGAGAAGGGGTAAAGTAGACACCTATAGAGAGAAAGATATAAAGCGATATGCTTTTTTTAAAAAAAACGATGTTTTTAAAAATTTAAAAGAAACGAGGAATAGAGCGAAAGAAATTGTTCTCTAGAAAATTAAACAAGGACATGTTATAGCGTACAATTTTGTCATCGAGGAAAGTAAAGAGTATAGAGGTACATGTATTTAGTATTTATTTAAATAATAAGAAATGAAATATGCATCTGGTTAGAGATATTGCTATATAAAGAGATTTATAAAGCGATTAATGATTAATGAATATTGGGAAAACGAGGCCACAACAAGGGCGTGGTTTAGAAAAAATCAACATTTGATTGAACACCCTCGTAATTTATTACGACACTGAATGTGTATGAATAACGTTTACATGATAAATTTGTGCAGAATTAGATATGATGAAGAGCAGGAATTGTTAACAAATATATATAAACAAATAATATAATCTTCATTACGAGGCTTCACTTGGCCACATACCGTTATTTATTTTTTTTGCAAGGAAAAAAAGTGTGGGTGGAGGCGCTGATTTATACATTTTCAGGAGTTGAATCTATGTCATTTTTTTCTTCTTAAATTAAAACTAATCGGTTTGTTTTGCTAAAAAAATGTTCTTATTTGTTTTTACTTTTATTTAGTATTTTTAAAAAAAATATTTATTATTGGCATTACGATCAAATCTTTATTGAAAAATTAAATTTTTTTTACAATTTTATTTCACTTGCTAAATGTTGGGGTATCTTGCAGTTAACTAGACAGAACATACCATATTGTATTGATTCCATACGTTTATTAGATTTTATTTGAATAGTCTACATAGTATACTACATGTTTTCACAGATTTAAAACAAGAAAGTCGCTAAGAAGGAAAGCAAACAACAACAACAAACCACATGTTTTGCAAAATATTTCAACGTATTCAAATGTGGAGGATTTTAAACATATTTGTTTCAATGGCAGTAGCACGGCTATAAATCTAATCCAAGTAGGAAAAATAGCTGTTTGGAAAAATCCGAGGTTCAAGATGCATGCAGAAGTCATCCTCGCACTCATCCTTCTTCTGACCGCATCACTGTCATTCGCCCAGAACACGGACACGTTGACCTTCACTCAGCCCGAGGAGCAGGGAGTCGGTCAGTTTGTTGGCAGCGTCTCCACAAGCACCCGCCTCGTCGCGATGGTCGGAGACGCAGACCGTGCCAATCTGAAATACTCGATCCTGAGTGACGGTCTCTTGAAGATCAACGACATGTTCAGCATCGGCGACTCGGGCAACGTCACCTTCGCCGCCGTGGTGGACAGGGAGAAGGCGTGCCCCAACGTCAACACGTGCGAGTTCAACTTCGCCGTCGCCGTGAGCGGCAACAACAACTTCTTCAAACATATCCCCATCAAGGTCGTCATCACCGACGTCAACGACAACAGCCCGACCTTCAGGGACCCCGTCGTAAGCTTGCCCATCAACGAAGACAGACTCGTCGGAAACTCGTTCCCTCTGATTCCCGCCACGGACGCGGATATGAGTAAGGATTTCGGTGTCAACTCTTACACTATTGAGCCAGAAAGTGACGTGTTTAAGGTGGTGGTCACCCAGAACCAGATAGGTAGGGCGCTGGTGAATTTAGTTCTGAAACAAGGGCTAGATAGAGAGACGACGGACTCATACAAGCTGATAGTAGTCGCAAAGGATGGTGGAGATCCACCGAGAAGCGGGACCCTGACTGTAAACGTGTTGGTGGAAGACTACAACGACAACGCCCCCGTATTCACCAGCGCCGTCTACTCAGCCAGCTTCAACGAAACCGCCGGGGCTGGATACCCCATCATCACCGTAAGCGCCACAGACAGAGACGTCGGCGACAACGGCCGGGTTGGGTACAGTTTGAGCATCACCGAGACAAAAGAGGACACACGGGACAAGATTGCGGTCAACATAACCTCTGGACAGATCTCTCTGACGCGGCCCCTGGAGCGCGGAGCTTACCAGATTGTCGTCGACGCCACTGATTACGGACAGACACCCCAGAAAAGTCAGAGCATCGTCAACATCAAGGTACTGGACTCCGAGAACACCCGGCCTGTGGTGAGGCTGAGCTTTGTGACCAGCACAGACCTGCCTCCGGGATGGGTGTACGAGGAGACCGCGGTGGCCGGGACGGTGGTCGCCGTGTTGACGGCCGAAGACAGGGACTCGGGGAAAAACGGGAACGTCTCCTGCGAATGTTTAGAACCGTCGTTCCAACTCCAGCAGCTGGACGCCACCTCTTACAAGCTGACGTTATCCAAGGCCCTGGATAGAGAGAGAAACGACGTCTACTCGGTGAAGGTGGTCTGCCAGGATCAGGGGACGCCGAGCCTCACCGGCACGGGGACTATCCCGATAAACGTGTGGGACATCAACGATAACAACCCAATATTCGGGATGCCATCCTACACCAGCAACGTCGTGGAGAACAACATGAAGGGGGACACTGCGGTCGTGGTCAATGCCTTGGACGCCGACAAAGGGGAAAACGCCAGGGTGGAGTACAAACTGGCTGACGACGGCGGGAACTTCACCATATCTCCCAGCACCGGAGTCATCAGGGCAAACCGCGTCTTTGACTGGGAAGATAAGTCTAGGTACGTGTTTAGAGTTCTGGCAGTGGACAATGGAAGTCCGAAACGTACCGGAACCGCTTCGGTCACGGTGAACATCCTAGACGTCAATGACGTGGCCCCGAGGTTCTCGCAGGACAGTTACAAATTCCAGGTTTACGAAAACAGGGAACCCTCCACGGTGGTTGGCAACCTGACCGCTTACGACCCTGACAAGGACGAAGGAGGGGAACTCACCCTGGCCCTTGAACCCATAAACAAAATGGATAGCCTCCCGTTTTCGGTGACCAAAGACGGTAGAATATTAAGCACGGAAACGTTCGACAGGGAATCGAAGAGCACCTACAGCTTTTACGTTGTCGCCACAGACAACGGGCAGCGCAAACTCTCCTCGTCCGCCCAGGTCACGGTTCAAATCCTCGACATGAACGACAACCGCCCCACGTTCGTGTTCCCGAGCGACCAGAACTTTTCGACCTACGTCAACATCCCGGTCAAGGCTGAAGACGTTCTCCTGACCGTGGACGTATACGACGAGGACGACGGCAAGAACAGCGCCATCAACTACAGCATCGTCGGCACGAACGCCTCGGATCTCTTCAGGATAGGAAAGGTCAGCGGCGAGATCATCGCGAACCGAGACATCGACGCGTCGGAGATCGGATCGTACGCCCTGAGCATCAACGCCTCGGACCAAGGGTATCCCGTGCTGTGGACGTCCCGTAGCCTCCTGCTCGTCGTCCAGTCGGAATCGCCCCGCCCCGGGAAGGTCATCGCCGACCAGAACGTCCTGATCGTGGCGTGCATCATCTGCTTCACGGTGATCGTTTCCGGGGCGGTGCTGGTGGCCATGTGCATCATAAGACGGTTGGACCGTCAGCGGAAGTTGCAGTACGTGTCCGGTTGTCATGGCAGCAATCAAAATCTTGGCCGGGAAAGCTTGGAGGCTAGACAACAGTATGACTTATCAGTAAGTATTTATGTAATATATTTATTACTTCTTACATTCGTGTTTTCAAGGTAATCTGTAAATTGGTTCTAGTTAAACAAGATGGTCAATTTCTTCCTTTTCCTGAAAAGAAACAAATACAATTTTTCCTTACAAAAGGCAAACAAATATCACCAGGACGTGATGTAAACAAAATCAGTTTTCTGTAACCCGTTGTAAATAGCCATCCTATCATTTCATACTGAAAATCGAGTTTGTGTTTTCTTCCCAATAGCCGACAAATTAATGTTTTCTGAAAGTATGATATAAAAAGCCCAGAAGCCCAGTGTCGTGGAATGACCTGATTTATGTGGGTGGGTGGGGGGATTTAAACCAGCACATTCCGAGCGGTAAAGTTATGGTAATTTTACCTGTGAACTTGTACTATTAAAGGCAGGTGTAAAATAATCCTTTGACCAAGTGAGATGATCGAGCCAAGAGATAACTGGGGAAAGACAAGAAGAAACGTTCAATTTGTCCTGAGGCCGGTGATTATTTTGAAGGTGAATCAGCTGCTAAATCCGGTCTTATAGTTCATCGAGTGGACAGCGGTGTAGGACTGGGGTCAGGGGTTGGTCTCTTATGATCTCAAATATTATCTTACCACTAAACAGTCTTCACTATAATAACATTTTAGCCAACGCTTTATAGTACATGCAGTTTTGACTCCAATCCAGTCAATCTATCGCAATCTTTGAGCTATATTAGCGCACTACGATTTAAAATATTTTTGTTTTAAAAAGCTCTCAATAATAATAAAATGTGGTTAGCAAACATTGTGGCACTTTTTTTTGGAAATTTTTAATTAATAACATTAAAATGCATTGCTCCATATCAATATCATTATCTGGTCAAAGTTATGCTATGTAAAGTTTACAGCGTGTCAAAATAAATTATTATTTTTTTAAATCACTTTTCCCTACGATCTCCAATCCATAATGTTAAAAGAAGGAGACCCTGACATCCACATTATGACGTGTTCAAAGTATATAACTTTTTGTGATGTCCAAAGTTAACAAGTACTTTAAAATATTCCATTGAAACAAATTATTTACTTTTTACCCGCAAGAAAAATGCACAGTTGAGTGATCAAAAGATCCCTAACACGCTTATTGGACATGACCCTGTTAGAAAATAGTAAAGCCCCAAATGGGCTAAGCAAATAAAGCAGACCCGACCTAGTCACAACAGTAACATAAGGAATGCATTGAAAATGTTTCATTATTGAAAAAAAATGAAATGTATGAGTTATATTTGTATGTCTCTCCAAACCTCAGACCCACTTTTTAAACATTAGCTGTTGCATAAGTTCAAGCTGAGTCTTTTGTATAGTCGTGTGAGTGAAAAAAGGGGACGGGGTGGGGTGATAGAGGCTTGACATTTAATATATGCCTCACAAATTTAAGGTAGGAAATTGTATTTCTTAACTTCAAGTGAACCACTTCCTTCATGATAAACCAAATTTATGCTATCAAACAGACTTTTTAACGTGACAATTATCTTACTAAATACTTAATATATTTATATTTATAAAATGTTGATCAAACTGTAAGCTGTTAATTAAAAGTCAAGACGAATTTTCTCGAACTTGAACGTTCCAAGTAACTGTTTCTGTCGAAAGCACCAAATCCAAGTTTTGCTATCAACCCTTGATTCAAGTTGTAATTGTTTTTATTCCACCATTCTCCGCGACTCACGAGTAAATCCGTTACGTTTTAAATTTTGCCGAATGCTGCATAAAACATAATAATACAGAAAACAGATTTATTTCTTTAAGTTTATAAAAGGAACCACTTGAAGGATCCCAGCCCTCATCCCCTCACCGTCCTCTGCCCACCCGAGTTTGACACATCTTCATTAAGAAGTCGTCTCCCCAGATGTCACGCTGTTGATTCTGTCCTAAGTTTCTTGGCGCGGAGCGTGGAAAGTGGTTTGCCGGACACGGCCTATTGTGGCTCGGTGGAGCCACGTTCTCCCGTAATTTGCATTGTGCGCCGTACTCGGGTCATTCTCTGCCATGTTGAAGTTTAGGGGAGAAAATGTCAACAAAATTAGTCGGCTTTCGTCCCCGGGTAGACAATATCGGACAACGGGGAAAATGACAAGGGGTAAATAATCTCGTCACTTAGAGCCCCACTTAATGATGGATTACCTCACCTGACGGGCGCGCGACTAGGGAACAGGTATGCGTTGTAGTGGACAGGACAATATTAGTGATAGAATAGTGGACGGCCGTGGGGACACTGGGACACAAGAACATCAACATCGGGACAAGTTTGGACAGTGCTTGACCACCTCAGCGACAAACTTCAAGCCTTAGCGGGAAAACGCTAATTTCCAAGCGACAGAATTTTAGACCACCGGGTAAATTATAAACGGTGTTGGACCAATTTGCCGCAGCAAGACAAATTTAGAACAACACCAACAACTCTTGACCAGCTGCATGTTGTCATTGCTTTAAGAGACTTAATGTAAGCGCGAGCGCACTAATCATCATCTTAGATTATCAATAACAAAGATTATTTAACCGAAATCAGGACAGCCCCACCCTCTCGGTTACGCCGAGTCTCGCATTACAATTAATAAAGTGACATCAGTGACTCTGGATTTCACCGCAGCTAAGTTTTAATGTCTTTATATTCATTTGTGTACTGTTCGTTGAAGAAGGCTTTTTGCCGAAACGTTCGCTGTTTTGTGACGTCTTGTCAGGCTCACTCATCTACTTATCTATAAGCCTGATTGGAGTCTAACCCACATTTTTAAAATTTACTCTAAAAAGTCATAGTTAGCCGTTTAGGTTTTTTAATTATTATTTTAATTCATTGTTTAAGTGTCAAGCCATACTGTTATAAAATTGAAATGATCTGAACAAAGCCACGTTAAGAGTTCAAGATCTGAGGTCAAGGGTGTGGGGGTGGATTCAAAAAAAATATGTACACATACATTAAAGGCGGAAAATTTTGAAGTAAATTAAAAGTAGAAAAATAAATCTTAATTAATAACTATTCCGAAATACAGAAATGTATCATTTATTGTTAAGTGCCTAAGTCTACATTTGCTTGTGCGAGGGATGTTTGAAAGAATTAGATTTCTGTTAGATTTCTGTTAGATTTCTGTTAGATTTCTGTTAGATTTCTGTTAGATTTCTGCTAGATTGCTGTTACATTTCTGTTAGATTTCTGTTAAGATTTCTGTTAGATTTCTGTTAGATTTCTGTTAGATTTCTGTTAGATTCTTGGGGAGTCTACCACGATACTTAGAACTGGTCGAAATCCAGCAGACGCGTCGCAGGCCGTCTCCGATACCGAAACTTGTTCAAATCTCAAGCAGTGCTCCACAATAAAAATCCCCCAAAAATAACAATCGCCCTGGATGCAACATTTCCCTTGAGCCCGATAACAAACAGCCTTAAGTCACAGTATTCTTGTAATCCAAGATTTGTCTCCCCCTATCAAAGTATGCCCGGGCCGCACCGTGTGTTTGCGCTGCGGCCGGTGCACAAACTTTTAAACACCGGCAAACAGTGCTCCACTCTTCCTACACTCACCCCCCCTCCCCCACACTCCACACACAAACGTGATCCCCTTTGACAGGCTAACAGAACCGCTGGCAGTGCCACCTCGAAACCCACTACCCCCACCCCGCTCCCCAGGTCCAGGGAACCTCAATGGTCGTTTGTTCACCGTTTCGTCCACCCCCCCCCTGTTGATACTTCGTCTTGTCATTCTTATTTCGATCAGTTATCATTATTTGTTGTTGTTTGAGCGAAAGACACATGACTTGTTTAATGTTAACCGGTGAAGAACTGCACAAAGAATTTTGGGCTTAATGGATGATGTTATTGGTGAGGTGGAAGGGAAGGGGCGCTTTAAGTTTAATCTTATGTCGATATACAAGTTGGGATTTAATTCATTCATGGTTTATGGCGCGATGCTTCAATAATTTCCAGCGGATTCGATAAGCTCACATGATTTACATTTTTTTTTCTTCATAATATTTTTGGAAAAAAATATATGAAAAGATGGTGTCACATAGGGAAACAAAGGAAAATGAAGTCCATGTGATTATTAACGGGAACAAAAAATTTAATGAAACGATGACTGCGGTTTAAGTATTCAATAACTCTTTCTGCCATATTTCCACCATAAGAAAATTGCTAAGCCCCAATCCGCGATATAAAAGAAAAACACCAACTCAAACAAGAAAACAAAACAAAAAAACCTACAATCTTTTCCCGAAGCCCGTATTGTGGACAATTTATTTGAGAACTTGTATTCGTCTTGCCTAATCTCGGTCCGTTGTACGGAGACGTAGAGAAGGAAGCCATTGATCTCCGCACAGCTTATCTCAGTGATACAATTATGCCAGGACACAGCCAGAAAACACACCAACTATAATTACATAGGACTGAGAGGAGGTGGGGGGGGGGCACAGTACGGGGCTTGGGATTCTATGCAAAGACAAGATCACAACCACATAGAATATTTTGCTGTATGGATTTATTATTATATAGTTCAAGGGGTCGCAGTTTTTGAATGAAAATAACCATTATATTCGATACAACTATGCACAGTGTTCGCACAGTGTTCGCGATGGTTTTCAGCCAGATAAGAAAAGAAGCGCGGAGTGAAGTGTTGTACGTCAAGGCCTTTAGTATAACTGAAAATCTGACTTGAATGTCGTCGACATTAATAACTCGATATTCACCGTTCTCAAAATTTTAACTACAACTTTTAATCCTAAACCAAAAAAATTTCGATCTCCGGCGTAGGATTGTTTAGTCTGTGGGGTAACTTTTTCTTTCTTTCTACGAAAGAGCTGATTTTTTTGGGGCCACTGCTGGGCTTTTTCCTTCAAGGGTGGCGGCAAACATCTCGTGCCGCCTGGAGCGGTGCTACGGCACTGACCTCGATTAACCGCGCAGATACGCCTTCGAACTGTATGGAATTATGGCATAGCTACGTTTCTTTTCCAAAGAATGAATTTGATTAATGAAGAGTTTATACACAATGATCGTCAAATCTGCTCTCGGTGAAACTGTGCTAACTTGTAATAAAGTGGGTTAACTAGTAATTTTACTTGCGTAGGAAAAAAAACAAAGGGCAACAGTATTCGTTTAAACTTTAAACTAAAACTGTTTAATCAGGACAAGCGTATCAATGGTTTTCCCCTCCCCTTCTTGAGACTTAAGCCCTAAGCCCCATACACTTAACGTGTTTACTCAACTGTTGGTTCGCCTGTGACGGTGAAGAACTGTTGTCATTAGTCCGACCCCCCCCCGTCCCCTGTATGGCAAGCGAACGGTAAATCCCGGGAGACAATATCAAGTGGTGATTGAATGCCATGTTTATCCCAGACATTCATTTCTGTTGTTGACCAAACACTTGCCTGGGAGGTAAGGACAAAAAAAAAGGGGGTGGCCTCAGAAAAGCAGCCAACAGATTGAAAAACTCAAGCACATCCAGGTGTTTGTGTGTGTGTGAGTGTGTGTGTGTTTATAGGGGTAGGGGGGAGTTACCAAGCTTATCCAACACTTCCACACGGCATTTTTCGCGGCCTTCGTTTACACCACATGTAATTTCTATTTCAGAACGTTCTGTTTCTGAAGTACAATCCATTTTTAAAAAAATGGTTCCATGACAAAATGACAAGTGACAAAAGGACATGGTGACAAAACAACCAGGTGACAAAACGACAAGGTCTCATAGAAACAACGTAGATTACTGTAGACCCCCCCCCCAAATGAAGTCCCCCCACTAAGTCACTTTGAACATAGACTAAGGGTGTCAGACTCAATAGCTCTGCGGCCAAAACTAAACACACTCTTCAGTCAAAATCATTGCCTTTTTTTTTCGTTGTTCTATTTTGAACTATTTTTGTCAACTTGTCGTTTTGTCACCTTGACGTTTTGTCACTTGTCGTTTTGTCTGGTTACCAAAAATAATATAGTGTTTCTCGGATTAGGTTCACTGTAGGAATTTTTCACTACTGATTTGCTGTAGGTAAAGGGGCCAACCCTTACAGATCAACTGTTTCAGGAATGACTATCACGCTCACCCAATCACCAGCACTATCTTATTTCATTGGGTTACACTTTGCGACGTCTCCCAAAAGCATTATACGCGTATTTCTATATTTCATTCTAGTGGTGAACAATTTTAACTTGAAAACAAAATATTTTTTTTTCACTCACAACTCATGTAGCGGCTTGCAACTCGCTGGGCTAAACCTTGAAAACAGATTTTTATCTAACAAAATGTTATGGTGAACTATTTTTTTTTAAAAGGGATAAGACGCAAACAATTCTCCAAGCTCAATTTAACTTGTCTGAAATGTGTTGCTTTTTTTTTCTCCAGAACTCAGGCAGCAAGGATCAACTTGACCCTGGCTCTCTCTACCACCAGCGGGGCTACGCACCACAGAGCGGTAAAGAGAGCAAAATCAACCCATCGGTAGGCAACGCCCCTGATAAAACAACAACCACACCCGGCACGTCTGGGCGAACCTTTTACACGAATATCCAGTCAAACCATGTAAGTTAAATTTCATCATATGGTTTGCTTGTTTTTTACAATTGACGTTTTAATAAAGCTGTCGTTAAAAATAGTACAGTTTAATTAACCAACTAATTAGTAATTACATGCGCTAATACGAGCACGCAGATAGTAAATAGTTATTTAATTAAACTCTTCCTGTGAGGCAACAGTCTAACGATAGATTTTAAAGCCTAGAGATTTACTAATCTCCTTATCTTCATCGAAACAGGCCCCAGAAACGACCCAAGTAAGGCAGGAGGATTTTCACAGCACCAGCTCCACTGAAACAAGCACCGGGGACAGTGGTCACGGGAGCGACGAGGACATGTCTAACAGCCTGGACCACTCCAACATCCCGCCCCTGGCCGCGGAGCACTCGGTTCCCGGGGCGATCACGTCCGCGAGCCGCCAGTCCGTATCCAGGGCGAGCTTCCCAAACCTCGCCCAGAGACCGTCCCTGCTGAAATCGAGCACGCGGGCTAAGAATAGCTCCGTGAGGTTCGACCCCCACGTCAGCTACGACCAGATCCCGCCCCTCCGCGAAAGCTCCCCCGCCCAGTCAACGTTTTCCGTCCAAAACAATATGGTCTGTCGTGAGGTCCTGCAACCTGTGCCGCCGCCGAGGCTCCCCCAGAAGTTCGACCTTCTGGTCCACCAGCAGCCCCAGCAGCCTGCCCATCACCAGCTCCATCCTGTGACCTACACACACCAGCCCGGGCGCCACCACCCCCACCCGCCGCCCCCGCAGCCAGGGCACCACCAACACCTTCCACTTCAGGGCAGGAAGCCCAGCATATCCAGCATATACTCCAATTCGAACAGACTCCTGCCGCTGACGTCACAGATCTCCGTGGGAGACGACGACAGTGACCTCAACACGACGACGTCGGGGAGTTACAGCGTGGCCTCGGAAGACGTGGGGAGACTCAGCAGTTTCGGAGACATCAAAGACTTGTACGTCTGATCCTTGCTAGGGAAGAATCAGAGTCTTGAAGTTTCTGATGCAGATAAAAGACTCTTAAATGTCAGAAGCAGAGAACAGAGAAGTGTTCCTCTGACGCAAGTATCGGATGGGTGTACCTATGATGCTGGTTTAAATTCATAGACCTGTACGTCTGGTGCTGAAAAAAATAATACCTGAGCATTTTTTTTTATGGTGCAGACATCAGACATCTGATTAAACTGTTGGAGACAATTACCATGATCCAGATCAGGACTTGCACATCTTGTAAATGCATAATACTTTAAAGCGTGTATTCCATTTAGCCTTGAGACTTAAAAACAAAAAATCGTTTTTTTTTAAAAAATGGAAACCAACTACTTTTGTTAAAAGAAGTCTGCCACTTCTTCACATTATTTGGCACCTAGTCAATTTTCAGAGACCCGACTTGTATGTGTTCCTAACTGATATAACTTGCATTTTGACTTCTGGTTCAATATTGTTGTCTGCGCCATCTAAAACTTACTTAACGTTGTTGAAAAAAATCAACATTTAGGGTTTGAAAATATTGAAGTGTCTTGCTGCTTGACAATTCATTTCAGAGCATTTGCACTCAAACTTATTTTCAATTGGAAAGAAATAATGGTTGATACCACACCACTGGCGTTCTCCCGTGAAACTAGGATTTGAACATATTTAGATATTTATAAACTTTACGTCCAAGATAGCAAGATGCCTTTTGGACAACAGCAGGATTCTGCTTCCTAGACAATTGATAACAAAGATTGTATACATACATATGTGTCAGTGCCAGTTGCAATGGACTTATATAATACCAAAGATTGTATAACATGTAACGGAATAATATATCTATTCATGTTTCCTTCCATTATACATCATGTTGTGCTGTTATAATTTAAGATTAATTTTTGTTTACTCTGTATGAGTGGGGTTGATATTTTGATATCTTAGAAGATTAGTGTGAATTGTTAAATGAATAAGAATTTGAGCGCGTTTTTTTAATTAAGAAATTTTTTAAAATCATATGTGAGAGTTAAGAGAAAGGGAGAGATTGGGAGAATTTGTATGTTATGGGAGATTTAGAAAGAGTGGAAGAGAGTAAGAGAGCAGAAAAAAGAATGATATTGTTAGAGTGAGTGTTCGAGCTAGAGATAAATGATGATGATGACCCCCTTTCCAGTCCATGACGGACTATGGGGAAAGTGATGTAGCGTTCACAAGTTTTTAGCCACCACTAACGAGCAGGGGAATGTGTGGCCAGCACAATGCCCCAGGGGCCTTGCCAGTACCTGGGCTCGAACCCGCGACTCGGGATCTGCCTCGGATCGATAGTCCAGTGCGCTACCACTTAGACCAGTGGTTCTTAACCTTTTGAAGTCGGGGAGCACTTTTGATCATGACAAAAATTTGGGGAGCACCAAAATCAAGGAGTTAAAAAAAAATAAATATATACATACATAAGACTTTTATTAAAAATAAAACATGACATAAGAGTTTAAAATTATAACATGACAAACAAATTTTTAATAAACATAAATTTAATAAGTAAAAAAATAACATTGAGCAAAATTTAATTCAGAAAAATAAAAAGATTTAATGTGAAACCTGAGCTTGACGGTTTTTACACATTTCAGTGATATTAGGCCTAATTTTAGAAATAGCTACCCTCAATTCTTCATCCAAATTAGTAAGTGTTGCTCGTTTTTTTAGTTTTTATGTTGGTGACTATCGAGAAACCGATTTCACACAAATATGATGTTGAAAATTGCAACAAGATTTTAAGTACCTTCATGGAGACAGCTGAGTATTCTTCTTGCACATAGATCCAAAATTCCTCCAGAACCATTTCGGAACATTTTATTTTAAGTGTACGATCCGATGATAGGTTGATTAATTCTTCTTCTTCTTGGTATGACAACTAACTATTTGAGGTATTAACCGTGGCAAAGGGATTACGTATCCAGTCATATGTTTCTACTTTTATTGATGGAAAATAAAATTCAATCTTTTCTTCTAATCAAGTTAAATGCTCTGTTACTGCTGAAATAATTTTGTCGGTAGTGTTATCATTAAGAGAAGGAAAGATATCTACTTTCTTTTTCTCCAACAAACGATTTTTCCAAAAAATAACTTTTTTTCCGAAAGGCTGTCAATTTGTCGGTCGATGTTAAAAAATTTTCTTTTCTTCCTTGAAGGCTGGTATTAACACAATTTAAATAATAAAAAAGATCAGCTAAATATGCCAATTTAGCACACCAAATGTCATTTTGAAGATATTCCACAAAATCATCCATATTTTCATTTTGGAATCAGGTCATCAATTCATCCTTCAGTTCTAAGAAATGACGTAAAACTTTTCCTCTGGATAAACATCTCACTTCACAATGCAAAAGCAAAGATTCGTACTTGGCTTCCATAGAGATGCAAAGATTTTTAAAGGCGCGTATTTTCAAGGTCTCGATTTTATTAAGTTTACCATATTTACAACTTTGTCTAGCACAGGCTTTAATGCTATTGGTAATGTTTTGACACCAGAGATTCTCTGTGCAAAAAACAGTGAGTAGATATAATATTGGCGTTTCTTTTCTTGGCGAGAGTCACAAACCCTTTTAATGAGCCTACCATTGTTGGAGCACCGTCCGTACAAATTCCCACACACAACTCTTATGATATTTTGAATTGTTCGAAATATGAAGAAATAGAATCAAATACATCTTGTCCTGTCGAACGTTCGGTAAGCTTAAGACAGCATAGTCCCCAATTGGACTACCTATTATAAGCATTTGTTCAGCTCAATCAGATAGAGTAAGTAAGTGAACATTAAATTTTGAGTTTCATAATTTCGCGGAGCACTTGCAACTACCTCGCGGAGCACCAGTGCTCCGCGGAGCACCGGTTAAGAACCACTGACTTAGACCATCGCGCCCCTAAGTAATATAATATATCCCAGGGGGCAACAAGAGAACCCAAAAGGTTTGCGGTGAAAATGTGTAAAGTAATTTTTAAAAAAATATACTGTATGATTTTAAAGGAAAGAACAAATAATTTACAAAAGGGAAGAAGAAAATTTAAACTAAGATAGACAGAGGTAGAGAAACGATGAGGGGACAGAAAGATAGACAAGGAGAGAAAATTGTACATGAGAGATTATGGAAATAAGAAATGATTGAGACAGAAAATGATAATGCATGGATTTCTAAAACATTATTTATACATTTGATTTGTATAAATATTCGTTTCCTTAATGTTCTTGTGAATATGATAATCCGTACTTGTACATAATATTTCAGATACGCCATTCCAGTGACTCATCAGAAATAAATTGTTTGATTCGGAGATTAAAAAACATGAAAATAATGTAACATTTTTTGGATTCTTTCAAGTTTTTCATTTTCTTGTTTGTCTTTGTGGATTCTTTGTAATTATAATATTTGGCGTAGCCACTACAACTAAAATTCACCAAAACTTCTGTAACTATTATATTAGCATGCAAGCAGTCATCTGTACCACGTTATTTGTATCTTGATATCGAGTTTAAAATAGACATGAAAGTTTGTCGGAAATTAGCCGCGGTAACGCATAACAAAAATGATATACAGAGCTTTTTAGAAAAGTGGGGGGGGGCGTGAGGAGGAGGAAGGTACTCATGAGCAGATCAATAGTCCTCACACTATGTCTGTGACGTAATAGCAGGGAAGGAAATCATTGGAAAGGTTTCAAAGTTATATAGAGATCTGAAGTTCTTTTGGTTCATATATTTTGATCTGCTGTCTCAGAAGTATCACATGAGTAAAGAGACGCTGAAAAATCCTCCGATGAAAGTAATACATTCAGCAGTTTTGTCATGAACAATGTTCCCTTTACGCTGCACGGCCCTACAGGTATCTGTCAGACAACGCGCAGCAAATTGTGATCAGGATTATGTACATGTGTCCGATGTAAGACTTTGCACAGCAAAAAAGATGGATAACCTGTGTAACAGTTTATTTTTTGCACATGAATCAACGAAACTTTGAGGGAATTTTGGTGACTCATGAAGCAAAAATAATTCAATTTAAGACGTTTATTTTTTCATCGTGTTATGACTTTTGACATGCCCAGTAGATGTTAAAAACGTAATAACACAGGCCGTAACACACACACGTGTGAGATCACAAACACAGATACGGGAATGTATTCAGAGAAAGAAACAGTTTTGTCATTTATTATTAAGTTACTTTAATGTACACCTTACTCGGTAACGGCTCGGGGAGCGGTCGCCCGATTAAATTTGTCAAGGAGTCCGCTTCGCTTTCTCTCCCCCCCCCCACCCCAGCCACAGTAATGATGACTGTACGGCTTAACCGTGACCTGGCATGTTAATCTCTCCCCGTGGCCGGTCATAAGAGTTTAGAAGATCCAGCGTTTAAATCACAGGCCGCTCAACTGACAAGACTAATGCCACGCCCCCCCCTACCCCCACTCCAACCTTTGGGAAATTTCAGCTTTTGGTCTTGGTTGTCTTAATAAAAATGAGTCTGGTGGCTTTAATGCGCCGACTAATTAATGAGTTTGCGGTTGAGAGTATGTGGGGGTCAAAGTTTAGGATGATCGGTTAACAATGTCGTGCAGTGGCGAAGCAATGTAGGGTTCTAGCCACATAAAGAAAGAAAACTTCTTATAGCTAAAAACAACCCTTTCCTACCCAACTTGTAACTCCTATTAAAGATTATTTAAGGACCAGAAAGCTAACAAATAATCGGATAACAATTTTCAGGTCCTGGCCGCAGAAAGCTGTTTAGGAATGTCTCCTTCACAGTGAAAGGCAACACATAAATATCACTTGATATGAAGCTGACATGTCTATCCTGCGTTTGTCACGTGACATGTGTTTTATCGGTCAGCTTAACCCAGACTTACGTTACTTAACAACCGCTGGCCACAAGAAACCATGGAGATATAATTTATCTGTTCACTGGGCTAAAGCCAGTGTTGACTCCTCCTTAAAGGACATGCAAAACTTGCCGCCAGTCGCTAGAGAAAGGATGTTCTCGATTGCTTAAAAAAATCCTTTTCATCTCATAAATCTAGTCAATCAGATTATGAAATGCTTTTGAAAAAAAAACATATCTAGATCACATGAACTTGAAGTTACAGTGACAAAAACACGTAAAGCCTTCGGATTAGCTGGTGAAGTCGCAATGAAACATTTTATGTTCTCGTAATCCCTTTAAATCTCGCTTAGGAATCTCACGTTATTTTATTTTTATCTATCTCATTTATTTTAAGGGTCGTAACTTTGATCCGTCATTGAGCAATAGAGAAACTCGAGCTGTCTGTCGACAAATTTAGATTTAAAATCACCTTTACAAATCTACAATCATAACGCCAATAAGCTATTAATGACGTTTGTAAAGACAAGACTTATTTTTACAAGTTAGGATGAGAACAACGTCTTCTCCCTTTGCAATAAACCCTGTTAAACTTAGAAGTTCACTGAAACCTTCCGTCTAGCTCTGTAGATAACAATGGACGAGAGGTTATTAAATGCCTTATAGTAACTTCTCCGTCTTGTTTCTCTGTCTTGGGCTCGCGGTCGGTCAGTCGGGCGGAAAAACAAAAGTAAATAAATAGATGTAAAAACAAAGTTTTTGACTATAAATTCCTTATATATGAGACATAACTAAAAGTAGTGATTATGTTTAAACGCCACATTTACAGACTAAAACAGAATGATCTCCCCTGGTTTTAAAACCGAGTGCAGGGACGGTAGGTGGTGTGCATATCGACGGTCGGCGTCAACGGGTGAACTGAACTGGCACGTGAAAGAATTATAAACAAATAGTCGGTTCGGATGTTCGATTAAACTTACAAAGCAAGTTAATATAAGGGATTTAAAAATGACCATACTCCCGTGATGCTATCGAGCTGGAAATTTTGCACATAGACTTGTGTCACCTAACAATGCATTATATCAAAATTTCAGATCGATAGAATGTACCGTAATAAAATTAATGCAATTTTAGTTTATCTCTATAAAACTATATGTAGCCGTCTGCTACTGTTTACATCCTCGTGTCACTTGAGTTCACGGCAGCCATCGATGACCACATCTCGTGTTTTAAACCAAGGGGAGTTCAGTCAGTTTCAGTCTGTAAATGTTTGTCACGCGGTGCATATTATATTGCACATAATCAATTATTTTAGTTATGTCTCATATATAAGGGATTTATAGTCAAAAACTTTGTTTTTACGGGTTGTTAAATTTTATGTCTAAATATCACATACACGTAGAAATAACCGCTGTTTCACGAGTTTTTTGGTGAGGAAAAATATTCTATCAAGTTATTAAATTAAAAATCCTTATTTCAAAGAAAAAACATTCTAAAATAAATTAAAAGCGTTTATGATTATTTACCATTTTTAAAAAAAAACAAACAACAAAAACAAATTATTGTCTTATACATTTTAAAATACCGACATTGGATGGGAGAGTTGACAAATTAATTAGGACTTTTTTTACGTAGGGGACCGTCGCTTTCCAAAAACATACATAAAAATTAAAAAAAAACAAACGCACCTTCTTAGGGACGGGGCGAATAACAACCTCTTGGGCTCCATAGTACTTGGTATTAAAGTTAAAGAGACGTCATTTGTGGATTACAAACTCATTTACACAAGGACCGTTGAATGCCCAGGTTTGGGGTGAGCTAGGTGGGTTGGGATGCTCAAAACTGAAGAATGCCACTGGATCTAAAAACGTTGGAGTAACGACTCTTCTGTGGATGTTGGGCTTTTTGTTTGGAGGCCCCGAATACAATAGTTATCAAGCCTACCGATATAATGTCGTGCAGCACGTAGTGGGGCACGAAAAAAAAAGGGGAAAGGTGCTGGTCGAAGTGTCACTTACGAATGTAAAAAAAAAGTCCTCACACTTAAGGTTGGAGCAGCTCCGTACATCCACACTCATTCTTCCGAAACAAGAGGTGTTGTGAAGTTCTGGGTAAAAAAAAAGATGTGATTTTAATGTTCTTTCTAAACCTAAGATGTTTAACCACCAATAATTTTTTTTAAAGTCAAATAGTTCTCAAAAGCTGTGAATGGTGAAAAGTAAACTTTCAGTGACGTATTGCATCTTTGAGCAAATTTTTTTATGACCTCTTTTTCAAGAAGCAAGGAAAAAGAGTAAAGCTTAAAGATGTGCCCCTCACCCCAATCCTTAAAGAGGAGTGACGGAAGGGATCCTAAGGTAAAGAAAGCTCTCCCCACTTCCCTCCCCGCCCACCGCACCGTTCTGCCCCCCCCCAAATCAATCCAGGGAGAGTGGTGGTGATGACGACAACACGGCCCGTATTTGTCAAGTTGTTCCGGTAACGGAAGCGAGGCTGGCGTCCGTGGAAACCAGTCAAGATGGAGATCCAGCATTCACCGGTCCCCCGAATAGAGGGGACAAATTATATTTGGTTTAGGGAAAAAATTGGCCAAGTTCTCAAAGGCTTTGTCCGGGGTTGTGCAGCGTGGATTTAATGATAGCTGTCGTGTGTTGTATTGTTTGTGCGTGTTGTGGGGGAGGGGATTTGGGATTAAAGATTTAGGTGCTAGAATGTGTCTTTATGTAAGTTCGAAGGATTAGCAAAAAATGTTATAGAAAGATATTTTAAATGGTCGTAAGTATAGATCAAGTTGGTTAAGTGCACACCCTCCTCCCCCCAAAAAAACTTAAAATTTTTTTTTAAATCTTATTGTTGACGAGCCCCAAGGAGAAGTACTAGACCAAAAGTCACCTTAAAATGAATTTATTTGAAGGGGTCGTTTAGGCTCTATTAAGATAGTGTAATAATCTTATCATCCAACAATGTCTGCATTCCACAACACACCGATTGAGTTTCTCCATCTCCCGGCTCTTGTATCATTTGTCAACAACAACACCTTGCGTTTATCTTAGTTTAAAAGCAGCATAGCTGAAATTCACTTGCTCCGTTAATATTAAGTCTACTGCTGACCAAAGCAATGCCCCCACTCCCGGTCCGACTACTAATTTTCAACGTGTTTTTCACTCCCTTAAGTATGAGATGTCCGCAGCTTTACTTTCAACCACTTTTGATGTAACAAAAATTGCCTCATGAAAAGGAAGCCATGCACACGCGTGACGCCGCGATACTTAAATATGGCGGATTTGATAAGTATTGAAAAAAAAATTGTCTGAATTGAGAAAGGCATGTGGAGTGTTTCCATTACGGCATGTGACCCGCCATCACTCGCCCTACGCACGGTGCACGCCTAGATTTACCCTTGCCAACAAGGTATTCATCAATAAGCGTGTGTATTTGAAGAGGAACGACGCACATCGGTTCGAGGTTACAGTACATTTTCATCCCTTTCTTTTTTATTTATACAGTATATGAAAAACGTAAAGAATCGCGCCAACGGAAGAGGGTTGTAATTCTTTACAGATATTTACATAGAAACTTAGGAGTGAGATTTAAAGTCTATTTAAATTACCGCTTAGTAAATATGGGAGCGCGTAGGGAAAACGAGAAAATGTATATTAAAAAAAAATCAGATTGTTGATATCTATGATGGAGAAATAGATATCACGTGTGGGCGAATTTTTATTGAAAGGCGATTTCTTTTCATCACTTAAAATATGAAGATCTTATAGGTTCCGATGCACCATCACACTACAGAAATATGTGGCACATTACATAACTTACATTTGGTACACTATCACACGACTAAAGAAGTGGTGCACCATCACATGATATGAGTTAGGGGTCACCGGTGTCATCGCCTCGTAACGGAAATTGGAGGCAACATTACTTTGACGGGACATACAGCCTCTTATCACCAACACTGTACACTGCATACTCTGAGGCCTTATATCCCATATAATAAAAGGCAATGTTCCGTGCGGTCATCGACAACGATTGGTCCCTCAAACACATATGACTCCTACAGCCATTCATATTGAACACGTTTACGCGGACGTTCAAAACGAGTTATTTTTGATGCAGTATTTCTTCCAAGACTTTATTTTGAGTTATGCGCGTTGGGATTTATAGTCAAAAGCTCTGTTTTTACAAGATATTTATTTTAAATATAATGAATAGTATTTTTGACGTGATGCACATGTATGCCGGTCGAGACGGCTGTTGGAGGGGAGTTACAACATGCCACTGAACGGTGGCGGAACGTCCTTGGACGGGCTTTGTTGCTCGTATTATAATATTGTGCTGAGAAATTTTCTAGTAACTACCTACAGCTTCATTTGGCTGTGACGGTACGTACTTAACTGCTACAGTTTGTGGCTTTGTGCAGATACATAAACATTTCATGCATGATTGAAAATTACTAAACTTTACTATGGACCAATGATGTCATCAACATATTTTAGTGGGCGGAAGTGCCCCTTAATTCTTTGGTGTCCGAAAATTTCACGTCAGGGGGGAATCCCATATGTCGGGGGGGGGGTGAGGGGAGGACATCTGCGGACTCGTTGATGCAGAGGGACATGTTAATACAACATGATCCAAGGGACAGCATTCTTTACGAGGCAGAGGAAGTGTTATTCCACGTCCATTCCGGGCCACTTCGTTTTAGTGGTGAAAAAGTTTTTTCTTGTGTGCGTTACATTTTGTGGGGGATCTCATGGACATCGTCCGGCGTGTGCAGGGTCTGGGGTGGGGGGGGTGTTGCTGAATGTATGAGTGATGTCAACCGTTGATGTGTTCAACGGGACATGTGCTTTAGTTATTTGAACACATGTATCACCTACCTGACCTTTACCTATAGTTCAGGGATGGGGGAACGTGACCCACAACCCATTACGGCCATCACAACATTTGACATCATTGATTTCACATCAAGTTATACAAGTTGATATTCATAGCTTGGACACCATGGATTCTCATCAAGTTATAAAAGTTGATATTCATAACTTGGACACCATTGATCATTTACAATTTATAATAAAATGATATTCATAACATGGACATCATGGATTTCTCATCCAGTTATAAAAGTTGATATTCATAACTTTGACACCATGGATTTCTCATCACGTTATAAATATTGATTATCATTCTCATAAACATCAGCTACGTTTCAGCAATTTGTCTTTTTCAATTATATATTACAATAGGTTTCTATAGTATATCTCCACTCCTTTAGTATCAATAAAAACAATCATCTCATGTTATCTTATTTTATCATATCTGATCGAATATTATGACTACTTTTGGTGGTATTTCGTCGCCGTTTGAGTAGCAGAATCTTACAACCTGGATTTAAAAAATAATTATTAATCGTCCTATAGTCCGATGTGTCCACCCATCCCTTCCCCTTTTAACTCAAAGAACCCTTAATTGTCTTCAGATATTGGTATTCAGAGCGCTTTGTTCACGGTTTGCTCCCTTGGACCAAGATTAGATGGGGTGAATTTGTTAAAGAAACGCAAGGTTGTTTTGCTTTATTTTTTTTTCTAAACGAGATTTCGAAGGGAGAAGGGGGAGGTGTGGTGAGTAGGGACAAGCATCTCAGCTGGACTTTGATGTGGCATACTTTTGTCTGCTAGTGGGGACAAGGTCTTCGGGAGAAACCCTAGACGAATTGCGGCCAGGCATGATTGGCGGAGATTCCTACTCCTACAGTACATTTCTCAACACTTGAAGGTCACCAGTGTTCATCGCATGAATTTGAAAACAATTACTAATACAATGACTATGACAATGACTATGACAGTGACAATACAATGACAATGACTATGACAGTGACTATGACAATGACAAAGGCTATATATAAGCAAAAAAATTGGGCTAATGATAAGGGCATAGCGTAGGGCGATATCATGACGAAAATATGGACAAATTACGAATTCATGTTCCCCTAAACAATCATAGAGATTTTGCATGACATGTCATCTACCCGTTATATGATACAAAAGACTATGCTCCTTTTGTTGGTTAAAATCCTTGCAATGTGACTTATTTAAACTATACGCTGATTTTCTCTCTGAAATGTAAACAAGTACAGGTTGACCCATCCGGTTATTGACAAGTTATTCCAAGGGCGATACTGGTTGACCCATCCGGTTAAAGACAGTTATTCCAAGGGCGAGTACTAGCTGACCCATCCGGTTAAAGACAAGTTATTCCAAGGGCGAGTACTGGCTGACCCATCCGGTTAAAGACAAGTTATTCCAAGGGCGAGTACTGGCTGACCCATCCGGTTAAAGACAAATTATTCCAAGGGCGATACTGGTTGGCCCATCCGGTTAAAGACAAGTTATTCCAAGGGCGAGTACTGGCTGACCCATCCGGTTAAAGACAAGTTATTCCAAGGGCGAGTACTGGCTGACCCAACCAGTTAAAGACAAGTTATTCCAAGGGCGAGTACATGTTGACCCATCCGGTTAAAGACAAGTTATTCCAAGGGCCATTCTTCTCCGCCACAGTATACAAGTAAAACGAACAAAATATTTCCACATCTGTATAACTGGAGGATGAGACCATTAAACGTTGGATGGAGACTTATTGAAAAGTCTAAACTTCTGTGCTTCGAACTTCTGTACTTCAAACTTCTCTACTTCAAACTTCCAAGTTCTCTACTGCAAATTTATCTATTTTAAAATTATCTACTTCATACTTCTCTAATTCAAATTTATCTATTTTAAACTGCTCTACTTCATACTTCTCTAATTCAAATTTCGTTATTTTAAACTTCTCTACTTCAAGCTTCTCTACTTTAAATTATCTACTTCAAACTTTCTCTACTTCATACTTCTCTACTTTAAATTCTCTACTTCATACTTCTCTACTTTAAATTATCTACTTTAAACTTCTCTACTTTAAATTCTCTACTTCAAACCTTCCCTACTTCATACTTCTCTACTTCATACTTCTCTACTTGAAACTTCTTTACTTAAAATTCTCTACTTCAAACTCTCTCTACTTCAAACTTCTCTATCTCAAGCTTTTCTGCTTCATTTGGATGATAAGTCCTATTATTACCATTTATAATGTTGACACGCATCATCCACATATCCACTTAGAATAATACACACATCCCCGAGAGGCATAATGAATGAGAGAGAGAGAGAGAGAGAGAGAGAGAGAGAGAGAGAGAGAGAGAGAGAAAGAAAAAAAAGAGAGAGAGAGAGAGAGAGAGAGAGAGAGAGAGAGAGAGAGAGAGAGAGAGAGAGAGAGAGAGAGAGAGAAGGTATTGTTAAAAATGTGTTTGATTAGTATTCTAAAACATATTTTATCCCTTCAAATTAATTATTAACAGCCCAGAAAAAAAGACTGTTCGAAAAGGTTGAGCATGTGATGATATGGTTTATATATCACCTTTTCTAATACAATTCAGTATCGACTAATACTGAAGAGTACGGATGGCGTAAACGGAAGAGGTGGATAGAGAAACGCTGGTCAATGGGAGACAATGAACTAAGATGATCAAATGAAATGGATTTAGTTCCCTTTGTTCGCTTAGGAAGGCTTAAGATTTTTTTCTTCTAAAATCCATTTGCAACGGTGTTCCATCAAAGGCTTAACACTCACTCTATCGAGTTCTGGCTAGTTCCTTAGTCACTAATGCTCCCCGGAATAATCGGATAATCCATAGAGATTTTTTATCACCATTTCTTTCCAAAAAGAATACTTGAGCTTTAATTCCCTATTTCTATTTGCATTTAACACAGTTTAGAAAATTGTTTCTTCTGTTATTGGTTTTACTATGGAAGCTTGCTGCGTCCGAGGAGGTCATCTGTGTTTGGGGGAACAAAATGTGGTCCAGCTTGGCGCACCTGTAGATCAAGTGTGAGCGAAGTGGGTAAGCAAACAAGTTTGTTAAACACTAAGAGCGCTCTTCTGATGCTGGAGGAGAAGAAGAAAAAAACACCAACAATGCCAACAATGCTGTACACAACATCTTCATTATCGACTTCATTTATCGTGGCAGTTCATTCAGTTAGGCCCAAGTTCGTGTCAAAATACGTTCTCCAGCTCCGCCGAGACCAAAGCTGGCCTCGTATTGAAAAGAACTCGTTGGATGGTAAGTACCATTGAATCTGAACAGTAGCATCTGCCTGGCGCATGTTTCGTCCTTTTTAAACTCTCCACCTCACCCCCAACCGTCCCACTCTACACGCACACTCCTCCACCACCCCCCGCCCCGTGCGTGGTGTTTTCAAGCATAAAAACTTCTTTAACCTCTTTCCTTTTCCTCGTGACCTCTCCATTTTCTAGCCAGAGAATAAGATTTCGAGGAAGGGTTTATTCTTTTGAAAAGGACGTTTTCAAACATCGGGCCCTTTGCAAGACTGAGAAGGGTGCGTTGATTTCAGCCAGATTGGGGCCGGCCGGTGGGTCCACAGCCTTACGCCTGTCATGAGAGACGAACAATGGCCGCCCGAGTCCCACAATGCATCTCTTCGTGAGGTGTTTACGGCCGCGGACAATGGCAGCGCTGTGGGAGAAGTGTTTATAGCCGATTCTCTGCACTCCATCAAATCCTCCATCCTTGTGGGGTGAAGAGAATTAAATCTGGTTTGTATCTGGTTGACCACTCGACCACGTCCGACCTAGTCGTCTTGTGGGTCAGAGCCTTCGAGGGACACACCTAAAGCCGGACACTTAACGTGGCATATTTCGTATGGTTGGCATCGATTATGGTTATTATAGCTTCTGTCGGACCAGATGCCAAATCAGTGGGAACTATGTTAAATATGTTATATATAATACTAAACAGACGGGATGATAAAATTTATTGCTGTTCTTAGAGTCAACTGAAATCACAGGATGTCCTTAAAATATCCTGGAATTGAAAATATAATTTTTAATTCTGAAAAAAACATTGTGTCTGTAAAGCTGACGAAATTTATTTTTTGTTGTGTTTGGGCTAAAATTATGATGCTAATTTTTTTAAATCTCGTCTCGCACTCATTTTGCAAGACGGTAGAGGGTGTTTTCTTATGTGCTTGCATTGTTTATTTTCTCCTGGGCAATATTGTGGAATAATAGTTTTAAATCCGTGCATGAACCATATTATTAACACTAACCCGATATGTCAAATAATGACCAATAAAAATAAATTAAGTAGAGAAATTTTCTGTTCATTGTTTGAACAAAACCAGATCACTGTTTTGAACCGAAACGTCCGGAAACAACTTCAGATGATCTTCAAACAGATTTCATAATTTCGTTTTGAAAGGCATTTTAAGGGATTAGTGGAGCCACCTTCGTCAAAAGAGTCAGCAAAGTTGAAATGTCAATACCTTGGCTCGAGTACCGCCTCTTGTTCGCGCCCCGAGGGGAGCTGATCCCCTTTGACCAGTCACGTGGCTTGACAACCTGACCGGAAATCTTGTGAAAACAAAAAAACTTTTCGCCTGATGGTTTTGAAGTCAAGATATCAAAGTGGTCATCTTCTTGGTCATCCCTGAAATGAAAAAAATTGACAGGCCAGCGTTTGAAATATTCATTAAAATTGTATCATTTTGACTTCTATTAAGAACAGATTCGAAAAGTATCAAGTAAAATGGCTTTGCCATTCAAAATGTATTATTGAAATTTTATTTATTAAAATCAAAGAAACACTGCAAAATTGCAATATATTTTTTTATCTACATAGACCTGTACTAGAATATGCATCTTCTGTATGGGACCCATCCACCAAAGAAAACATTGATAAACTAGAACAAATTCAAAAAAGAGCTGCCAGATTCATTATTGGAGAATATTCGAAACTGACAAGAATAACACCATTAGTTAAATCATTAAACCTTGAAACACTAGAGGATAGAAGAACCAAGAACAAAGTAGTAATCATACATAAAGCTATTAATTCTAATTTAGAAATACAACACAAAGAAAACTTAATACAACCCTCAGATAGACATAAGGATAAAAACACCTTTCTTATTCCGTATGCAAGAACAAACACATACAAGTTTTCCTTCTTCCCGTCCGGAATTCGGGCGTGGAATGGGTTGCCTGAAGAATCCAGGAAAACCAACACTTTATCAACATTTAAATCTCTAATAAAAATGCAGGACTAAACACAAACCATAGATAAGCGTAGGACGCAATAATCTTCTGTATAGAAGGAGCGTCTGTAAACAGATAAGATAAGATAAGATAAGATATACATACATATGAATATATATATATATATATATTCCGTACAAATGTTTATAACGATTATGATTATGCATCTTAAGAATTCGTAGTTCTATACATTTTAATAGCCCACCACTTCACCCCCACTTCCAAAATTTTAGAAATCTATAAAAGACAATAACCCGGATAATCTTTTTCATGTTTGAACCACTCAAATTGTAGACTCATGAATAAATCTTCTGGTGTGGAAGATTGTTCTTCCTCCACGAATGGATATAAATACATTGATCTTACTTTGCGAATGTAGCTGAAAGGTTGCGAAAAAGTGTGTGTGAGGAAGTAGTGGCAGCACTGATGCGTATAATGGATACAGTCTCTTCGTTTTTAAGAATAGGAAATGAAATGGATTGGTCCACAAATTCAATATTTAATCGGTTTTTAACACGGATAATTTAGCAGTGCATATTCTTTAAACCGCTTTACGTTCGGATATAAAACAAAAAATTATTGTGTGTAGTTCTAGTTTCTATAAAAGACAAAAGGTGTCATTAACAATACGGGTGCAGAGCTCACCATATATAGATTTATATATTTATCTTATTACTTCAAAATGGGGTTTTTATTATCATGAAAATAACCCATTACATTTTTATGAAAACGAAAACTGAAATGAGAAAATTAAACAAAATCATGCATGCAATATACCTTTAAGTTATAACCCTTTCGAAACATATTATTTTCGTTTTATTTCTTTGAAATTTCTAGATTAAAAAAAACAACAACGCTAGAATTATCCCATAATGCGTAGGGGCTCCGTAACTCAACCCCTCCTCATATTCCGCGGCTAATTTCCCGCCCACATCTCCTCACCCCACCCCACACACTGTCAGACTTCAGACTTTTCGTCCCTTAGGGGGGCGTTAGCCTCTGGTCTCATTTTCGGGGTCAGGCCCCGAGGAAAATGAGAAATAAAACCCCATCGACGTTTGCCAACGACAGAAAAAGAAAGTTATGATATTTTCTCAACAGCTGAAGGCGATGAAGACAAAAAACATGCGAGGCTTTGGGGGACAGCTGTGTCGTCGCACTGCATTTGTCTCAGAAATCCAAACAGCAAACAGGTGTATTGACATTTTCTAAGTGGTCTGTTTGGGTCCTGTTTTCTTCATCTCTTCACGTCTGTTTGTCCCCGTGTGCGCAGTTTATTTTATAATCTCCATAAAATCATCTCATGGAATCGGGGCTATTTTCTTGTTTTCGTTCAAGTTTGTGTCCGAGCTGTGGGGGTGTGAATAGAAATAAAAGCCGGTAATTTAGCTCAGCTTTCAAAGGTCAGAGCTGTTGAACTCATGTGGAAAGGTGGTGTTGAGATTAGAGATTTCACGAAGACTTTTCGTCACATATATTCCTTAACCTCACTTATAATTGTAAGGCTGTTGAAAACATTCACATTAAATATCAAAATAGTATATATGACAAAATATGATACACCGAGTTTAATCCATAAAATGAAACTTTCATCACGATATACTTAGGATTCTCTCTGGCATACACGATTAATAACATTCAAATTAATTATGACAAGGAAAACTAATTATAGTAAGGATCCCGTAATTTCATAATTGATATTGTGAATTCAAATAATGAATAATTTTTGCAACTCAACGTGCGATTTTGGTGTCCCCTGTCAGAGGCGCGCCTCTTGGATGCTATATTTGCCCCCTTTTTACCCTTGCATTAACCTGCTGTAATTAATTACCTTTGTTATTGTATGACAATTTCGATGTAGGTGCATACCGTATATTCTCGTTCTACAGCCCGTTCGTTCGTAAGCCGACCCCCCACTTTTGGAAGAGAAAAGTATTAAAAGTGTATAACCCGCTCGCAAGCCGACTCCCCACAAAATAATAGGACAGCTTAAACAAGATGGTACACTTTTTTTAAAATTAAAACTAGAAGCTAAATCGGTAATTATGATTGTTTACTTTGTACTGTCCATCTTTGTCTTTATTGCTCTTCGTTAGGCAAGAGTTACGGTAAATTTTAAAAAAAAATCTTTGGTAAACCGTGACGAAAGCGCGTACATTAAAATTCATTGTTGAAAACAAAATTTGTAAAACAATTTATTAAACCGTTCACAAAAATAAATAAAATGATTAAATAAGGTAAGTGCGGATGTTTAATAATATATTATAGCTTCTGGTAGAGCAGTCGAATCTTGTAGAATGCAGAAAAGGACCTTGATGATCTACAATAACAACACCGATATTCAATATCCATGCAGAAATACGTTAATGACCCGCTCGTAAGCCGACAAACTTTTCCCCCTAGATTTTGTTCAAAAACGTCGGCTTGCGAACGAGTATTTACGGTACTTTAGGTTCTATAAAATATACGTTTCAATTAATTCATAAAAATATAGGAGAAAATTCATCAATAAAATAATAACATGCTGTTTATTGTTTGATGAACACCGCCATTCACCAGCCTCAGAGAGGGGTGTGTCTAACGCTGTCAAGGGCGTGTCAGCCATTTGCTGGTTACAATGAAATGTTGACAAGCGCCTCTTGTATCGCCTAATGAATGTGTCAGAAGTTGTTGGTGTGGTTGTCCTCAGGTCCATCCAAGGGGAGGAATCCCAAATCCAAGGAAAAGGAATCTCTGGGGAGGGACAATCCAGAACGGTTGTCTCGCTTGCACAAGGTTGAGTGAAAGTCAACCCAACAAAGACATGCGTGTGGACAGTTGAGAGTCAGTGATATATAAGTCCTGTATAAAATTTACTTGAGATCACCAGAAACTTATATTGATTGCATGGTGAAATTAACTACAGAGCAGGAGTTGGAGTCCCTGATTATTAACTATTAAATTATACATATGAATAGTAATATTTTAAAAAATCGACACAAACTTTTTAATATTTAATCACGGAGTGTCAAACTAATTGCTTCGATAATTTGAAGAGATTTTTAAAGGTCTTGATGAATAATGAAAGTTAATTTGTAGGATGAATTTAACAACTTATTTTTTAGTAATGACAAACCTACATGTATTTCTAATATTTATGGAAATACAAGTTGAACAGGTATACAAAAACCGAATTAGTGAGATCATCCTGTCAACAGAATGTCGAACACCTCATTCTCTGTCTCTGTTTTCTTCGTTTCTTTTCTCTTTTGAATAAGTTTTCCAAGGTATAGTATTATTAGTAATAATGGAAAATACTTTAATTATTAGTACTTTGTGAACGCATTTGCTGGAATTTCTACATATGCATTTGTCCACCACCAAAGCTTTACATTAAAATTTGTTTTGATTACACAAATGGTTAGTGTATATCTTGTATGTTATCGGCAGATATCATTGCAGTTCAAATCAGTGTGGAAAAAAAAGGGAAAAAAATAAATAAATTGTAAGGCATTCAGTCAATATTAAATGTAATTTTAAAAGAATAAATATTAAACGCTATGTCCGAAAAAGGGACTGCAGCGAAGATCAATAAAAGAAATTTGAGGTTTCCGCCACAACCTTTAAAAAAAAAGTAAATAAAAAAGAATCAAATCAGTGTGATGACATTTTCTTTATTGACAGCTAAGAAGAGCAATAGCACGAGGGAGATGTCATCCCACTAACATCACACCGATGATGTCATAGTGACATCGCTCTCATTGTCTTGTGCAAGGATGGCATTATGAGACGAAATTTTTAAAAGTCAGGGCGATTTGGCGTGATAATTTGGCCATATTTATCTTTATCTTTTTCGACGAGTAATCAGCTGCTTTGTATATTTCAAGAAACTTATATTTAAGACTTTTGTCAGTCTTTTTAACCGAATTGCTTTGCTCTTTATAGAAAATATTATGTTATTACAATAAAGGTGAAAAAGCTGACGCATGAGGCGGATGAGCCCTAACCGAAACGACGTGCATCATCGTATCTTACATATTACAGACGCTCCTTCTAGTTGATTATCATCATAACTGTCTCAAAGTTAATCTAGATTTCCAGATTATCCGTAAGAATCGTGCTGTAACGCATTTAGCGGGGACCTAACGAAGAGGCATAGCTGTGGTGATGGGAAATCGCAACGACATTGTAACCACTGATGTACTGCTATATCTCTTCTTTTTTAGTGTATCCTAACAATTTGCGTCCTTTGTGTCCCTGCCACAAGCCCTGGCATTTATTTCCTCCCCCTCCCCTACCCAGCTACCATTCCCCCCCCCCGCACCGCCACATACGCCCTGTTAATTACAATGTCGCCTCTGTGGGCGGGCGAAGACGCTTTTGTTTGGGCCCGGAAGATGAAGATGCCTCAAGTCCATAAAATACAATCCAATTACCGTCCTTGAATGAATGAGTCAGCAGGTGGCAGTCAGCTACTGTTCAGGTAGTCGACAGGTCACAGCCAGGCCATTCGGTGGCGTGGACCGTTGCCCATCTCCCGGAGCAGAGGCGGAAGAATTGTATGTATCAAGGAATGGTTATTTTAATCTATTGTTAATCTATTGTTTGAGATGAAAAATGTATAGAAATTTGTTTTGTGATCTGTTTACCAGCGGTTATCTGAAATCCCAACCCTCACAAACTTTTCCAGATCTATGATATGTTCAAATTTTTAAATGTGTTAACATATAAGTCATTGCCTGACAAGGTAATAACAACTTTAAATTATAGTGCAATCTAAATTAAGACAAACTGAATGGGACGATAGATTTTCTATTGCAAAAAATGAGCATTTTCCAGAAATTTTAACATCTGTAAATTATTTTTTTTTAAAAAGCGTGTAACGGTATAACCAGTGCCCGATTAAGTCTTGATAAGTCCCTAAGCTATATAAGATATGGGGCCTTTTATAAGTCCAGATATTCTATGTCAGTGTTGGGCCTAAGCTATAGTTTATGTAGCTTATACGTAAATCCGGCACTGGGTACAACTTTATTTATTTTTTCGACTTTGTTAATAAATATATTTTTAGAGGATAATTTTTAGTTTGACTCCTTAGTTTTGTTCAGATGCCAAAGGCTCGAGCCCTGGTAGGATAAATTTATAATTCTCATAATTCCAAGAGTGAAAGTGAAAGATTAGCTTACCATTAACTTAGGGTCGTGACACATCCATAAACGTATTTACATACTTTACATAAGAACTGAATGATGTCCTTATTGAAAAGGTAGCGCTTGGTTAAAAAGTTCAGGAGAGGCCGCGCCCGAGATTGGACATTAACATTTTGGTATACTTCTTCAAGACAATGACAACAAACAAGAAGGTTTTAAAGAATTTCAAGAAAGATAATCATCCTTAATTGCTTTGATCCGACGAGATTGTTGTTAGCTCCCTTATTTCAAGGGCGGCGAAATAAAATTAATAATGTGGATTTAACATTTCTTTAAAACTGCGCCTGTTTTGCAAGATACACTGTAGAACCAATGCCACAGTGAATGTAGAAAAGTAACTTGAAATATGCGTTAAAGTTAAAGAGATCCCCTAAACTATTATTGACATGATGTTATTAAATTAACATAAATCATGGGATATTTGATTAGCATTAACAGACGAATCCTTGCTTTGCTTAAAATTTATAACAACAATGTAAGAATTATTGAGTAAGATGGAAACAATCAAGAATTGTGACTCTTTGTTTATTTAGTAATCCTCAGAACCCCTTCCTAATTACGACATCTAAATTTTATGGTGCTATACATTAACAAGGGCATACAAAAATTGACATAAAATTGTTACATATCAAGCATTCCATGCACGTTTTCAAACTTAAATAATCCTTACCCAATCTAGCACAGCACAAAATCATACAACATTTGTTCAAAATAAAATCAAATGATGTAAAAATTTTAACAAAAAACAAAACACCAGTAATGTTTCATCCGCATGCACACACACACACAAATAAATATATATATATATATATATATATATATATATATATATATATATATATATATATATATATATATAATATATATATGTATATATGTATATATATATAAATATGTATAAATATATATATATGTATGTATGTACACATATACATACATACATACATACACACACATATATATATATACACCATGAGCCAGATATCAATAAAGGATTCCAGAAAGCTTTTGGATCACATAATCAATAAATAATCTTAAATGACATGACTAGCATAACAGAAATGACTTTAACATATAATAACATAAAATATTTACTTTATTGTACTTCAGTAATACAAGAGCTCAGACTTAAATTACTGAGTAGAGAAGGCCATAGAATAAAGTCATGATTTGCAAAAACAACAAATGCTTATTCTAATGCACAAGAAGCAGACTTGATACAGTTATGATGCATCCGATGCTCTAAGAGTCTATCATCATTTCTGTATAGTTAGTCAATATCTTGTGATGGTTTACAAAAATTCCTCTTATACTCATTTAAAATAAATTATAACATTCTCCATTTCTTCCGCTTGATTTTCTTTGCCTTCTGCGTCATTAAAAAAAGAAGAAAAATTACAATCATAAAAGAAAACTTTACTGGTTTGTTCTAATCTTCTTAATGCTTTTAATTAAAAGTGATAATCTCTCTCTCTCTCTCTTTGGCAGTCACATTCTTCTTGGCCTCTCCTCATCTCTCTCACTCATGGTCTTTTGGTCACTCTTTCTCTCTCGCGCCAACTTTTCCCCATGCCAGAACTTCATGGCACAGTTTTAGAAAAAATGTCATTTCAAGGCACAGATCTAGAACAAATGCCATTTCAAGGCACAGATCTAGAACAAATGTCATTTCAAGGCAAAGATCTAATGTCATTTCAAGGCACAGATCTAGAGCAAATGTCAGATGATGTTCTACAGACCCCGCTGGCCAGACCTAAAAATATTCGGCCATTTTCACAAACACACAACTGGAAAACTGTCATCACAGATGATGGTACAGATGGTGGAGATGTGGAGGAAGACATGACATCAATGGTGGGAATGCCAGTCAGGTAAATGTCCGTTCCATTAAATTTGAGCTGTAACAAAGGAACAATAAAAAAAAACTTAAAATAAACTTAAAGCTGACCAGCTTTGGTCTAGGATGTTCTATTTCCAAGTCTTTCTTTAACTTTTTATCTTTGCAACTCAATATTGAAAACAATTATTGAAATTTTTTAAATTAATATAACCAAATAACATTTGTTTAAATTATCTTATAGTAATGTCTTGCCTCATTAAATATATTAAATAAGTGTAAATATATTAAAGCAGTGATAGGTAACATATTTTTACTTCTTTAAATTAACTTTTTAAATATTTTTTTTTGCTTGACTCTGTAACTTTATTTTCAGTTGACATCCAGCTAGCAAAGGCTGTCGAAATTGATGAGTACTGCCGTAGCAATATATAAAAGCAGTTTACATAATGTACTAGTTAAGCTATTTTTGTACATACTGTTCCAGCGGAAATATTAATATGATCTGCTGCATCTAAAGTGATGTTTCCAACAGCAGAACTTATGTCGATGCCCCCTGCACCTCTGATTTGTACCATGCTGTTCTCTGATGAAATTCTGCGAGAAAAACAAATAATTTAATTATTAAAAATAGTTTATCATTAGAGTTAGGAATCTCTGTGTTGTATCACACAACTGCGGCTAATTAAAAACTAATGCACATTTATTGAAATAAAATGACTGATTGTACTGAGGTGTAATGTGTCCGCATATGGCTGTCATTTTGTTATGTTAGAGGATTTAAGTCAGCTGGGACCTAAAGGTCAAGGACCAGAGGCCAGAGACATAGATTGGTATAATTATGAGGAACGTTTTCAACATACCATGACCCTGAAATTTGACTGAGGAAGGTGTTACTGTTTGTCCCATTATTTTCAACTCATTAATTAATTTTTGTAAAATCTGTACTTCACAAGATGTAAAAATCTGGCTTAAATTTATAAGCGTCTATATAAGAGTAAAGTTCCTCCTAAGATTCAGAAATCTACTCCAACATTAAAGCTCAATTAAGAACCCATCCTGTTGATCCTTGATACTTCATTGAAATTTTAGTTCTTGATTTAATGCCATGAAGTAAGAAAAAAAAACAACTCTAATGCCATTTATAAATATTAGTATCATTCTCTGTAGCAGAAAGTAAATTTATGTAAAAAAATATTTTGTCTGAGCGACTCAATTTGGGACATATGGGATCAATAACATAGTGCATGGGAACCATTTAAAATTATATAAATAAAATTAAAATAAATACACGAGGATGAGAAAGGATATTTCTGAAGGAGTAAGAGCTTATACTCTGAGTCAATTCTTGTTATTTGAATCAGTGATGGAGTCATCAAATTCACTTACAACAATATCGTTTATAAGTAAAAGATAATGTTGCCATAAAAAGTAAAAGAGCGAGTATTGAAGTTCAATTTTGATAAATGAAATTGAACTTACTCCAGTGATGAGTCTAATGGACTGTGCACTGTTGGTGTTGAAACTGAGCCATCAAACTTGAGTTCACCTGAAATAAGTATACAAATACATTGTATTAATTAAATTTATTCTTATTTGGATTCAATAAGTGCTCATGATTCATAGCTTAGTCTTTAAAACTGCTTTAGCTGTTAGACTTTGGCTATCCATTTATTTAAAATTATAATTTGTACGAAAACTTATGAATTAAAAAAAATATTATAAAAGTAATTTTAAAAATTATAATAAGTAATGAAAGTAAGCTATGCAAAATTGCTGCATTTGTATTACTTTTACAGAAATATAATTAACTTTAGCATAGAAGCTATCTTTAATCCAAAGTTAGAAATGTAATAATTTTTTTATGTTGAGATATGAATTTTAAAGTAAAGAGAGAGTCACATTTTGCAATTTACTTAGAATACATTTTAAGGTCTTCTTTAAATTTATAAATTTTTGTTTCAAATGCTAAATTTAAAAGCATATTAAGTGAAATA
Organism: Ampullaceana balthica; assembly: GCA_944989445.1. Lineage (NCBI taxonomy): Eukaryota > Metazoa > Mollusca > Gastropoda > Lymnaeidae > Ampullaceana > Ampullaceana balthica. The sequence continues at coordinate 95,781 of CALYLW010001053.1, read as the reverse complement.
CATACTTTTAAAATCTAGTACAATTTTAAAATGATAAGAAGAGAGTAGCGGAATTGGCCTTACATGAGTAGGTAACAATGGGTCATCAATACTATTATATATATGTATTATCACATGAAATCTGCTGAAGGGAAACAAAAAAATTGGAAGGATGGAACTGACCTTGAACTGAGACATCACCACTGCCTAAAATGACCTTGTCTTGTGATAATATAAAATTGACAGTGCCGTTCGTGTCTTGTATTCGGAATGTGTCACATGTAACAGTTACATTCTCTTGATCTGGAGATATTTAGAATTATTAGAAAAAACATTTATTTTGGATGCAGGGGATGACGGTGCCTGTACACTAATGATGACGGTGCCTGTACACTAATGATGACGGTGCCTGTACACTAATGATGACGATGCCTGTACACTAATGATGACGGTGCCTGTACACTAATGATGACAGTGCCTGTACACTAATGATGACGGTGCCTGTACACTAATGATGACGGTGCCTGTACACTAATGATGACGGTGCCTGTACACTAATGATGACGGTGCCTGTACACTAATGATGACGGTGCCTGTACACTAATGATGACGGTGCCTGTACACTAATGATGACGGTGCCTGTACACTAATGATGACGGTGCCTGTACACTAATGATGACGGTGCCTGTACACTAATGATGACGGTGCCTGTACACTAATGATGACGGTGCCTGTACACTAATGATGACGGTGCCTGTACACTAATGATGACGGTGCCTGTACACTAATGATGACGGTGCCTGTACACTAATGATGACGAGTGCCTGTACACTAATGATGACGTGCCTGTACACTAATGATGACGGTGCCTGTACACTAATGAAGCATGTATTGTTTGAATGATTCTCCCCAGTTAAGTTTCTTTATAATTCATTTGTTTTAACTTACATTCCCTAATAATTATTTCGCTTGTTATGGGCCCTCTCTTTAGTATCACCCTAGTTATGGTCCCTGTCGGCAAGGTGTCTCCTTCCGAAATCGAAACAAGGTTCTTTATCGAATTCGCCTTAAATTACTATTAAATTAATTGTAGTATATGTTACAAATTAAATCTGCTGAAGAAATAAAGAACATGAAATGGGTGGGGGGATTCAATAAAAATAAATTACGAAATACTTACCTACGATCATGTGGCTTTTTCTTTTTCTCTCTTTATCGGTTGATAAGATCTCAACAGCTTTATTGGACTGAAAGTACAAGCTTTTCCCCTGGTATGAAAAGTTGTCTACAGTAAATCTTTTTTTTAATAGTGTATATAAGATCATTAATACAATTAACAAGATTTTGCTATTTCTTTTGTGTTATAAAAGATTTTTTTTATATTATTCACCAAAAACTAGTAGTGTTTTGAACCAGAGTGAAACGAAGCAAGTAAATAAGGACTCCACGAATTTTAAGGGCTTAGATACAATGAACACACATAATATGTATTTAAAATACAACACAACAAACATCTACAACAATACTTGGATAGACATAGGGAAATAAACACTTTTCTTGTTCCACGTGCAAAAACAAACACATACACATCCTCTCTCTCCCCCTTTTAGCATTTGAGCGTGGAATGGATTGCTAGAACAGGCCAGGAAAACCAACGCACTGATAACATTCTAAATTCTAATAAAATGCAAAACTAGACATAAACCATGGATAAGCATAGGACACAATAGCCTCCTGAATGGACAGGGGGGGGGTCTCCCACATAAAAGAGAATACAATAAAGGTAATGAAATACATTACATGAAAATTTAAAATGGGGGGAAAAGAGTTAATAAATAAGGAGATAATTAAACCAAAACCACGCAAGTGGAACACTTTTCATGGAACGGTTATTATCTAATGGAGGCTATTTTCACACTTAGCCGACATTTGTTTATGGTTTTATAAATGGTGACACATAATGATCACCGATCAAAGCCCTCAGTGTTGACAAAAAGCGTTAGAGCCAATACTCACAGTTTCTGACTTTAATTTATTGACGTAAACAGTTTTAAGAAACTCTGCCTCTCCTCTCAGCTCAAATCCTTTAGGTACAATTTTGAGCTGACCCATGCCCTCCTAAAACAAATCAGAGAAACAGTCCATGATAATATCACGTAGGGAATGGTAGTTTGATCATTCGATTCATTAATACAGAAAAAAAACAAAAAACTTTTTCTTTAAACTAGTAGTAATTTTCCTTCGTTTTCCCCATTTCATTTACAGAGACAGTTTGGTAAGTATATTACCTTACTCAATTTAAGAAATTTTAAAAATTCAATCTCCTTATTAAATTTTAAAATTAAATTAACATGAATTCTGTGGAAAGAGGGGGCCTAATTTGACTATTTATGTGACTAGGACTATATTCTTAGACTTGACTTTAAAATAAATAAAGGGACACAACCTCAAAACCTATGAAAAATACTTTACAAAGAGTTGTCTCTCTTGATAATCATAACATCCAATGTCCACTAGATTTTCATATTTTACAAGCATAAAATGTCAGAACAAGCGGATCAAAACTTTTTGCAAAGAGGGCCTTATGGCTTATTCCATGAAGTAAAAACATACCAGGGCAAGGCTAAGAAAATATTTATTAATTGACATACGTCTGAGGCTGAGAACAGGTTTTTAAATCATACGATAGTTTTTTTGTTTTTTTTTGTAATTTTTTATAGCGATATTTTTGAAAGCAAAAGGGGACAATACTATTGCGATTTTCGAGACCTTATATATAATATATCATTCCATCAATAGAAATTTACATAAATATAATAAATAATAGCCAAGTTGTGGAATAAAGATGTTTATTCTATACAACACACCTTGCAATAAAAAAAATGTGGTGAAATATAACTAGAGATGAAAATGTTGGGACAAAAATTGTGATAAAAAAAGACAAACTTAAAAAAAAAGAATTTTGAAGTACAATGACGCAACATTCATTTTCTTTTCAAATTCATCAGATATATTTTTTAAAAATATTATGACATCGCTTTTTGCTATCGAACTTCATCGAATTTCGTACACATAGCACGATACTACTTCATTTTTATTTTATTTTTTTAATTTTTTTTTGTTTATTTTTTTTTCGATACTACTTCATAGGCTTTTTGTAATGAATAAAGTAATGGGGGTGAGACTGCAATCAGGCTTTTAAAAAGGTAAATGCATAAATACCTTGTTTTTATTTTATGCATTTACCTTTGTAATGAATACTAACGTTGGTAAACAATAAATATTTATCGATTTTTTGCCATAATTTTAACCTATCGTATTTTATACTCACAACAGTTTTATAGTATAGGCTTTCCCGATAAATATAATGTTGCCGTTACAGAGAACATCCACTCGTCAGTTAATTATTTAAGATTAGGCCGTGGGAAAATAAAATTTAAGAGCGGACCGTATTTGGCCCATCAGCCGGACTTAGGGCACTCCTGTCACAGAACGTATGAAAATAGAACGAAGCTAGGACTGTTTAAATTTAATGCATTAGAACTGAACTGTTGATTTAAGGTTATTTCAAAACTTTGAAACTAATAAATTCGACTCTGAACGCGCAATCTCGTGGATCATTTAATTTTCAAAAAATATTCCAATCCGACGATTTTGTCTGCCCTAATGTTTTGGATTCACATGACAAGATCAAGAATTCTTTAACTTCGCATTAAAATACTTCTCACGCATCTTTATAACAAAGTACAGTATTAAAATAAAGGTTTAGAGACCTTTTTTTATATAGAAAATGAACCTGGATGTTTATAGTATCAAGCAATGATTTAAAGAAAAGCAGTAGCTTGTTTACTACCATCCCTATTATAATGGGTAGCTTCCTTTAGATAGTATTATAGTATAGCAGTGGTATCATTGGGATTTGCTGTGTTGGCTGACACCCCCCCCCTTTCCCCGCAATCTAATTTAATTTAAAAAAATCGAATTCATTATTGTAATTTATTATTTAGGGTTAGGGATGGCAACGGGAGGTAACCGTGTTTAATATGTGTGTGTGCACGGGTTGCTCGCAGTTTTAGGAGTTCGTCCAAATTAGCATCATTGAGTCAAGACTTGCCACGCCCTTGTTTATCCTTACATTGTCCAATAATTATCAGCACCACCATCCTTTAATATCCCCCCCCCCGTTCTCTTTTCAAGCTCCCACGTTGAGTTTACTCACCAAAGAGAAGTCCAGCACGCGAAGGATCCATATGGTCAAGGCCAGGTTCATGATGACCACGACCATCAGCACCAGGACGAAGGCGTACAGACACCTCTTCCGCCACCCGTAGATGCCCACGGGCTGGGGAGGGGGCGGCTGGTTGAAATCCAGGACTCCGTTGTGATCCTCTGTCTCCATGGACATACTGGGGCTCCTGTGGAGCAGCTGGAAGAGTCACGCTAAACTTTACCCCCCAAAAATGTGAACTCAAATATTCGGGCTCCGTTGGGGCAGTGAGAGAGGAAATGCTAAGATTTACAACGAGAAGATTCATTTAAAAATTGATGCGTTGTGTTAATGATGTATCGGGGTATGATTTTAACGTACTTCAATATGAATATGAATTAGAGCTTGGCATAAACATATTTTTTGTTTTGTTTTGAGAGTTTTTTTGTTTTTGCGGTCGGTTGTGTTCTCATCCTTTGATTTATTGTATTATCGTCGAGGTGTGTGTGTGTGTGTGTGGGGGGGGTGTAGGGTAAAATTTTCGCTTAGAATCTTTCAAATGAGTTCATTGAGGTCAAGTGGTTTCCCCAGGTGTGTGTGAGCAAAACAGACGTGAATTACAAGTTACTCTATTGGTTGGCAGAGAGAAAATCTGAAGAGACAGAAACATAAACGGAGCTAGCGGATGAGCTGGATAATGGAGACAGACTTAGTAGACGGTTATCAATGTACAGATTCTGATGGGGGGGAGGGGGAGGGGGTTTGGGGTGTGAGCCTAGATTTTGGGAGTTCTGACATGGGGGTGTCAGCCTGGGGTTGGGGAGGGTGTGCAGAGGGTGTTAAAGGGGAAGGGGGGGAATGACAGCGTCAAATAACATACACGAGGCAATAGATGAGCCCCGCCATTAGACTTGAGAACTGTTTGTAAACAGTGAGGTGAAAGTCACCGAGTTTATCGCGGGCCATCGAGGGGGAGTGGTGGGTGAGCGTGTAGTCAGTGTCTCATGCCTTAACGTGTTCGTGTGTGAGTGTTGATTGGTGAGTAAAAAGAGAATGTAGTTCACGCGATCAAGGTGAGTAGTTTCGTTGTCAAAGGGTTTAGCGTTTATGTAAAAAAAAAGGGGGGGGGGAACTATTGTGATGTTAAGTGCGTGGTGAGTCAATAAGAGAGTGAAGCAGTGCGCAAAAATACGGTGTGTATTTGTAAGTGTGTAGTAGTGTGTTGATGGGATGATGCATAGCTGCAGAGTAACTACGAGACCTTGTGAATCGGTGAGTGAGAATTTAAAACGTGATCGGGACAAAGGTTATTTTCCTCATTCTTTTTGTATTATTAGAAGCTATGGCTATTTATAGATTTTATGCTGTAGTTGTTAATTTTTTCAACAATTATTTTTATTTTAAAAAACAAAACAAAAATCAATGACTCAAAAATATATGTATACTCCTTAACTTTACAAACACTGGGAAATCTTCACCAACCCGATTGTGAATTAATATTCTACAAAATAACTTGAGCCCTTTTTTAACATTTTAATTTTTTCTCAGACAAACAAGTATTTCTGAACGAAACACCGCTTCGGTCAAATCCTTCCAGACTTGTCAAGTTTGACATCTCTGCCAAAACAGAACAGCCCGGAGATTGTTCACATAGTGCCCAGTTATACATTATTCGCTAACAACGTATCCAGTGTGTCTCCCCCCCCCCACACACACACACTTCCAAACCAAGTGAAGTAACACAACATAACCGGCATCCTCCCACCCCGCACCCCCCGCCTGAGATTGCCAAGTTTAAAATACGTTTTGATTTACGTCACAAGATCAACATCTATAGCAGGAGCCTTGAGAGTTTCACAAGTCCTGTCTGGCAGACATTAGATCTATAGCGAAGAGCTCTGTCTTACTTTTTCACTTTGGTGTGTTTAAAAAAAAAGCATCTTCTAACTTAACGTTAAAGCGTGTAGTGTAGACAGGATTATATCTGGTATCGTGTTTTAAAACCTTCATAGTAAGAGGTGGAAGGAGACTGATAATTAATTGGTGTAGAATTTGTGACGAGTGGTGGCCGATAGATCGATTCAGTTCTATATACTTAACGTAAAAGATATCATTACAAAAACCCAGATAGAGTTTGCGATCCTTTTAGTTAAATAAAGACTAAATTAACAAGTTCAAAACTAACGCATAACTTATTTGTGAAACAAAATGTGATAATCATGGCTCAGGAATCTTAGAAGAATTTACAAAAGAGATATTTTTTTAAAAATCTTGAGCAAAAAAAACAAACCATTCGTAAAGCTATTGTCTAGTTTGTAGATCCATCAATCGATACAAATTTCACATCTGAGGGTCAGTTAGAAAAAAACAAAAAAAACAACAACAACAGCCACGTCCCTAAGTTGTAAGAGTCACAAGCAACCCTATCACTAACTGCCATGCACCTAACAGCCAAGTCCCTAAGTTGTAAAAGTCACAGTCAACCCTATCACTAACTGCCATGCACCTAACAGCCAAGTCCCTAAGTTGTAAGAGTCACAATCAACCCTATCACTAACTGCCATGCACCTAACAGCCAAGTCCCTAAAGTTGTAAGAGTCACAATCAACCCTATCACTAACTGACATGCACCTAACAGCCAAGTCCCTAAGTTGTAAGAGTCACAATCAACCCTATCACTAACTGCCATGCACCTAACAGCCAAGTCCCTAAGTTGTAAAAGTCACAATCAACCCTTTACTTGAAAGTTTTCATTCACCAAGCAGACCCGCCAACTCAAGTGAGATTAATTCGGGGGATCTCATAAACAAACACAATAGAGACCCCGGCGCGGTGTAATATTTAATTCTGCACCCGGCGTGCCTGGTGCATGTGGAGAGCAGGGCCTGGGTGCATGTTGAGTTGGGTAGTGGGGCGCCAGGCGGTTTTGACGGCACACAAACATACACACGGTCTCAGGTATTGGCACGAGCGGCCCAGTTCGTTGCGAGCAAACATCTCACCGCGGGAACAGACAGCCTGCTGGCACTACTCTATTTACAACTGGTTGTCTTGAGTTGGAACTAACTCAATAGTCTTAGGTCGTTATAAGAAAATGTAGATGTTACATTTATGCTATTATCAGGGGCTGATGGGCGTTGTCTGTAAATAACGTGTGAACGTCTTGGAATTTCAGATACGCTCTTTACATTTGCACCGCTGTTCATAGCAGAAAACGATGATTATTTTAAGTTTGTAAAAATTTTTAAAAAGTTTGACCAGATTGCAAGTTGTAAAATGAGGGGATTTTAAAGTATTTTATTATTAATGTTTTAATGATTAGCGTAGCTTATGTGTAATGTACTGTCCTTTATGTTGTTATCATGGTATGAATGGTTATTTAATTATTATATGTATGTTATGATCTCCATGTAAAGCGCTGTGAGCCCGGTTCTTTGCTGGGATATATAAATTATCAATTATTATATTATTATTATTATTATTATTAGCTTTTATAATTTTTTAATAATGTGAATTTATTGCCATTGGTAAAAAGTGATTCCGATAATGATTATATTTCATTAATATATATGAATAGAGTATAGCCTACAGTCCGGTGTTTAAATTATGCGTTTTAAAAGTCGATTTGAGCAATAATTTTATGCATATTGTGAAATTCTTATAATTTGTTTTTCTTAAAAAATACAAACCTAAAATATATAAAGTGGGTAAAGACTGATGATAATGAATTGTTTATCCATGTGAGGTAACTTTGCTGTACGAAATAATTCAACAATTTTATGTGGATTAAATTTATTGAATTGGTCCTCTATTTTCCTGGATGGTATTAGCTGAACTTTCCTATTTGCATTACACAGGGAAAGGATCGCATAAAATATTTGCAATAATTAATGTAAAAAAAATAATAACAAGATTAAAGCAAATTATTATATATTTTTTTGAATTTATATATTGATAGAATATTTTTATTGGACTTTGGGCTGGTGAAGTTGAGCATAAAATTAAGTGTGAACGTTAATCCACTAAACGTAATATAGGGGCCGTCCATAAATGACGTCACGTTATTTTGGCCGATTTTTCACCCCCCCCCCACCTTTTCAGATTCGCAGCACTTCCATCGTTCCCAAAAATTGATATTCCGCGTCGTTTTGACTTAAAATATCTACACATAATCCTATTCATATCATTTTTAGACACTTATCATGCTTGTAAAACTCACCGGGGCGGGGGGGGGGAGGGGCTAACGACGCTCCCCCAAATCCCCGCCCGAGTCATGTGGGCACGACCTCAAGTCTGGGGGGGGGGACGCACACATAAACTTGTATTTTGGGGTAACGGGCAAAAAAAGTTCGGCGACTCCTACCGTAAGAAAACCAAAACGGAGCTGCGGCTACATCATAAATGCTTTGATGTCAACATCAAACGGCGCTTTTATACGTTCTCTTATGAGTTCTCAAACTTAAGGATTATAATTAGCTTTAATTTTCATTTCTTGATAACTTACGCCAACGGACGTTTGATGGCCTACAGATATTGCATTTCTTTGGCACTTTGAGAAGCACTGATGGTTTTAATTTTTTTAAATAAAAAAGTCAATAAATAAATTGTAAGCGACCAAATATTACAGTGGAAGTTTTATTTAAAGTTACCCTTTTCATGTGACGTCACATTTCTTCAACCCCCCCTCCCCCTCGTCACGCATCATCACAAAAGTGTGACCCCCCCCCCTAGTGCGTGACGTCATTTATGGACGGCGCCATAGTAATATTTATCCATCACCACCGATGCTACCTACACCTGTTGTAAGGAACACGGAAGATTGCTGAATATTGTTTTACTTAAGGCCATTCCCTCTGCAATCCCTGACATCTTATATGTTCCTGTTGCAAATTTAAAAATAAAAATCTTATATTTTCGTTTGTTCAGATTTTCACCAATTGTATTTACCTCGCTATAAATTATCGTGATTCGCAGAGTCTACTTTGATGAGTGAAGGGGTGGGCAGTAAAGATCAGAGGCTCTTGTAGTTGTTTTTTTTTCCCTGCAAGTATACATTTATCTTTTTAAGTCGCGATTTTATATAGAAATGGAACCTCGCATTGCTCGCGATCTATCACGATAGCATAATATGATGGCTCAAGTGTTGTGTTGCATCAAGTGGCGACAGTGGAAGCTTTTCAATTTATCCAACCCTTGAGTTTAGCCGCCGACGAAAAAACATTTGTGGAACAGTTGTTGATGTCATTTTGCTTACTTTTTTATGGAAGACGTCTTTTTCACAGAAAATAAATCACATCTTTTTGGGAGGCCAGCAACTTTCTGGTTTTGTTGGAGCAAGTTTCAAATAACACGTAAAGAAGAATACTCTTTAGTCCCTACAAAATTGTTTTCGAGAGTCTCTCTAATCGTTATCAAAATATATTTATTGAATTTTTATTTATAGACAAGTTCAGGAAAAAACAAATTAAGCGTGATCGTTAAGAAACCGAATATTTATCAATTTCCTTATTTATGATGAAACTGTTGTGAACCAAAATAAACAAAATTAACTTATTTCTGTTAAGCCCACAACTTGATAATTTTCTATAACAGAGAGTTATTTTGTTAATTTTACCATTGACAAACTTGGAAAAAAATTGTACATGATATGGTGGCATTGGTCATTGAGACTTGAAGTTTTGAAATTCTCTTTTTATATAGCACTGGTCTGGCATATGACAGCGGGGCAAATATGAATATAAAATATTTTGAATTCCAAAAAATTCTAATGAAGTTAAATATTCTGTTCTCCCACAATGTCGATGTGACACAAAGAAGTATGGAGTGTCTATTGGTAGTCGAGTACCAATAGCTCTCTAGTAGCTATTGGTAGTGAACTACCAATAGCCGCAGCCAAGAAGTATGACTTCTTGTCTGGCTTAGGCCGTGGAACGGGTTGATTATATAAACTATGAAACCCAATATAATATCAACATTCAAAATTCTAATAAAAATGTAGACTTTAAATGAAACGTGTATTAGCGTAGGACGCAATAATGTTCTGTGTAATAAGACATGTCTCTAACGTATAATAGATACGATAAAATACGTATCAATATACATAACTTTGCTAGTTGTAAAACATGTATGGCTTTAGCGCTCAAATTAAAGAATTAACTGTTAGGTGGCGCTGCGATACGGATGTAATGCTGTTAGGTGGCGCTGCGATCGATTATGTTTTATAGTGCTGCACCAAAAATAACACTTTTCGAACGTTCCGCATAAACTTGTTCAATATGATAATGAATGAATCAAATAAAAATAAATAAAATAATTGAAAGTTCTGTATTACGTTATTTTTTAATCTGATGTGTATTTATTTTGAAAACTTCCGTCATTTTTGGCGGGTGATACACTAGTTGTTACATAACGTTGCATAGTTTTAACAACAGACTGGTCATTTAGCAAGCTCAAATTAAAGAAAATATTTAATATGAGAGCAACTACGGTTCAAAACAGAACCAGTGAGTTGTTATTATTTAGTATAGAGTTTATTTTTCTCTGGAGAACTTGCTTCTTGAGTGTCTTTATAGAAGTTCCAACAAATCCTCCTATATAATAAAAGGCAATGTTCTGTGCGGTCATCGATAGCGATTGGTCCCCCAAACACATATAACTCCTACAGCCAATCATATTGAACACGTTTACGCGGACGTTCAAAACGAGTTATTTTTGGTGCAGTATTTCCTCCAAGACTTTATTTTGAGTTATGCGCATTAGGATTAATAGTAAAAAAGCTCTGTTTTTACGATTTATTTATTTTAACTACAATGAATAGTAATTTTTGACGTGATTCACATGTAATGCCGGTCGAGACAGAAAAATTAAATAATTTCATAGTCATAATTGATGAAACAATTAATAAAAGTATCTTTGATCTTTGTCAATTAATTTGAATGACCAACATTAAAGAACAATTTGCTTCATTATCCAAGCTAAAATCTCATTGCCCTTATACTTTTTAACTATTAGAACTTTGTAACAAATAATGTTTCTCTATTTCTATTCAAATTCTGAATGAATAAATTTGAAAATTAACTTTGCTATTTTCGTGAATGATTTTTGTAGAGCCATTTTCAAAGCTCTTGCTTGGGATTTATTATGTGGGGATTCAAATTGATATAAATAAAAGACCGAAAGTCGGAAATACCCTTTTGTTTTAAGGTTAAATAATTATTTTGTATAATATCTTGGATATTAAGCTTGAGTCAAGCAAAATTTTTAACCGAAAGGCTTGTTCAGAAATTCAATTTTTACGATGGTTACTTTTTACAGTTATTATTATTTTAATTGTCATTTTAATAATAATAATATTTTTTAAAAATATTATTTTTATTTTCATTTGTAGGATGAAATTTAAAATTTCGACAACTTTTCTTTATTGAATCCTTAAAATTTTTTTTTGACTTAATCTAAGTCCTCTCTGACAATGCTAAAACTATTTTTGCTCTCAATGAAAACACGAGCTTCTACAGATAAATTGGCTAATATAATACATAACTTAGATTTTAACTTGAGATTCAATAACCCCATTTCAACAATTTGACAACAAATGTACGTTCATTTAATTTACTTAATAAAGAAAAACAACGTATAGTCCCTCTGTACATTTATGCCGAGCAAAATTTCAACATATCCGCTTTTATAACTCAGCATTAGCTGAGTGCAAGTATGCCACCCTCGGCCACACAAAACATTTTAAAAACTCTCTCGTCAAAGGTGACGGCGCTAAAGCAAACACTCCTATTGAAAGAAACTGTTACACGCGAGCAGTATCCGACACAATCCTGTTAACGGCTAAACGAGAGCTTAAACTCACACAGCCTTGGAATGGAAAACGTGAATTAATTCAACTTCAAGAAGAAAGCCCCATTAAACTAACGCCAGGTTCAAACTCTTAAAATAATGTTCAGATCAGATCCCGTGGAAATTATTCCAACGCCACTTACAATTATTTATTGTTTTTTAAAAGAAAGAAGTAAAGAGTGTAATGTGTAGGTCTGAAGCAAGTATTTGTACATGAGCATAAGGGAAAACCTCACATTTTGTAATTGTGTATATATTTTTTAGATTGCTTGACGTTATATCATATCTGTAAACAAAGCCAAAGAAAAGACAACTCCCTCATCTGCCCACAGATTGTTTACTTGAAGTTGTTAACTTGAGAAGTTTTTTTAAAGTAAAACTGGAGATGTCTTTAAGTTAGCAAAACAAAATCCATTTCATAGATATTTAAATGGAGAATGCAACTTATTTATTAACAGTAATAAACGTCTAAGCTGCCAGGTAAACCCCCCTTTCCCATTTTTCCTTTATATAAACACAGACTTTTAACAACTTCATAAACTACCAACTACCAATTAACCAAGTTAGCCTCGGTCCGTTCCCCCAAACATTTCCTGTTTCCGGTCTCTCGTTTCCCATGGTAACGATCCACCTGGTAGAAATACCTGTACTACAACACCTATCGCGTTCTTGCAGACGGTAAGATACAAACGGAAGAGTCCCAATCCTGACATTGTGTCTGGTAGAATCGCTTAGTTTCCGAAGGTAACGGCTCACAAAGTGGTAAAACATTTTCTCTACTAAATAATGTACATGTACATAGGCCGTGGTGATGCGTTGAGTTTAAAAAGTCTTAAACTTAACTAAGTTTGTAAAGGTTTGTTCCCAATCAAAAATGTCTTGGAAAATCCACCACCAAGGAGAAACGAGTACTTGAATATCCTTATATCTATAATATAATCTGAATTTAAAATAAAAAAAACCATTAACTTAAAAATGTTAATCTCTTTTAATAACCATGTTCAACTGATAAATTTGAAGAATAAATGTTTGTCGATGAATTTATGTACCGATATCCGCATCAATAGATAACTCAGATGTCCGTGGAGACTGCCTGATGGTTAATGATCAGATGAGTAACTGCCTTTGATAGATTTAATGCATCAGTTTCAGTTTTCATTACAAGTGGAAAGGCCAGTTTGAATTATTTAAACTGAATTACAGTGAAATTATGATAAAAAAGAAATCCTGAAGCCACCAATTTTCCCCACGCCCTTTCTTTGCAGCTGACATTGCTTGAGGCAAAAGAAGTCTAAAAATAACTTGCTGATTTGATTATGTTTGGAATTGTAATTATAAGCATTTCGGCTATTCATATAGTAAAAATAATAAAATAATAAATTATAATAATAATTATAAAGATTGTCCAAAAGAGTATGTGCGTATGTGGGGACTTTTGGATCAAGTTATTAGGTTTCTTTTCTTATACCAGATTATTTTGTTGATGAGAAAATACGTTTCTCCTTGCTAGAGGAAAAATGCTTGCGGACTGGCGTGGGGAGGGGGTGAGAGAATACTATGTTCAAACACTGTTTGATGTTAGGCATAATTTGTCAGAGCTTAATATGCGGTTAGCCTCAAAACCTATGAGCTATTTCGACCTCAAAAAGTTGGCCAAAATGAAATAATCTTCCCATCATGATTTCAATACAATAGACATATTTGCACTTGTAAGAATAATAATAATAATAATATGTTAGTAAGCTAGGTGTTCAGTGCTTTTAGTTCATGAGTTAACCCGAGCACACATTAATGGCATTCTGACACAAGCATACAGAACACAACTAGAGTATCCCGTACTTACCAATTACTCCAAGGATTTGGAACTAATATATCCAACAGTCAACAGATCAGAAATCCAAGGTTAATTTTGCTTGCATTTCCTACCAATCCATCTTTTCTGCCTTGCTTTAAAGATAAATATACATATTTAAAAAAAAAGAATAATAATCTACATTGGAAAATCTATTTCAGTTTAAGGCAGAAACAAAATAAAACTGTATAAGTAAAACAACTATTCCAACGTTTTCTTTGGCGTGCTCACAGAAAGTTCTCAAAGTGTTACCGTTGGAGCCTCCTCCATAGCAGGCTGCTAGGCTGGGGCTAATAATTCACATACGAAGTGAACACTTAGGGAAAAAAAAGCTTTTCGGAAATGTAAGGCTAACAGAATCCAGTCGCGAGTTGATAGTTCTGGAGGTTAGTGCGGAGGGAGGGGGGGTGGTAGGATAAAAAGAGAAGGCGCTACGCGGGTCACGTGGGAGAGAGGCGCCAGATGTGTGCTCACTACTGGATTTGTGTGGGGGGGGGAGGGGGGATGGAATCCAGGAGAGACAACGATCGACGCCGGTATATTACGGCTCTGTAGCTAAGAAGTATGGGACACCGAATGAGCCTTGTTTTCCTATCGTCACGTCGCAAGTAAGTATGAAACACCGATAAGGCAAGCTGTACACAAGTAAAATTGTTAGAATAGCGTTCGTAATCCAATAGGTGAAAATTCGCATTATTTTCTCTTTCCTTTTTATAATTTATTGTTTGCCACTATTTTTCTCTCCACATTTTATTGTTTTGTCAGTTTTATTCACATTTCGTACATTATGTGGGCCACTTTATAGACAAAACAAGAAATAAAAACTCGAATGAGTATTTAAACGCAATTTCCAACAAGGAATTTACATTTTTTTTAATCAAGTGAAATAATGCTAGATTGCATTAAAAGTCGATTCAAATAAGTAATTCTGAAAGAAAACACAATATGACGTCATATCCCCTCACTCTACATCACACCTAGAATGTGTCAATATAATGCGCACTACGCAACAATCTAACATAAGCATTCACAGAGCAGGAAAACCCCATTAACTATCATTCTAGAATCTAGATTAAATTAAAAGTCATTTCAAATCATTAACTTTGAAATTAAACAAAACAATTGCTTTAAAAAAATGCTTCTAAAATTACGGGAGTCGAAGGGAAACAGATTTTAAACAAATTCCTTCTCCAACATTGTTCTAAATATTATTAGCTATTGTTTCACGTTTTTTTTCAACCCGATAGGTGTTATGGTTGGCGAGAAATTAACAAAATACTGCTATGTTTTCGGGGTTTTTTTTATTTTCGAGGAAATCCAGTAAACATTTTTGGTATTTTTTTGGCCGTAGCGCATCCTTGGGACCTCCTTTGCATATCTGCAAAGACACGAACCCTCTATCTGGTATGGTTCAGGAGGAGTTGCATTGTCAAGCTTGACATACATTTCAAAACTATACACGCAATTTTCCCAAGGGAAATTGCGTTAAAAATTGATGAAATTAACAAGAGTAAATAATTTTCTTGAACATTGAACTAACAATAAAGGGCTAAATAATGAGCTAATTTGCGTTTCTACATTTTCTTTATTACTACCCCGCTATTCTATTAGCATTAATTTAAATTCATAAGTTCTCAAAGGTCGAAAGAGGCATGGTTTCCGATTAACATTTTTGTGTACTTTAATACCTTAAGTCAGAAAGTATAAATAAACATGTTTAAAAAGGGCATATTACATCATTACACACACACACACACCCATATATATATATGGATATGATCAAATAGGTAAATTGATTTCGATGGTCGCGTGTTAATTAAGGATTTGCGTAGCTTAAAAATTATTCAACTCATAACATATAATATATATATATATATATATATATATATATATATATATATATAATATATATAATATAATACACACACACATATAAAAAATATTATATGTTATATATATATATATATATATATATATATATATATAATACACACACACATATATATATATATATTATATGTTATGAGTTGAATAATTTTTAAGCTACGCAAATCCTTAATTAACACGTGCCCATCGAAATCAATGTAACTATTTGATCATATCCAAGTATCTATCCGTCTCGCCAATCTGTAAGCGCTGATTAAATGAGTGGGTGATAACACAATGTTTTATCACACAGATGGCCTATTGTGTTGTGCACAGTTTGTGTAGCATCTCCGCCTAATCTAATGTGTTATGACGTGAACTATTTTTTTTAAATATACAGCTAAGTTTTGTTTTTGTTAGATCTAAAATGTTCATCTTGAATCTATAATGTGAATCCGTGACATTGTCTACAACTATCATATAGGGCTTTTTTCCGAGAATGAAGGATTTACTTTGTGTTTTGCTAATGATATTATGGTTTTCTCCAGGTAAGAAGGGAAAAGAAAGATAAACGAAAAAAAAATAGATGGGCGGATTTAGGAAGGAAGTTTTTGCTCATTTTTTTTTAAAGTTTGAGATTTAACTCCATTTAATTAAGTGTTCAAAACTCCATCTTCTGCTTCGTGCTTAGCTTTCTTTCCAAGATTTTTAAGATGTGGCGAGAAAGGTTGTGTCCCTGAGATTATTTCAGCGCCACTTTTCTTTATAAACGACACAATATTATAGCGTTAAATCCCACCCAACAACAGTTTTTGCGCCAGTACTTGATTCCCGGAATGATCTCACCAATGTATGTAACTGACAACACAAATAAAGAAAAAATACTTCGTCTGGCCTTTGAAATAACAGAAAATAAACGACACACAAAAATGGTTACTAAAATTATATAATTCGTTCCATAAAATGATCCCTTTTTATCTATTCATCATCCACCCCCCCCCCACCCAAAAAAAAACAACAAAAAAACACCACACGCCGAGCCATTGCGTGGATTTCCCCTTTCTATCGTTCATTTTTCTGAAATCCAAATTTAAAAGAATAAAGAATAAGTTAAAAAATATAAATTGTTACACTATAAATATCCCTTTGGAAATTTGGAGATCCAACGCTGTGAATAAGTACCTCTCCACGCTCATGGGTCCACACACATGCACTCACTACTTTGAATACCTTTGATGCGAATACTAAACTTGACATTATGTAAAGATTTACAACACTTGACTATAATAGAGTCGTTTTCTAAGATTACGTGTATATTTAAACTGTAGAATAATTGTGTGTAGCATATCGATTTGAAGTAAAAGTTAGTGAAAGTTGTTGAGTCATTAAGTATAGCGTGTATCTTTAGTGAGTGTATTATGTAGTGAAATATACTGAAGTGTATTATGTTTGCATGTAATATTATTATGTGCGTTAAGGAATGCGTTAACATAAAACGTCATCTACTAAACTTCATTATCAGTTTTAAGTTAAACAAAATTTACTCGACAATCATTAACGACACAAATCCCCCTTCTTCCCATTTAACCCTTGGGTGTGGAATGGGTTGCATGAAGGGAAAAAAAAGAAAATCAGCTCACTTATAACATTCAAAACTCTAATTAATATGTAAGACCAGACTGAAAACATGGAAGCTAAAATCCTCTGTAAAGAAGGACATTCTGTAACAAGCTAAGATATCTGTTAAATGATCTTTCAGCTTCTAATCCGTCATTTCACACTTGTTAAAAATAATTAAAGTTATTTCCAACTTTTTCTAAAAATAAATTATTCAAAGTAATAATTAGCGTTTTCTCTGTTTTAATGTTTAGTTTTTGTGGATATGAAAAGTCTTTCTTTTGTCTCTAGCTCTTACTGTGTGTCCATCCGGTTGGGCCCGTCGAGGTTCCAGCTGCTACTATATTTTCCCGGAAAAGCTCAACAGATCTGAGGCGGCGAACTTATGCGCCGTTCATTCGTCGACGCTTCTGACTTTTGGGAATGAGTCCGAGTGGGTAAGGACATTCAAATAAATTATGTGATGGACAGAGTTGGCACAGACATAAAATAATACTGTTTGGTGAATAAAGTTGGTATGTACGTTGAAACATACTATCTGGAGAAAAGATTTGATACATTGAAACATGATGTTTGATTTATAGAGTTGCTACGTACATTGAAACATACTATCTGGAGAAAAGATTTGATACATTGAAACATGATGTTTGATTTATAGAGTTGCTACGTACATTGAAACATACTATCTGGAGAAAAGATTTGATACATTGAAACATGATGTTTGATTTATAGAGTTGCTACGTACATTGAAACATACTATCTGGAGAAAAGATTTGATACATTGAAACATGATGTTTGATTTATAGAGTTGCTACGTACATTGAAACATACTATCTGGAGAAAAGATTTGATACATTGAAACATGATGTTTGATTTATAGAGTTGCTACGTACATTGAAACATACTATTTGGAGAGTGAATTGACATGATGTGTGAGGTACATTGAAACATACTATTTGGTGAATTGAGTTGGTACATTGAAACATACTATTTGGTGAATTGAGTTGGTACATTGAAACATACTATTTGGTGAATTGAGTTGGTACATTGAAACATGATGTTTGATTTATAAAATTGGTACGTACATTGACACATACTATCTGGAGAAAAGATTTGATACATTGAAACATGATGTTTGATTTATAGAGTTGCTACGTACATTGAAACATACTATTTGGTGAATTGAGTTGGTACATTGAAACATACTATTTGGTGAATTGAGTTGGTACATTGAAACATGATGTTTGATTTATAAAGTTGGTACGTACATTGAAACATACTATTTGGTGAATTGAGTTGGTACATTGAAACATACTATTTGGTGAATTGAGTTGGTACATTGAAACATACTATTTGGTGAATTGAGTTGGTACATTGAAACATACTATTTGGTGAATTGAGTTGGTACATTGAAGCATACTATTTGGTGAATTGAGTTGGTACATTGAAACATACTATTTGGTGAATTGAGTTGGTACATTGAAACATACTATTTGGTGAATTGAGTTGGTACATTGAAGCATACTATTTGGTGAATTGAGTTGGTACATTGAAGCATACTATCTGGTCAATATGGTTGAAGCATGTAACTTGTAAATAGAATGCGTGCCTTGAAATCTGATCAACATATTTGGTAATTTTGTACGTACATGAAACATATAATCTGATTAATGGAGTGCAGCTATCAGAGGAACTCCGCCAGTTAGTGTCGACACCGAATAAAGAAGTTTTTTCCAAGCATTAAACTAGTCCGGTAAAGCTTCGCGCAGATTTCCTAACGGTCCAGTAGTAAAGTATTTAAAATGACCATTATAAATGTTTTGTATTCTCGAGGAAGTGAGGAATGTATAGGAGGCCACATTAAAACTTCCCTGTTTGTTCAATGACGTTGTGGTTGCTATTGATCGAGAACGTTTTTACACTTACCAGATTTTATAACTTTTTTCTAGTTTAAAGGAGCCAAAAAGATAAATAATGAAATTTTTTAATGTAACATAAAAAAATATTAAATAATATTACTAGCGGTAGCGCGGTGGAC
Organism: Ampullaceana balthica; assembly: GCA_944989445.1. NCBI lineage: Eukaryota > Metazoa > Mollusca > Gastropoda > Lymnaeidae > Ampullaceana > Ampullaceana balthica. The sequence goes on along the minus strand of CALYLW010001053.1, from coordinate 76,377 downwards.
TGTCGAAACCGAGGCAAATGAGAGTCACGGGTTCGAGCCTCGGTGCTGGCAAGGCCCCCGGGGAATTGTGCTAGTCACACAATCCCTTGCTCGTTAGTGGTTGCTCAATGAAACTTGTGAACGCTACTTCACTTGCCCCATAGGCCGTCATGGTCTGAAAAGGGATTAATATTATCATAACATCAACAAAACAAAAAAATAATTATTTTATTTTTCATTTCACTCGACGTTGATATTGGTCTAAATTCACAATCAATATAAGTTATCAATAAGATTATAAGATTGATTCCAAAACAATTTTAAAATTGTTGGATATTTTCACCACTTAAACCCTCGGGATCTTTCTTTAAAATTCATTAACATAATATATTAATATTAACTTTTATGAGAAATTAAAAATGGATACTGAGTTATCGTTTAAAGCAAAGTTGAAGCAACACGTTCAATTGTACTGTCAGATCATTACATTCTATTTTTTAAAAATACATCAACCTCTCACTCTGTTTTTCCCCGGAGTTTCGCGATCATTTTATTCATTTGAATTGATGAATCCATTTTTTGCACCCCAACCCACGGCCACTCAATTGTCCACAGGATTTTTTGATCGGTTTAGTTCAAGCTGCAAATGTTGATGCTGGCTGCTGGACTAACTTGGTGTACAAGAATTATTCATGGAGATGGGAAGATATGACCAAATACACGGAACTCTAGTAAGGAATCTGTAGACACTGTAGTAATCTTATTGCTTAATCTAACTTAATGTCTAATGTGATTATTTCTGTATATTTATTTTATAATCTCACACAAAAGCAAGATTTTTAAAAATACAAAAATACATGTATAAACATTTTAAAAAATATTTTAGCCTAGCGGAACTTGTTTTTAGACCATTATTGACTAACTGACTAACATTATTCAATTAACTACACAATCGAGGTCAATTTTTAAAAACAAATGGACTGATATATTCTACTATTCTACACCTAGCAATCTGTCAGAACCTTTCAGACAGGCCGCCAAACCAGTGTCAAGCTTCCAAACAGACAGCTAAAGAATTGTTTTGAAATAAATCATGCCAATGACATGATATTATTATTTTTACTAGATACTAGATAGTATTAGTCAGTGGATTATAACTTTTGTGTTTTTCACTTTATTCAAATTTTTCTTGAGAATCAACGCAATATAACATTTAATATGTTTGAATAAACTTTATATATTTTTTTAAAAAAGCAACAAAATCAGTCTTAATGTCTTCCCCGTCTAGTCATTGGCAAACTCCAAACAATCCAGGGATCAACTACGAGAAGTATGTCCCAGGATCCGGTACTGGCTATGCGACAGCAAAGATCAGCATCAGTGGGACAGACATGTTCCTGGTGGAGGAGACCAACACCACCGCTCTGCACCCCTTCTGCAAGAGAGACATTGGTTGGTTTCTTTTTTGTCATTATCTCTCGTTGGAGTTTACTATAAAATATATGGTTACCAGTTGCGGCAATCACAAAGGGGATAATTTTAGTACAAATATTTTGGCGTGAACTAATTATTGAGGTTGCGTGCATTACAAAACAACAAAGGGGGCGCAAAAAGTTCGTAGAAAGATCAAACTTACATGTTGAAATTTGTAAGAAAGGGGATAAATTTTTGCTCCCAAAGCGAAATTTCAAGAAAGTGTTTGAGAAACACTGATCTAAGTATCAGACATTTCTTTGTACAGATTCTCGTGACCTGTGTGACACCAGTCAGGACTGGGTGCGAATGCATGCCGACTGCTACAAGATCTTTCCGCCGATGACCTGGGCAGATGCTGTGGCGGCATGTCAGTCAGAGAATGCTGCTCTACTGGCACCAAACAGTGATATTGACCTGTCAGCCGTGGCATCTTATCTTGTCGCAGGAAACGCGTCTCTGTGGGTGGATGCCACAGATATGGTCAGTAGAATGTGACTGCTTGATTTTCATCAAATTAACATAATATATTTCGTGATAATTTTTATTTATATCTATTTTTTAAATTGTTTTTTTTTCAAAATGAAAGAGGACAATGATATTCTAGTATGAATTAAATACCTTAAAAACATAAAAAATCATGTATCCCGGTATGCACAAAAAAAAATATAAAAAATAATAATAATATTGATATTAATGATAAAATAATAGATTAGATGAATGATTTTTTAAAATAAAAGGTACATGTATTCTAAATAGTAAGGAACATGCAAGTAGGTCAATACAAGAAGTATGCCAAGGTTTTATTTTTTAAAACTGGGTATTTATTTTAGTTCTGTATGTGTTACGGTAAAATCTTTCAGCCGCCATAAATACATCAATAAAATAGAGGATAAGCTTGTAGGTTGGAAGATGGAAAATAAGTTTGCATTTTTGTTTAAAGATCTATTCTAAGTGAAATACAATAACGTTACATACTAGATTCGAAAAACGTGGGGAACCTGTTCACTAGAGTCAATTTTAAGGTCCAGTGTTCAGATTTAATTTTGAGTTCAAAAGGTGAAGAATAGAAATGTAAATTCGCCAATCACTATTCTTATTTATCAATGTAAATAAAAAAATTCACTGTTCATTTTATCATATACTCCTTATTTAATCTTCACATTGCCATAACATGACATAAATCATGCATTATTATATACATGTATGCCTCAAAACAATAATTTATAATTATTACAATTAAATATCTATTTAAAATCATAGTATGAACCAAAGAAACACAACTCTATTTTAGTTAAATATTTGCTCAAGTGGCCTACCTTTTCAAAATAAGTTCTTGGCCATAAACGTCTGTGATGCTGACAAATATCTAGTCAGATTTGTTGTAAAAAAATCCGTTATTTGATAACAAACATTTAGACTTGTTAGTTATACCTAGAGAGTTGTTTTTGTTTTGTTTTGACAATGAGATTTTAACAAATAATGCATCTAGACCCAGTTAAATAACGTATTGAATGAATGACGATAAAACTTATTGACTTATTTCTTGTACAACAATCTACTTAACTGGACTTCACTGTCTTAACTCTTAACAGTAAAATTTAATTTTTTAATTATAAATTATGTAATGTGCTTTTCTCATAATTTCATTATATAATAAAATATATTATATAATTGTAATCAGGATATTAAATGCAAGACTAGACCAAAACCATGGATAGGCAAAGGATGTAATAATCTTCTGTATGCAAGAAGTTTCTGAAAATAGGATGTGAAATCATATAATAAATGAAACTTCTTCTCATTACTGGTTTCGAAAATTATTAATCACATTATTATACAACTTCATACTTGAAAATGTAAATATGATTTTTTCAATATATAATTATACATGATCCAACTGTTGATCTAAAATAATAATTAATGTATTATATTATAATATTTAGTAAATTGAATACTTCAGAAAATTATGAAAATGATGTATGAAACATGACATTCAAAGGCAACTCACTGTTACTTTGTGTAACTATAAAAAAACACTGAACTGAAATAAGCTGAAAGGTACCACTAAAATGGTTGTGACTGAATTGTATTTCACACCCTCTAGTAACAAGGATTATCCTAAGATTGTTATTTAAAAGTGGGTCGATCATGTCTCCCATAGTTTTATTTTCCCTGATAGACAAGAAAAAAACAGAATTTAATTATGAATTAAATAGATAATCACCACCCTAAAATACTGGAGCAAAACACCTGTCCATTAAATCTGCATTGGCACTTTTAGGCTAGTAGTTTATAAATTATAACTGGCTATTTATGGGGATATAAATAATATATTGATCTCACACGCTCTATTGACAGATTAAAGAACATTGTAAAAATGGTTTGATCCTGGGCCTGGGGGAAAATGTATAGGAACTCATGCAAGTACAGGAATGCTCGATGTATTCCTGCTGCTCTTGAGCTCCGACTGTAATAATCAATATCCGGTTTAAAACAGGATTTCTAAAACCCCAACCCAATTTGCAGCCGAATGGATCTTAACCTCCCTACTTTTTAACCACAATTATTGAACTCTAAGTTTGAAGTATTATTTAGTCATAGTCTAACTAGCCATATTTTATGTGTGTTATATCCTTAAAAATTGTAACAAGCCATATTTACAATTACAGGGGACTGTTGGGGATGTTTTTCACAAGTAACAAAAAGCGAGTAACATTTCTGCCTTGGCTGAACAATTCTGGTGGCGGATCATATGCCCTGTAAGTAAAAAGAGAATATCAATATTAATATCCTGGCTGATTATAAACTGTTACTTACGCTCACCACCAGTCACAATGCATTATTTAATCTTCATGAGATTCTTAGGCTTTTCTTTTGATCACGGATACTGATTACAACATTTTAATAATTTCATTAGTACTTATCATAATGTAATCAACAATAGATGGAATAAATTATTCATTTTTATATCTTTATCTAAGTATTTCTCCATTCATACAGACACATCAATTTTACTTATAGTTAACAGGACAAATTAGCATTATATTATGTTTATTTCCTGTGTTATGACAGAACACTTGATATGTAGAGAAATGTGGCTATTTTAAAATGTTAATTTCCTCAAAGCCAAAAGCAAGAATATTTTTAATATTGTATCTTTCCTTTTATTTGAATCTATATGTCATGCAAGTGTTTAATTGTTAGTAAATAAATACTGAAAATCAATGTACATTTTATTTAAAATCAAAATCAGTATCATGCTTGGTGTTTTTTGTATGTGAATTGTTACTGAGGTTTTGTTCAATTCTAACAGAGACCCAAACAGTACCTGTGTTGTTGCTGTTTTCTCCAACTCAAGCTTCAATGGATACATAACTCAGCCTTGTAATGTTGAACAGTCATTTACCTGCAACAGGCCACCAGGTAAGTCAAATCAGAAAGGAATGAAAGATTATGGATATGGTTGCATGTAATAAAAATGTATGTAACTATTTAAATTTAATATAACTTTTCTGTAATGAAATATTATTTTAGCAAACACATAACAATATTTTAGTTTCAGTTTCAAATACTATTGAAGACTATTGTATTTAATCGATACAACGTGACTTGAATTTTTAATTAAATAAATATATTATAGAGCTTCATAAATATTGAATAATTTCTTAATTTTTTGTTTACTTAGTAAATATTTATTATAATATACCCTTCTAAATGCTTAATTTCTTAGATATATGTTTTTCCTACAAGCTACAGATTTTATGAAACATTTGCTTTCCTTGTCTATTCACATTTATTAATAGTTTAATTAATTAATTTTTTTAACCTAATCTTTTAAGGCACTTGCCCACTTGGTTGGTACCAGGATGGTATTGACTGCTATGAGCTTCACATACGCCCAGAAGAGAAATTGACATGGCCCATGGCAGTAGATTACTGCTCAAGGCGGGGATCAGAAATGGTTCAATAGTAAGTATTATTATTAAGTACAGAATGAACAGTTTCTCTCAGCCTATTGTGCTTCTTAATCTTATTAATAAAGGGAAATAGCTATTTAGTTGAGTATCAAGAATTCTGAGTGCATCTTTTACATTTCTTTAGAGCAGTGATGGTGAACCTATGCCACGTGTGCCACACACGGCACGCAGAGCCCCATCATCCGGCACGTAACTAAAATATTATTATCTTAATCAAACCACTTTGCTGGCACTTCATGTTGGTACTTTGCTATATATAAGTAGGTTTTAATTGAATTTTGGGCACGCGGACCAAAAAAAATTCGCCATCACTGCTTTAGAGTGTTAGCAAGATTTTAAATTAAAATTAAATTTTTTAAAAAAATTTAAAACCTTTAATTTTTCTTCGAAATTTTTTTCATTAAAACTAAGTGACATAATTAATTTATTTTACAAGTGTAAAATGTTATTTACCTACAACAATAAATAAAAATATTTACGTTTTTAACTAGGCTAGATTTTTTGAAGGTTGTTTTTTGGTCATTGTCATTTGTTGTAGAGATTCAGCATCCCATTTTTTAAATTACAGACTTATTTCTTGTAGCGTGGAATCCAATTCTGAAGATGACAGATTCTAACTCTTGCAATATTTTTAAAGTGATGAATTCAAGGAATAATTTGTGATTAAAATTATTAATTCACATATATAAAATTTAATTAATCATTTTTTCCTTTCTATCTCCATAGTGCAGTTACACCCAGGGCTAAGTCCACACTAAATAAATGGCTCTTGGAGAATGACATTTACCTGGCATGGATTGGATTTAGTGGTAGGTAATTGTTTCATACTGCATGAATAGGTTGTTTTGATATTTAAACTTTAAAGCTTGTGCGTACTTTTAAAGAATTTGATTAAAATAACTGGGGTTTTTGGAGTCAGAATCGATATTATGACACAGCCTGTCATGATAAATGGAGAATTTTGTACATATGAACTAGAGGACTTTTTCACAAACAATGCTTTGTTTAATTATTAGTATTACATCTATAGGAGTTATAAATATTAATTTTAAAAACAATAAATGTTTCTATTGATTCAGCTATGAAGCATATAGTGTTCTTTCAGATGTATGAAGTTCTTCTTTATATTAATGTTCAAATGTGTTGCGGTTTGTTTTGCATTTGTAAAAAAAAATGCTATATTTATTTTTTAAATATAGTTTATATTTGTGGAACTTATATAGAGGCCTTAAGTAATTAACTTTTATTTATGTTTACTTCATTAAAATTTTTGAATTTTTAATTGCATTTAGGTACAGGGCCTTACTTCCGTTACATTGAGAATGATGTGATGCATGATGAAATAATAGAATACGACACCACTAATGTAACAGGGACTAATTCTAGATGTGGTGCTACAGATTACTGTAAGCATTGGTCAGAGTGGATACATAAAATTGAGACCATGAATTAAAAAATGTGTTCTATAATCTTCCTAATGCTAAAATTACAATATAAAATCTTCAGTAATGTATATCAGGCGGTCAGTAATCGTTTTACCTTAAAAGACATCAAATTCTGAATTTCTGGATTTTAAAAATATTATATCCTATCAGGCAGGTTCTATTATACAATAGTAAATAGCTAAGAAAAATCAAATTAGCCAGCAGGGTAGAAAGAGTTAATCACACTTCATGGTCTGCAACTTCATACTTCTTATGTAATAAAAAGGAATGAAATATAGTATGCATATAATCTTAAAGCAATTTATAAATTATGAAATCCCCAGGGAAGGGTTACAAACATTTCCCTCTTCCATACACCATTACCCATTCCCCTAACCCAGGGGTCGGGAAACCATGGCTCGTGAGCCAAATGTGGCTCTATTGATGGCTGCATCTGGCTCTTAGACAAATGTTTGTTTGTAAAAAAAATTAAAAAAATAAAATCTTTTATTCACACTCATTTGATCTACATATTAATTGCATGTAAACCAACATGTCAGTCTTATTAAAAAGAATTTCAGAGACATTATTATGGTACTTTTTAGTGTTGAAATTACACAAAATGCACACATTTACTTGAATTTTTAGGTTTAATCGTAATGTTTGCCTCTCAGGGAATTACTTTTCAAAATATGTGGTGTTTATGGCTGTCTCAGACAAAAAGTTTCCCGATCCCTACCCTAACCCATTCTTGAAGTTATTGAAGATCATACATTATTTAATTAGTTTTTTTCAATGAACAATCATTACAGCTCCTACAAGAACATTGAACTTGGGTATTTACTGTTTCACACCTCACAACTTTATCTGCACAACATACTTGACAAACACTATCACTGAAGTTGTTCCAGGTAAGTTCCCTTTGATTCATTTTATACAGGCTAATCTAAATTTGCAATTAGAGAGTAGTTTCCATCAAAAAAATTAATTTAGTATAGATTAGTTTTTTTTTAAACCTTCCCTTTATTTTCAATGGAAAAATTAAGTAGACTATTCCCTCACTGACCAAGTTGGAATAAAAATTGACATCTTTTTCTAGAAACAATACACAGCACATATACAATAGAGATTAATGGAAGAACTCCAGTTCAACATAGTTTCTTTGATCATTATAAAACTATTTTTCCCTGTTTTTTTTCCTGTTTCTTTGCTATTTTAATTTTAAATGTTTTGATGTTCACAAATTAATATATATATATATATATATACAGTCGAACCCACTTATCTCGAGCTCGGTTATATCGACCACCCTATTATGTCGACGTTTTTTATTGGAACCGCCAAATTCTCTCTTTGTCTTAGCATTTTCTCATCGGTAATGTCGATTCTTTTATGTCGCCGAAACCTAGTATCTCGAGCACAAAAGAGGGCCAAATTTGCAACTTAACTCGATTTTCGTCGGTTGAAAATAAAGGTTTGTATCGAGAATCGACGGTGGTTTTTATATAATTAAATAAAAAAATTAATAAATTATTATTCTTTTAAAAGTTTGTTGTTGTTGCTTTGTTACCAGTAAGATAAGTGACTGTGACACTAACACGCGCGTGACGATGAAACTGATAACACAGTACACTACACACAGCCCACAGCGTGCTGTGATCAACGGTCAAGGCCACAATAGTTTTATTTATATTACAAAGTTTGATTGACTGAGGAAATTCGAGAACGTTCTGATAGTTAATTAACAGATATCCTGCACGTCAAAAGCATTAAACTTAAAATAACCATATTGATTTGTTTATTTGTATTTTAAATTCGCGGATACGATGGCAAACGCGACTGCGACACGGCGAAGCGTAAACTTTGACCTTTTAGCGCATGCGCAGACAATTATAAACTGGTAACTTATTTTTCATTAAATAAATGGAATCGAAACATGACAGAGACGTAATCAAAGTCCTTTACTACGGCATAAATATATATACATCAAAAGCATTAAACTTAAAATAACCATATTGATTTGTTTATTTGTATTTTAAATTCGCTGATACGACGGAAAACGCGACTGTGACACGGCGAAGCGTAAACTTTAACCTTTTAGCGCATGCGCAGACAATTATAAACTGGTAACTTATTTTTCATTAAATAAATGGAATCAAACATGACAGAAACGTAATCAAAGTCCTTTACTTCGGCATAAATATATATGCATGTGTATATATATGTATATATATATATATATATAAATTCCCGATTAGTCATAACTTTTCCCGACTTTCAAGGCCGAGAATTTATTTTTAAGAATTCCCGACTTTTTCCCGTTTTCCTGAGTGGGAACCATGGTTATATTTAAATTTTAAACGGTCCTTAAAAACGAACGGTCATTACAACCTTAGACTTAGGAAAGAGTGAAGAAATATTAGGGTTCCGATACGATTCCGATAAATCATCCCATCACTAATTAACGCTAACTAATTAATCATGTACATAAAGAAATTTCAAGCACATGTTAATATTTTGCCGCCATATTGGATTTCGTTTTATCTCGATCATCGGTTATGTCGACGCCATTTTTCATACCCCAACGCCGTCGACATAAGCGGTTTCGACTGTATATATAAATATATATATATAAATATATATATATATATATATATATATATATATATATATATATATATATATATATATATATTGTCAAAAATGTTTTAACAATTTATATTTATGTTTATATTTATATGTTGTGTATTAAAAATGTTAGTCAATGGTTCAGATGTAGAGTGAGGCAATATACCAGGGACTACTGTCGGAAAGCCACTGTGAATTCCGAAAAAAAGTCATGGGACCATCAACATAGTGTTTGCAGGTAGGCAGCTGCAAAAAAAAATGCCAAGAGAAGAACACAGACATATTCTTCAAATATATTTACCGGACTAAAGCCTTTGTACAGTCTGCAGAGAAGGAATGTGAATGATTATGGCCAAGTATGGATGCTCTATAAAGTTTATAGCCATGGTGATGCAGTTCCATGATGGTATGCAGGTTGGGGTCTGGAAAAGGAAGAAGGAATCTTTACCTTCTCTATGGTGTAAAGCAGGGATGTGTTTTGGCTCCAACACTGTTTAGTCTCATGTTTTTGGCCATGCTAACAGGGGCCTTCAGTGACGGATATGAGGGATTGGATAGGGATATGCTCAAAAGCTCACTCTAAGAGTTTGACACAACTCCTGGGAATCAGCAGCAAATGACCGAGCCTCCTAGTGCCTTACTGTATGGGACATTGCAGCAGCTTAGGAAGCAAACAGACAACAGGTTGACAGGCCAGGAAAATGTCATGCCAAAAACCATCCTTATGACATGAAAATCTCTTGTCTGACCTGTGGAGGCACCTTTTGGGCAAAGATTGGCCTTATAAGCCACCGGTGAACAAACCAAACTACCACAGGACAAAGATAGGATGAATAGAGTGGTCCTCTTGGATTGTAAAACTCCGAGAAAGATGATTGATCAATTTATTTTAACATATTCAAATGATGTGAGAAAGTGTAAAGAAAAGATTAAATTTGATGGACTAATTGTGTTGTTTTTTTAAAGTTCCTTTTATAATTTATTTAAAAAATTTTTTTCAAAGGACATGTCTTTTGACCTAGAAAACAAAATGGTGAAAAAAATAAATGTTGATAAATCATTAACAATATTAAATCCACTACCAGGATTTTGTCTGAGCATAAAATTGACTTTGACTTTGTCATCAGCTTGTGTTTGATTTTTTCATCACCATTGTAGCTTCATTAAACTCCTCCTGAAATACTTTTTAAAATAGGCATGATGTTACTTATAGTATCTCTCATTGGAAATAATAATTTTCCTAATTCAAAATGATGTATGAATATTTAATTAAAATACCTGATAATGATTATCATATTTACATTTTGACAATGTTACTTTGTAACATTTACATTTTAAAAGCTTTTCAAGATAAGTTAAAAAAAATTTTACAGTTAAAGAAACATAATTTTTTTTGTCAAAAACATTAATCATGTTCTTACAGAGTTTAACATTCAAAAGCCTGTATGATTTCCCATAGACATTGCAAAGCCCTCTTTTTTATTTTAAAAAAAAGCCCATTTGTTAGATAAAAATATGAAAATATAGTTTTACTAACAAAGGTTTATTGAGAGATTTGATCACTTAGGCATATGTTAATGGGTATGTTAGGTCTCGTATATAAAGAAAGGGCAAAGTACATTTAAATAGTATATTATTTCTTAGAAAGCTTTTGTTTAATTTTTACAATTTTTGTTTTAAAGTAGGTAAGAACTGACTTGTGTCCCTACTTTAGCATTCCCAAAACAAAAGCAAAAATTTTTTGTTTTTTTTTGGTTTTCCAATAAAATATGATTTTTACTTATCTTATCTGTTTACAGACGCTCCTTCTATACAGAAGATTATTGCGTCCTACGCTTATCTATGGTTTGTGTTTAGTCCTGCATTTTTATCAGAGATTTAAATGTTGATAAAGTGTTGGTTTTCCTGGATTCTTCAGGCAACCCATTCCACGCCCTAATTCCGGACGGGAAGAAGGAAAACTTGTATGTGTTTGTTCTTGCATACGGAATAAGAAAGGTGTTTTTATCCTTATGTCTATCTGAGGGTTGTATTAAGTTATCTTTGTGTTGTATTTCTAAATTAGAATTAATTGCTTTATGTATGATTACTACTTTGCTCTTGGTTCTTCTATCCTCTAGTGTTTCAAGGTTTAATGATTTAACTAATGGTGTTACTCTTGTCAGTTTCGAATATTCTCCAGTAATGAATCTGGCAGCTCTTTTTTGAATTTGTTCTAGTTTATCAATGTTTTCTTTGGTGGATGGGTCCCATACAGAAGATGCATATTCTAGTGCAGGTCTCACCAAAGTGAGGTAGCATTTTAGTTTTATATCTCTATTACATTTGTTAAAGTTCCTTTTTATAAAGCCTAAGGTTTTGTTTGATTTTTTAATAACTTCATTGACATGGGGATTCCATGATAGTTTCTCATTTATTAAGACTCCTAAGTATTTTGCATCTTTAGTTTGGGTCAGTTCTTTTCCATGAATGTAATATTTTGAATTTATTTGTTTCTTTTTCTTTGTTACTCTTAACAGTTGACACTTTTCTGGATGGAAAGACATACTCCAGTTAGTTTCCCATTTTATCAATTCATCTAAGTCTTTTTGTAAAATTTTGCCATCTTGTTCTGATTTAATTGTTCTATAGATTATACAATCATCAGCAAATAGCCTAACTTTTGTACCTGTTGAGATGTTGTTGGGTAAATCATTTATATAAATTAAAAAGAGTAAGGGACCTAGCACAGTTCCTTGTGGAACTCCTGAGTTAACCTTTATTGGTGCAGATTTAGATCCATTAATTATTACAGTTTGCTCCCTGCCCAAAAGGAAGTCTTGGATCCAGTGATGTAAGGAACCTGAGATTCCAAAGTAGTTAAGTTTTTTAAGTAAACTAAGGTGGTGAACTTTGTCAAATGCTTTTGAGAAGTCTAGTAATATTGTATCTATTTGATCATTTTTGTCCAAGCCTTTTGATAGTTCATCTATTAAACCTATTAATTGTGTTTCACATGATCTGTTTTTTCTAAAGCCGTGTTGATGTGGGCATAGGGCATTATATTTGTCAAGGTGGTTAACTATTCTACTATATATTATGTGTTCTAGTAATTTACAGGTGATACTAGTAAGTGATACAGGCCTGTAATTACCAGGGTCTGATTTATCCCCTTTCTTAAAGAGTGGACTTACATTAGCTAATTTCCAATCCTGGGGCACTTTACCCTGGTTTAGAGAGGCTTGAAAGAGAACTACAAGGATTGGGGACAGTTCATTGCTTAGTTCTTTTAATAATCTTGCAGGCAAATCATCTGGGCCAGTAGCTTTGTTTATTTTTAAGTTTTTTAGGAGTGAATGTATACCTATCTCATCTACAGTTATGTTACCTATTTCCTCCATTTTATTTAAATTTATTAAAACTTCCTTGTCGCCTGAGGCAGAAAAAGATGATGCAAAATATGTGTTAAGGATATTAGCTTTAGTTTCATTATCATTATAGGTTTTATTATTTGAGCCTTTTAGTGTGGCTATTCCTGAAGGTTCCATTTTTTTAGATTTGATAAAGGACCATAAGTTTTTATTGTTATCTTTGGTAATTACATTGTTTATATATTCATTTTGGAGGTTCCGACTAAGTTTTTGTGTCAAGTGTTTAATCTTTAAGTATTTTTTGTGTATCCTATATGAATTGGTAGCTTTATATTTCTTAAATAAGTTCTCTTTTAGTTTGCATAGCTTTTTCAATCTAGAATTGAACCAGCATTTGTTAATTTTATTTGATGTTAGTTTTGTTGGAACATTCTCATCCATTATAGTTTTTAGATTTGTTTTTATATCTTTCCAAATTTCTTCTACTGGGCTATTTGTGTTAAATTTACTTAGGAAAGTTTGTTGGAAGTTAGCCGCTGATTGGTGTAGTTTTATTGAATTACATTTATTCCAAAGATAGATTATTCTTCTAGGTATCTTATTAATTTTAGTTTTTATTGTATTGGTGACCCTAACAATATCATGGTCGGACAATCCTGGAATTATTTTATAGTCTAACACTAGTCCTGGTCTATTTGTTAGGAATAAATCTAGTGTTTTATTTTTCCTTGTTGCTGTTTTTACTATCTGTTCTAGGTTTATGTTGTTTATAGTGTCTAGGAAGTGTTCATTAATTTCTTTGTTAGTTTGATGGTTATCAATTGTATAATTTTTCCAATTTATATCTGGAAGATTAAAGTCCCCCATAATCCATAGAACTGCATTTTTATTATTCTCTTTTATGAAAGTTAATTGACTACAAAGATTGTTCATGTATTCTGGGTTTGTATTCGGAGGTCTATATATACTGCCTACAATAAGTGGGGATGAGTTTGGTGTAATTATTTTACAATAAATAGACTCTATATTAAAATTTTGCTGTGTAGTAATTTCTTCAGCTATGATATTTGATTTAATTGCAAGTAGTACTCCTCCATAATTGTCTGATCTGTCTTTCCTAATTTAGATTACATCTTAAAATCTCAAAACTTTCTTACCAGACAGTGTTCAGTGTGACCCTGGTTGGATATACTACATTGATTACTGTTACAAGATAGAGACACAACCTTTGCCCTATGATGATGCTCAGATTGCTTGCAAGAAAGAGACTGCTACTCTCTTTGTAATCAACAATGAAAACGATCAGTCGGTGTTCTCAAGTAAGTCAAACTACAGCCGTGGAATGAATTAAAAAGTCTAATAAAAATCCAAGACTAGACATAAACCATGGATAAGTGAAAGATGCAATAATCTTATGATTGAAGAGAGTCTGTAATGTTTAAGATATGATTTCTTCTTTTTAATAAGTGTTGATTTGGGATTTGAATAATATTTGTAATATTTTGATATAAAGTTTAATATTAAATATTTATGTTAATTTTTAAAATTATTTTTTAGAATTTATAAACATTATGACACTATAAAATATGTGCACAAACAAAACTGCACACATCATAAGTTACATAGTCGGATGTTTTATAGACAAAGTAATCATGGCCTCTCTTTATTTAGATGTATTTTAAAAAATAAAAGTTTTAAATGCCTAGAATTAATACCACGATTCACCCATACAAAGAGATTCTGTTAATTTATCAAAACAATATTTATTCTGCTACCATTTTTATTTAATATATGTGCTTTTGGTAAAATAAATATCACAATTTTACAAACATAGGTTTAATAAATACAACCATTCATTTCCTAAAAATAGCTTTACCATTTTTATCTGCGGGCCTGGAGACATATTGGATTGGTGTGAAATATGATATTAATCAATCAAAGTATGTGCTGGAGGAAAGCAATCTACAGGTGAAAACTTAATCAGGTGTCTGAGTGGTTTTAGATTGAGGCAGTGGCGTAGCTAGGGGGGGCGGTCCGCCCAGGGCGGCACTCATTTAGGGGCGGCATTTGTGGGCATTTGAAAAGCACAACCATTTCTGACAACCACCCTTTTTCTTTTGAAGGGGGAAAACCAAGGTGAAACAAAAATATTCGTGATTTTGAGTCTTCATTAACGGATTCGCACATTTGTTTGATTACGTAGTGGATATTATAACTAACGCAAAACCGTTCAAAAATTTTTAATCGCTCAAAAAACGTATCCATTTGTTTGGAAAACTAAGCAGTATAAGTCACAGATGACGCTTTTATAGAAAACTACCCCAAAAACACATTACCGCTGGGCCGAATAATATGTGCTATTAATATCGCCACGACAGTTTTTGCGTGGAATTTTGACATTCCCAGAATGATGCGCGAAACAAGTACCTACAAGGCATGGCGGTTCAAATATTGTGTTTCACTTGCAAGTAGTAATTTATATTACTCTTTCAGTTTTCTGTAAATTATTGTAAGGTAAGTTATTAAAAATTATATATGTTTTTGTTTTTATTGCATTACAGTAGCACAAATAATTTGTGTTTTTCATTAAAATACGGTTATTCATTAAGCGTGTTACGCATAATCCAATTAAAGTAATAGTAATGTGTAAATAATTTGAATTCGTCTATTTTATGGAAAATTATTAAGATTTATGACAAGAACATGTAAATTTTCAAATTTGTCCGTTAATAAACACCACAATAGGCATACTAATTTCGAAAAAGACATACTTTAACATTTCAAGCGTCTTGGAAAAATTGACATCTGAAGAAGTAACTGGGAAAACGAGATCAGATGCTGGAGTTTTACTCAATTCAATGCAATCTTTTTCTCTTCTATGTTATCTGAATTTATGGGAACCCGTCATTTTTTAAATTAATTCAAAGCCATTGCATGGAACAAAGAGATGTGTTAAAACAAAATGCTGTTATATCAGCCAAACAATTTGTGAAGAGGTGGAGATATCAACTGAACGTCGAGTTAGAAGGAGAAAAAATATGGGTAGGGAAAATTCAGAAGACGTGGTTCTATCTTTAGAACAAAAAGTACAACAAGAAATGTTTTTATCCATGGATGGAATTATAAAATAAAATAAAATTACGCTTTGATGAGTTGCATGTCCTTGCAAGAAAATATTCTTATATAGTTCTATGTAAACCACTAATTGAAGCATTTGAACATCAAATAAATTACTTTATTGACATTGATAAAGAACAGTTCTATATGGAAAGAAAAAGGATCCAGGATTTTAAGGCTGTACCTACACTACAAGAAGAGGCATTATGTTAGAAAAATGGGGGAAAAGGCACCCTTGATCTATTAAAATTTATTCAACAGTACAGATTGGAAAATTCTGTACCCAACATTGTAATTTTGCTATGAATTTTTAAAAACTATTGCTATCAGTGTCACTAGTTGTGAAAGGAGCTTCTTCAAACTGAAGTTCATAAAAAATTGTCTTCGTTCCACAATGAGCGATCAAAGACAACACAATCTTGCAAAATTGTCCATAGAACAAGATATTACAAATAATTTTAATTTTGATAGCATAATACACGATTTTTCTATTATGAAAGTTAGGAAAGTAAATGTATACTAATGTATACAATTTCTTTGTTTGTAACAAAAAATAATTTATTTATAAATAAAAAATAAAAGAATAGTAATTCGTAATGTTTTTTTGGGGGTGTAAATTTGGAATATGTTTTATATCATGGGGGGGGGGACCCTGCGACCTCAGTAACTTTCTTGTGGCCTTTAAAAAAGTATCTTGTATTTTTATAAATGTGTATTTATAGGTGTATAATGTTATGCGGCCTCTTATTACTGCTTACATAAATATGGCATGCAATGGTAAACATTTTTCCCAGCTTTACTTAGTTTCAATTACAATTATTTATTCATATTTATTAATTTTTTTAAATCATAGTATAATCGACTAAGTGGCCGTCCATTATTGTCATCACGCTATTTTGGCTGATTTTTCACCCCACCCCTCATCACACGTCATCACAAAAACGTAGACCCCTTCTTCAATAAGACGTCACAAAGCTTTGCGATAAGAGCCGTGTTTTCTGTTTTAAAATGAGCATGTTTCAAATTAAATTTTTGCCATTTAAGAATGTTTTAGCGTAACGCTGCATTCTAATAAAGTAACATGCTATTTACATAAACGTCATAAAATAAAGAGTCAGTAATCAAATATTTCAGTGGAAATTTATTTAAAGTTGCGCGTTTTGACGTGATGTGACATTTCTTAAACACCCCCCTCCCTCATCACACTTCATCACAAACGTGTGACTCCCTGCGAGGTGCGTGACGTCATTTATGGATGGCCCCTAAAGAGGGCGGCAAATTGGTGACCGCCCCGGGCGGCAAAAGTTCTAGCTACGCCACTGGGTTGAGGTAAAAGGGGAAGTGTGGGGGCTTGGAAGCTGAGAGTCAATTACCTCAAGTGAGAATTTAAACCAATAATTTTCATTTTGATTTTTACAATTTCATTTCAGTGTAGTAACAGCTAAAAATAAAAGATTATATAAACACAACACGTAAGAAAGCCTAAATTAATACTACCTCAATAATAGAAGAGTTATTTAAATATAAATTAGGGCTTTGTAACTACTATGCATTTGGCAATTATTTTCTTTGGGAGCAGGCTTATTCCTTATTTCCCCATTCCCAACTTACTTTTGTCATAGATGCCTAATGCAATTGGTGTCACTATTACCGCCCCCCCCCCAAACCCAAAACACACACTGTCTATCAAAGTGACACAAATAAATTACTGTTTATTTATGTATAAATAATATATATATATATATATATATATATATATATATATATATATATATATATAAGATTTACAGTTACATTTTGATTTAAAAGAGTTTTAAAATATTATGAATCTGGCTGAATGAGTGCATGTTCATCTAAAAAATAATTATTTATTTCATTATTGATGTCATAAAATAGCAATGTCCAGTTATAAGAGTTTACTCATTATGAAATGGAAAATTATCTATAAGTTTTGACCCAGCTGCTGATACATAGAGACATTATTCCATTGAGTTAATTTAGACCAATATTAAGAAACCTATCATATATTTAAAATTATCATATCATTTAGACAATTAGCTCAAATGTACTGCATGTATTAATGGACTCATGACATTAAAAAATTTCAAAGCATTTCTAAAATATAAGGTTTTTTTTTACCATCTTTTAAAGTGTTAAAGGTAAAATATTTTCTTTAATTATTATTTTTCTCATCATGTGCACAATAGCCAAATGTGATGAACTTTGACCCCAAACAACAATATACACCAGCAGATGGGCCATGTGTGTATGTGACTACAGGTCTGTTAGCAACATTCATGGGAGCCTGGAGCCAAGATATTTGTTCATCTCAACACAAGTATGTTTGTCAAAAAGCAGGTAGGAACCTTTGCTTTAATAGATTGTGACATATTTTTTTTTAAATTAAAGAAAAAGAAACAAAGTCATTTTAAATTATAATAATAATAATAATTTGATAATTTACATAGTGCAGTAACCCAGCAAGCAACTGGGCTCACAGCGCCTTACATAAAAATAGTAACACACATAATTATCAATTCATTTACTGTAAAACATTCATATTCTAAATACAACATACAATTACATTACAGCGCATATAAGCTACGTTTATCATTTAAAGAAATGTTTTATTTTTGTTTAATTAATTTTGAAAGTAAAGTTTGAATATATGTGTTTTTAGTGCTGTCTTGAAAGCCTTAATATTTGGCATACTGCGAATGTGTAATGGTAGAGAATTATATCTCTCTTATCCCAACAGTTGTTTTGTAATCATTAGTTTTAAAGGCAATGGGGAAAATGGTTAACAGCATATTACTATAACAAGATACAACTTTTATTATATTTGCCCTTTTTATTTTCAAGTAAAAAATGATGTATGATAATTATAGGGAATGATGATTCGAATATATTTTTGATGTCTATTGCTTCAGGTGTCCAAGTTCCAATCACACCACCAACAAATTTAAGTGAGTACAAAATTATATCTCTAAAGCTATCATAAGATTTTTAGACTTCCTTTTTTAAGGAGATCTTATCAAATTTGGGCTAAAGATTTCAAGTAATAGTGCATGCATAGCTTTAAAAATTTTTTTATTACAGATCTATTTTTTTAGAGTATTTCCTCAGTGATTGCATCAGATATTTTATTTCTGATTCATAATATGTAGTTAAAACACATATTAGAAATGCTGTCATTAAAAAAAATCAATTAATATATTGTGAAGCTTTCTAAAGTTATCTCAAACTTTCAAATATGATCAGTAAGTAGGCCCTCAAAAGGCTTGAAAATACAGTTTTGTTCTGTGTTATATTCAATAAATTTAAAAGGGGTTGCAATTTTATCAATATTCATAAATGTTGAAATACAACTGTAAGAAGTGTTCAATATGTTAAGAAAAAGAAAGCTTTTAACAAAGCTTAACAAAGGAAATTAAAACAATTGATTTTAATGTTATAATTTTTATATAGGGGGATTTGGGGGGTGGGGGTGAAAAGAGTATGACTATACCACCATCTGTCAAACAATATTTCAAAAATATACTAAGACTTTGTATATAAATTTCTTTAATCATCCAATTACTTTTATCCTAGTCTCATGGTCGCCACGTTGTGGTGTTGGCTGGGTGTTCAGTGCTGTTACCAACATGTGTTATTTTATATTTGGCTACACTTGGAAACCATGGCAAGATGCTAATGTCAATTGCCAGTCACTGCAAGGGCAGCTACTCTCAATTTCAGGACGGGAAGAACAACTTGTAGTAGAGGGTAATGATAAATGATCTTGTATTAAAATTTATGTCTCCCCTGATCCTTCATGAAATATCACATCCTTATGTACAGAAATGTTTGAAACATTATTTTATCTTTTTTTTTCTTATGACTAACTCCTCCTGAGCTTTCCATTCATCTTATTCTGGGGATTTTTTCCCCGGGCCAGGGGTGTCCCCGAGTCCACCCAGCTTTGAATGGGTACCTGACACTAGTTAGGGAAACAAAGGCGGCTGGGTAATGTGTGGAATTGTGGAACCCACATAACCGTGGCCTGTGAGCACTGCATCACTTTCTAACAGACCAGTATGGTCTGTGGACGCAATTATCTTCTGTATAGAAGGTGCGTCTTTATAGATAAGACAAGCATGTGCTTTCCATCCAGTGGATAAAAGGTATCTAATACTAATACTTGTATCTTCTTGCTTCAGATTTTAGCTGTGTTTTAGGCTTTCATCTCTTTATTTTGTTTTATCTTTTGTTCCATGATGTGTGGTCATGAAGTACATGCCCTATCCAAAATTCTTCTTGTGATACCTTCAGAAATTTTATGAATTTTTGCAATGTACTTTCTAGAACATGTGTTTTCAATGATTTTATTGTGAGCTTTTTATATTTGGGTCCTGAAATTTACCTTTAATGTTGGTCACTAAAAATAAAAACCTACAATGTTGGATGCCCTATTGGTAACTTTAGCTTGATAAATATGATCTATTGTGCTGTTTTAAATGTTTAAAATTCTACAAATGAAACAAATGAATAAATAAGTAATACTTAGCTTATGCCCATGTCTTAACTACGTTTTATATCTGTATAAAAAATCATCAAATTTTTGTAAGAATGAAAGTGTGTCTAAATTTGTATGTGAGTGTGAGAGAAGTATCACATTTTTATTTGTTTTTTTTCCAATGATATAAGTTATCATCTATTTATAAGTAGAGCTGAAATAATGTTTGATATTTCAGGTCTATAACCATCTAGTTATATGTAGTTCTGAAAAAAATGTCTTATATTTCAAGTCTATAACCATCTAATTATAAGTAGAACTGAAATGATATTTGATATTTCAAGCCTGTAGCCATCTAATTCTAAGTAGAACTGAAATAATATTTGATATTTCAGGTGTTTAACCATCTAAGTAAAAGTGAAGTAATGTTTGATATTTAATGTCTATAACCATCTAATTCTAAGACGAACTGAAGTAATGTTTGATATTTCAGTTCTGTTGAAGTCTACAGACTTTAGTCATATTGAACTGCCCTTGTGGATCGGTGCCAAGGACATGTGGGGCGGTCATGGTTGGGGCTGGTCAGATAACAAACCCTTCAGATACATGCACTGGGGAGAAGGTAAAAGGAAAAAAAAGCAAAACATAACATTTTGTACTGAAATTCTTCTCTATCTTATAAATAGTTACATTAGCTGTGATCAACAAAGATCATAAACTTTACTTCATTGAGAATAAATATTATGAAATAAAGAAAAATGTATTGGTTAACAGTGACAAAGATGAGTGCAAAAAGTATTTTTTCTTTAAATATTTAAATTTTGTAGAAAGATGTGTTTTTGTAACTTTGTGGAAAGATGTGTTTTTGTAACTTTGTAGAAAGATGTGTTTTTGTAACTTTGTAGAAAGATGTGTTTTTGTAACTTTGTAGAAAGATGTGTTTTTGTAGCTTTGTAGAAAGATGTGTTTTTGTAACTTTATAGAAAGATGTGTTTTTGTAACTTTGTAGAAAGATGTGTTTTTGTATCTTTGTGGAAAGATGTGTTTTGTAACTTTGTAGAAAGATGTGTTTTTGTAACTTTGTAGAAAGATGTGTTTTTGTAACTTTGTGGAAAGATGTGTTTTTGTAACTTTGTAGAAAGATGTGTTTTTGTAACTTTGTAAAAAGATGTGTTTTTGTAACTTTGTAGAAAGATGTGGTTTTGTAACTTTGTGGAAAGATGTGTTTTTGTAACTTTGTAGAAAGATGTTTTTGTAACTTTGTAGAAAGATGTGTTTTTGTAACTTTGTAGAAAGATGTGTTTTTTTAACTTTGTAGAAAGATGTGTTTTTTTAACTTTGTGGAAAGATGTGTTTTTGTAACTTTGTGGAAAGATGTGTTTTTGTAACTTTGTGGAAAGATGTGTTTTTGTAACTTTGTGGAAAGATGTGTTTTTGTAACTTTGTGGAAAGATGTGTTTTTGTAACTTTGTGGAAAGATGTGTTTTTGTAACTTTGTAGAAAGATGTGTTTTTATAATTTGTGGAAAGATGTATTTTTATAATTTGTGGAAAGATGTATTTTTGTAACCATCTAAAACAAAGTACAATGCTCTTGAAAGATAGTATTTTTTATGAGCCAGTTAAACACTAGGTATATTGGATCTGTGACTGTAACAATGTTTTAACTTTGTTAACTTCAATAAATGAAAATCTTTTTAAATTAAAAAAAAATAATTTAAAATCTTTTTTAGTTGATCAACAAAATCAGTGATTCTTACTTATCATCAGAACTTAATTAGGGCATTTGTTGACCAGTCTTAACACAACCTTTTCCTGTACTGATTGTTGTTAATTTTTAGCTGAACCTCAGTACGACAGTGATGATGGGAACAACTGTGGTTTTATGCCTGTTGCCAAGAGGTTTGAATGGGAAGCAAGGGCCCTGTACTGACAGACTTGGGTACATTTGTAAAAAACCTGGTAGGGTTCACTTACTTATTTTGTGAATTATGTGTATTTTGGGTTTGAATCCAGAAGAAGTATTGTTGACTTTCAACTTCCAATCCAATGTGATTATTTAGTTTAAATTTAATGCATTTTCAATATTTAAGTAAACTCATTTAAAGGAAAGGTTGTTTTTAAATTTTTTAAACATTATTATCTTTACTTTTCCCCCTGTTTTTGAAATAATACAAAATAGTATCTTATTCCATCATTTTGGTGAATGCTCTGTATAATTTATAAAAATAGATTAAAATATTAGAATTTATTATCAACCTAATCGAAATGAAAATATTTTAATCATCAATTTCATTTCAACAGCCATTCAAGAACACAATGAAGTGATACCAACTCCTGCTACTTTTAGTGAGCATAAAATTTTTATAAACAAAAAATATTTCATCAATTTTCTATTTACTATATGCCCACTTTTAAATTGAGAGTAAAACAAGGTTATTATCTCCCAATGAAGTCTTCAGTTTATCACCCTGTTTCTGTGAGTTTGGGTCCATTCATAATGTATTTCACGCTCCTTGGGGTAAGGGGGAGGTGGGGGGGGAGGTGTAAGAAAGTGTGACAGGGGGAAGGGGGGTCATGCCGTGTGTGACATCGCGTGTGATTTATTTCAGATTTTACTTTTTTTGATAATTAAAAAAAAATGTTTGAAAGTGGTGTGGAGTACTTTGGGGAGGTAAAAAAAATGGCCCCTTTCTTAAATGAATGACTATTGATGCAGCTAAGAATTATTACCACAGAGTCTTGCAATAACCCAGAGGCCCTGATATCAGGCGTTAAGAGCTTACAGTTTTCCAGCAGCTTCATGGCCTCATCATACAAGGATGAGTTCCACAGACCACAGGATTGTAGAATGTTGCCATTTAACCAGAACAGTCGTAAGTCACTTACTAATAATATAACATGCACTGCGAAATAATGACGGATTAAAGATCACTAACGCCGATTTACGGGCACCTCGGGTAAATACATCTAATTCACACATGGATCGAAAGTGAAAGAAGATAATAACATCCGGTAATTTTTATTGAAATCTCGTAGAATCACACAATAGCCGGAAATCTCGAAGAAAGCAAGATGTCAACACTATTTTGAACTAAAAATGCATTGCTAGGCGAACCGACGAGGATCGAGCTAACCAACGTTAAGTTGCAAATTTGGCCCTCTTTTGTGCTCGAGGTATTAGGTTTCGGCGAATTAGAAAAATCGAATTAGCCGATGAAAAAATGCTAAGACAAAGAGAGAATTTGGCGGTTCCAATAAAAAACGTTGAGTTTGTGGGGTGGTCGAGCTAACCAAGCTCGAGGTAAGTGGGCTCGAATGTAATAGAATTTGGGTACTGTTTTTTTTAAAATTTGAATCTTTAATGTACAATGCCTGAGCTAACCTTTCATTATTTCACACTCAAACCCCCCCCCCATCCCTCCCCACCATCACAGTTTTGTCTGATCTATACGTTTCATATGCTGTCTTAAGACATCACATTTTTAAAAAAGATTTTATCACAATAATGTGGTATTTCTGATTTAGAAAATTTCTTTATTTTTAAAAATTTTAAATATTTTTAAAAATATTTGTATATACCTGTATTTAGAAAATTATCTATTACCTGGACATTTTGGTTCATAAAAAATTTCCATAGCAAATTAACTAAAGAAATCAAGACATTTCTCTGGGCTATAAAAATCATATTGATCACTTTAAATCAGTATTCCTAAAGTATATATTAAACTAAGGGCGTTAAGAGTTTACAATTTTCAATGCACAAAATAGGAGTTATTAAATAAAACATTATTTTTTAAAGTGTCTCATCTACTTTGTCTATTGAACACAAATTATATGAATTTAAATTTACCACCCATGAAATGAAACTCCAATGAATGCAAAGCCAATTTAGGTTCAATGAACTTTAACCCCTTTTTGATGAGTTCAAATGTGGGGCCGCTGTGATGTTTTCCTAGGCTGTTTTAAAAGTTGTTTTTTTAAACCAAGAGATTGGTGTATGGCCGACTTAACATCAGAGTTTTCTTTATAAACTGGAAGGGGCATGGAGTCCAGCCAATGACACACAGGAAGAATGGCTCGCCATACGTTTCCCATCCACTGTAACCATTGAACAGATAAGCTTGAATGGAGAAGACTCCACGGACAAGTATGTGACCAAGTTCAAACTGCAGTATCAGTATGATGATGTGTCACTCTGGTATTGGGTAACTGACAACAACAGAAACATTCAGGTAATTTATTCTCTTAATTTTATCGTAGTTTTAAAACTACTAAGTAGGGGGAAAAAAATTTGTTTGTGAAACTCGTTAATATTTCATTAACAAATTATTTGATTTTGAGAAAACCTAACTGGCACCTTTCTTTTGTTACTAATAACACACCCTTAACAAGTAGATGCTTACTGATATTTACAGCATTTTTCTAGTTATAAAATATCTATGATTTTTTATAACCAAAATTGTTTCTCTTTAAAGTAAGATAAATGAAATATTTAAATAGTTCTTAATTGTTTTAAAAGTTCAAGCTTAACTTTTATTTTACCCCCTTCTACTACAGACTCAATCATTAATTTCTTTACTTTACTTTTTTATAATTTTAGCAATAGGTAAACCAGGTTGAATACAGTTCAATTCAATTATAATTTTCAAACATTTTCTTGAATGATTTTAATTATTTTCCGGTTTTCTTTAGTTTTTAATTTAAAATCACAATAGTAATGACAATATAAAAAAAACCATAATAATTAGTTCATGCTTGTTTCGGAATCCTTTAAGATATACGATGGGGTGACAGACCCTAGCTCCTCAACATCCATAATTATGATAGGAGAACTCCAAGCTCAGTCCATCAAAATATGGCCAGTAGAATGGAGCTTCAGCATTTCCATCGAGATAGAAATAATGGGCTGTTACGAAGGTCAGTTTCCTAAATATGTGTTCAGATATTTACATTATAAACATTTTAAGCTTGACACACGCGTGTAGCAATATATCAGAAGACAGGGCAATCCCCAGGTTAGATAAGTGACCCAAGATTAGCAAGTACTCAACTACAAAAGAACACTTTTACAAATTAAAGAAGGAAAATTATAGATTTCAAGATTTCATTGGATGAAAGCTTATTTGCTAATAAGCCTGTAATAAAGAGCCTATGCCTATGCTGGATGTTGCTTCTCTGCAATGTCTTCTCCGCTGATAAGGCTATTTCAAAATTCAATTTACTAGTCAATTTATAATATACGAAATGGCTGAAGAGATTTTTAAATAATTTTTTTTACAAGATTGTTACTAGATTGAAGAGAAATTTTGTGGACACAATAATCTATACATTTAAATATGCTTTTAATTTTAGAAGCAATTTGTAACTTGACAAGATGTATTTTTTGTTAAATAATTCATCAATGACCTTTTTTAAGTTTTAATGGTGAATAGATTAGCTTAAAGCAGCACAGGATTATTTTTCTTTGATATAGAATGTCTTAGATAATTTAAATATTTTATTTATTAGTTAATTAATAAATCTTTACTTTATTGTTTTAATTACACAATTTGTTTGTGTATTTTGTATTGTAACATGCACTTAAATATCTAAACACACCTTTTAGATCTGTGCAAACCCTGAGTATGCCATGAGTGGCCCATTAATTGCAGAGGATGAACAGATAACTGCGTCAACATCTCAAATTACAAATAGCCCAATAAATGCAAGATTACAGCCAGTGCAAGAAAACCAACAACTTACTTACTGGAGACCAGTGTATGGTGATCCCAATCCATGGATACAGGTAATTAATTTATATTTATATGTGGTATTTAAAACTAATCTACTCAGATATTAGAGGACACATGTGGCGGCCCAGCAAATATGATGAGAGTGGTCATCGTCGACCACGACGGACGAACAACAACTCAGATATTAATAGCTACAATGCTATTTAAATCTGTTTGCCAGTATAAAAGGAAAACCTTATCTAGCTGATTATTTCTCTTTTGCAGGTTATGACTTGACACAACTTCTTATATTTTCCTGATAATATGGAGCACCCTCTTTCATCATTATTCTATTTTCAATGCGAAGTAAATCAAATTCAAAAAGATTAATGGAAATGTAACATTTGACAGAATTGATTCTTAATATATGCACTCACTCCATTACCCTTGCACTGAATCTATCTATTGAATAATATACAATTATTTTATCTTTATATAAAAGTAATTTGTTTCAATAATTAATAATTAAATATTAATATAGATTATTTTATAACAGATACTTTTCCCATGATAATATTCTATAGTTAACATATTATATTTAATTTTTTTGAAATACAGCCAAGCTAAGAAGCTATAAGTCTAAATGTCTTATAAAAATTATTCTTGTTTCATTTCCCCTGTTTGTAACATCATGTCTAGCTTGACCTGGGACGTATCAAGCTTATTAGAGGACTCACGATCCAAGGAGACACTATTATCAACAACTATGTTACCAAATTCAAACTCCAATTTAGCCAGACAGATGTCAATGGTTTGGTCAATTACACAGAACCATATGGAGTTCCTAAGGTAATCAATAAGTTGTTAAGTTGTTCTTTTCATAATAAATTTTACAAACTTATTTAAGTTAAATTTTTAAGGATCCATAAGTTAAATCATTAAACCTTTAAACTCTAGAGCAGGGGTCTCCATACTACGGCTGCGGGCCAGATGCGGCCCGCGAGGCCTCTTCATCTGGCCCTTGGAGACCTTTTAATCTAAAAAAAAAGATACTATTTTCACCTGTAGTTTACCACAAAACTTAGTAGTTGTGGGTTAGTAGTGGACCCCCAAAATGCTGTTTGACAGTTAATGCGACCCCCTTGGTAGAAACGTTTAGAGACCCCTGATCTAGAGGATAGTAGAACCAAGAGAAAAGTTGTAATCATACATAAAGCAATTGATTATAATTTAGAAATACAACAAAAAGATAACTTAATACAACCCTCAGATACACATAAGGATAAAAAC
This sequence comes from Ampullaceana balthica, assembly GCA_944989445.1. Taxonomy (NCBI): domain Eukaryota; kingdom Metazoa; phylum Mollusca; class Gastropoda; family Lymnaeidae; genus Ampullaceana; species Ampullaceana balthica. The sequence goes on along the minus strand of CALYLW010001053.1, from coordinate 48,928 downwards.
ACCTTTCTTATTTCGTATGCAAGAACAAACACATACAAATTCTCATTCTTCCCATCTGGAAGTTGGGCATGGATGGGTTGCCTGAAGAAACCAGAAAAACCAACACTTTATCAACATTTAAAACTTTAATAAGAATGCAGGACTAGACACAAACCATAGATAAGCATAGGACACAATAATCTTCTGTATAGAAAGCATGTCTGTAACAGATAAGATAAGATAAAAAAAAGATTTTCTGATCAATAGGATCCATCATAATTTTTATGAATAGTATGCATGAAGTGCATCCAAATCTTGTAAAAAAATTAATACTGGAAAAAGAAGTAAATTTGTTTGAGTTTCATCATAATGTCTGTGATCATAGCACTTCTTTTCCTTTTATCTCTTGTGAGTTTCTAGGAGTTTGATGGCATCACATATAATAAGCAGCCAGTCACTGTGTACCTGGCTTCCAGTGTAGAGGCTAGAATAATAAGAATACTGATAACTGGGATAAACAACCTTGCTGCCCTAAAGTTTGATGTGTTGGTGTGTTCTCCAGGTATGGGCCCTGTGAAAGTAGCCATTATCTACTGCGTATTTCAATTTGCTTGCGCATGTTTAGGAAAATGTTATGCCTGTATTATGATGGTTTTTAACTATCAGTTCTTAAATGAACCTTGATAAGATGTTACAAATTTAATAATTTAAAAAAAAACTCAACCCTTTGAAGAGCAAGATGTTATAAAAGACTGAAAAATATATAAGCCAAGAAAGAAAATATAATCATAACTAGTGTTATGAACAATAATTAATTAATTTATATTCATTATCTTAATATAAAAAGCACATAAAATAAAATATATAGAGATAAAACTCCTATTGTCTACAAGGAATATTTGTATAAAAACCTTCTCAGGTCTCTTGTATCTTTATAAGAGTATGAATAAATATTTAAAAATTTATTTTCAAAATTTTTACAAATTGTGTAACAAGACCAAATATGTCAAGGCTTTAAAAGAAATTTTAAAAAAGACATGGCAAAAAAAATTAATGTTTCAGCTAATCATAATATACAACATGTATATTTAAAAAAAAAGCTAATGTTTTTTAAGTTCTGTGATGATACACTGAGCTACACTGACATGTTTGTCAGAACCAACTTGAAACCCAATCCTGTATATGTGTTTATACAGAAAAATTAAAACAAAAATATTGGCAATGCAAGGCACTAAGTTTGAAAGAATTTTAACTATTTGATAATTTACAACGCATTGAATGGCAACAAGAAACTATAATACTTATGATTAAAAGCAGCCGATTAAAAAAAATTTTTTTTTAAAAATTAAATATTCAACTGCTTGTCTTTAAAATTGATGTGACTTTCCCTTAAATTTAGTCAAGTACACCAAAAGAAGACAAAACTTTATCAACAATTAAATTCTTTTAATATCCAGTACTATTTCACACTTCAACCCCAGAGAAGGAACAACACACACAAAATGTCTATACATGAAAGGAATTGTAAATATGCTTTAAAAATAAATGTGTTTTAATTTATTATGACAATATATGTTAATTTAACAGGTTGTCAAGATGAACCAATGCTGGCTAATAATACTAACAACTTTAATTTTGAGTGACAATATATTTTAATTTGACAGGTTGTCAAGCTGAACCAATGCTGGCTAATAATACTAACAACAAACTGAGTGCTTCTGACAATGCACAATTTCACGCACCAGACAGATCAAGACTTAACACCCCACGACAGGGAGACTTGTCCGACGGATGGAAACCCATTCATGATACTGTGCCAGATTCATCATACATCATGGTAGGATTTATACATCAAAACCGATTTTTATATTGTTCACATAAGACATTACACTGGTGGAAATGGGAATGTGAAACAAATAAGCTACAAATTACTATACCTGACATAAACTTGTATGGATTGATGTGCTGGATTATTTGAAAGAACATATTTCAAAACTGGTATCTTTAAAGGTGCTGTGGTTCTCCACAGAGCCACCTACGAAAGTTCACAGTGTGGATGGACACAGAAAGAAGTCCATCAGACTGGGCACTTTTGAAGCAATTTTGCCTAAATAATGGAATGACCGTCTTCAGTCTCTGTGCAAATATAAAGAAGATAAAGATAATTTTTATTTGCAGCTAAAGGCACTCTCATTTAATCAGAGTTGATAAGCATGGAAAACAGTGCTACATCATAAATTGCATCAATCAAAACCAAAGTGATAAATAGATACATTTTAACCTGAAACTTTGCATCAAGATGACAATTGTCATGAGCACCATATACAAAATTTTAAAGAAGTATTTTTGGGATTTTTTTTTGAAATATATCATTGTAAAAATACATTACTTGAAAATGGACACACAAAAATAACAAACACTAAATAGTTTGAATAAGAATTGCAAGAAACAACCCAAGGGTAAAATGGATACAATGAGCAAACAATGGAAATTAACTGCTGTAGTTTGGGATTATAACTTTATCATATGACACGCAAGGAAAATCTTGCAGAATCTTTCAACTTTAAAAACACTTGAGATAGTTTAAAACTCTGAACCAGTGTTCATTATGTTCATGTTGTTTAACTCTTTATTCTATTTTAGTTATTTTATTTTCTGACATCAACTTTGTTGGGTTTTTTCAGGTTGATCTTGGGACGATACTACAAATTAAGGCAGTTGCCACCCAGGGGTCAGTCTCTGAAGGGTCATGGGTCAAGTCCTACTATCTGGCTTTTTCCACTGATGGACAAACTTTCAGGAGATATGGAGGCAATGTTACTCATTTCTCAAACTTCCAAGAAACTACTGCTTATAATGACTCTGTGGTTCGTTATTTCTTTATATTTTTAAAATTTATCTTTATCTTTTTAAAATTTCATTTTTAAATGGCTTTAGCCCAGTTTTAGTCATTTTTGACTTTTTAAAAATATTACTCGTATAATAGCAAAACAGAGTAAAACTGAATTTCCTGTTCATTTCTAGCCTTTGTAATATACGTAACTATTTTAAATTATTTTCTTTTAACTATTAAGCTTCTTTAAAATTTGATAGATTTACGTAATAAAATTTTTAAGCATTTTAAAATGTAATTTTTAACTCTGGCCTTTAAACATTAAAGGTGTTAACAAATCAAATTTTACAATGGCTTCAATCTTTTTTGCTTAGTTGTATAAGGGAAACTTTGATGGCTCCACCGTGGTGAAAAACGAATTGTCCCCCCCTGTTAATGCCAGATTTGTTCAACTGTGGCCTCATCAATTCCACAAGTCCATTGCACTCAGATGGGAAGTTTACACTTGTTCAGGTAGGTGGACCTTTACCTGACACACATTTTGTTGCATGTCCAGGTAGGTGGACCTTCAGCTGATACATATTTTGTTGCACATCCAGGTAGGTGGACCTTCAGCTGACACATTTTGTTGTACCTTACTTTTATTTTTAGCCTCAAGTCTCTTTTTCTGACATAATTTGAGGAAGCTTTAAAAAATAATATATATATAATTTTAAAGTAAAATCTTTAAAATTATAAGTTAATATTTATGTCATGGGGGGTTAATCCACAAAGTGCAGTTCATCACATTATTTTGCGGAAAATTTTCCCCCTTCCTTCTCCTGTTACAAGGCAAAAAGCTTAAATATTTTAATCTCTAACACTCATGACTATTTAGTATTAATCATATATATATATATGTTTATTAGGGCTGGTACTGGTTAAAAAATGTTTGTTCAATTAATCTAGAAAAATTAATCGATTAAATTTTGATTAATTATATTTTATATAATGCATATATAGATAATGTCAGGATTCATTATTTCACAAAATCGGTTAAGTCGCGTTAATTCCATGGCGTGCAAATTTTGTGAAGTAACACAACATATTTGTTCTGCTATGCAAGAAATAAGGAAGAAAAACCTTTTTGTTTACGTATGCGCGTCTAAATAAATAATAATAATACGAGGGAAAAGTATGTAAGTAACAAAAAATATAAAATAATTGATAAATTGGAGGAAAAAAAATATCAGAAATATTTTCTTATATTTTAATCAAATTTTAATTGATCAAATTATTTTTAATCGATAACATTTTTTAAACGATTAATCGATTAATTAATCGTAAATATCCACAGTATATGACATCTTTTGTCATGATATATTCATCAGAACATAAATATGAAGATCACTGTCATTTTTTATTTTTATTTTAGATGTTTTGGAGATCACAACATCTTTATCCCCCACTTTTTATGTGCCACTTACTGTCACACTTTACAGACACACCATCAAAAAAAAGCTATCATACTTTATTGACAGATCCTTGCCTATATTTAATTAAGAAACGATTTAGCTGCGTAATATTTCCATGAATATTCAAGAGTCTGTGGATGAACCCATTGGCTGCTATGCTGACCATGCAGAAGATCCTGACCTACCCTATGTTCCCTTACACGACAAGTATGCCAGCATCTGGCCATCAGCGTGTGTAGCCCACTGTTCCAGACTGGTAATTTTAACTCAACTAAATTTCGTACTAGAAATATCTTGATTGTGTTAGTTATTTTTGGATTTTTTAAAGTGGGGATTTCAAGGGAGTCAAGTTTTAATGAATGTCATACCATCAACTAAATAAATTAATTAGCTCTGACATGTTATAGAAACAAGTGGGAAAAAAGTTGTGTATATTTTCAGGTTTTCAGATATACAATAATTTTGAGAGTGTAACTTAATTGTTTTAAAAGAAAATTATTGCTAATAATAATAGAGTTAAAAGAGTTGCAAAAAAAATATTTTTAGTTTAAACTTCCATTTTGTAGGGCTATTTTTACGCTGGACTTGAAAATCAGACCCAATGTTCCTGTGGCAATGACTATGGATTGTATGGACCATCTGAGAACTGTTTGTCCCTGTGCAATGAGCCTTACTCAAATTATGTGTGTGGCGGACCTAGTGCAAACTTAATTTATAACACAGGACTTGGTATGTAATTAAGTCAATGATTGAAATTCTACTGAACAAACTTATCAAGTTGTTAATATTAATCTACAGTTCTATAAAAAAAAATGAATTTAAAACAGCTCTAAATCAAATTTTATCATGGAGAACATGAAAAGAATGACATCTTTTGTGTGTAAAATTAAAAAAAAACAGCAACATAGTTTCTGTATTTAATTTAAAAGAATTATAAGCAATTTGTCTTCAGGTGTCAGATATGCTGTTTTACTTTAAATTGGTGACACATGAATGTTCATCCTTTGTTAATAGGCCCAACAAGCCTTGTTTGTGGACCAGGCTGGACGCCATTCAAATCCAACTGTTACCAGTTGGTCTACATCCAGTCTTCATGGTCTGACGCTGTTTCCACTTGTCACAGTATGGGTGGATACCTGGTGGATATTGCTGACCAGGAGGAGAACTTCTTTGTGACCAGTCTCCTCTCGGATTACAGTAATATTGATTTGGCCCCTTAAGAATAGTACCAATCATTTGATTAAATCTGTAGATGATGAAATAGAAATTTATTTTTTTCACAATTTTATTTATGAATGAAAATTAATTTAAACTATTCAATATTTTTATGCTTTGTAATCAAGCTTTGGCATTTAAAATTACACCTAATGAATACAACAGGACTCTTCGTGGCTTAATTGGAAATCCAACTGATTTAATTATACATTGAGTAGGGTTTGTATGGTTGGATGTTAGGTGCTTGTAAGCATAAACTGCTTGCATAACAATCATGTAGTTGGAATATACAAAGCTCATTTTATAAAAATTAAATATCCAGAATATTTACAGCTAACTGCATAGCAATAATATATCCCAAATGTATATAGCTATATTCATAGCAGTTAAGTTTCCAGAATATACACTAATCATGACATAATGATGTATCCAGAATTTATACAACTCATGGATCATGAATTACTTTTTGTTAATTCAATTTAAATAAAATTGAGTCAAGGTGTGGTCGGCTATAGGGTCTTTGAAGTAATCTTTGTTGCTCTCTACATTAAGTGGTATGAGGACAAAAAGTAATGCTCAGCTGTCTGTCATTGGTATTTACAGGTAGTGCTGCTTTAAGCCAGCCAAATCCTTCTCTAAATTACAGTTTTGTGCATATAAATGTTTTCTAAATGTTGTTGGCTTAGGCACAACAGGCTTTTGAATAAAAAGTGACAAAGAAATCAATATAAAAATACCTATAACATTTTTTTTTAAAGATAAACTCTTTTTATATTTCTCTTGTTTCTTTTCAAACTTCTGTTAATTCTTTTTTTTCCTTTATATTTTCTTTAAAAAAAATATTAGAGTTATGAAAATAAAAACAGTTTGTTTTATTTAACTTTGTTGTTTTGTTTAAACTATCAGTGAACACTTCATGGATTGGGCTTAATGACCAAAAGACCAGTGCTTCATTTGAGTGGTCAACAGGGAAAGATGTGAAATATACAAGTTGGGGGCTTCACCAACCAGCACTTATTGGAGGAGCTCATGTTGTGACTATATTTAAGGTCAGGACTATTAGTCACATACAATGAATTTACATGTATTTTGAAATGAGGACATTCATTGCCTTCATATTTTTATGTGTATCATCGTGTAGCTTTAAAAAAACAACAACAAAACATCTATAATAATTGTTAAAATATTACCAGAAGTAAATAGAAGTTTCAATTTAAATTTTATATGAAATTGTTTGAATCAAATGTTTATCTTTTAATGAAAAAAAAATCAGTAAAATTATTGTTGTATATTTTAAGTTACTGAAACATCTTATTCAAACAAGGCTGTTTTTATTTTTAAAAAATTTAAAAACACAAGCCCTATATAAAATATAGAGGACATATCACCTTCTGTATCTTTCTGTTAAATTGCATTAAAGACACCAGCAGCTGATAAATGTTTATGTTTGTGTAGGATGGGAGCTGGAGAACAGCACAGAATAAAAACTCTTATGTGTTTATCTGTGAGAGTGGCAAATCTCCGTCAAACAAGCCACTTAACCAGAGACAAGATCCTGGCTGCCCACAGGTTAATAATTATTCCACTAGAGCTCAGTTTTGTTTGCCTCCTCTTTGTGGTTAGTTTAACGACAAACTTGACTTGCTGCAGTTTTTAAAGATAGTTTTGTTTTAAATATTTTTCTTATGGTCCCTCAGATACAACACATTTCCTTCCCTTAGTACTAGCCATGGTTGACTTTTCACCAACTGCATTGTTTGTAACCATTGCTACATGGCACACATAGGTGAACAGTACCTCTCAGACTAAATCTACTAACAATTTTGAATTCTTACACAACTTAAACATTGCCATATCTCATAGCACAACAATGAGAGGGAGAACAATGACTCCATGAACCTGGCTTTCACCATCATTGTGTCTTAGAACATAATATAATTAGAGAAGAATTGATTCAGACTTGTGACGCCACATTGAATCAATGTTATTTTCATTTTTAATTGTTAAATCTTTCTACAGCCTCTCCTTGCTACAGCCTTTCACTCCTTTCCTAATTTTCCCCTGTTCCATCCCTTATTTCTGTATTAGCTATCTTTCCATATCAATTAGTAATCTATTTGATTCTAATTATGTCCTGTAAGATGGTACAATCTAGCTAAGTGTTTAATTTTAATATTGTTTTTACTGTTGTTCGCTCACTGATGGGAAGATTTCTTTGTTGACACATTCATAGAATTTTAGCACATATTTTTAACTTTTTCTTATACCCTGGTTTCTTATTTCTTTATAAAATGTAAATTTATGATGTTAACTTTTTACAAGTACTATTGGATCAGCATCTTATGTACAAAAATACTTCAAGCAGATATTAAGCTTATGTTTGCATATCTCTAGCTACAGAAAACAGCATGTATTTGTGCATATTTAGCTATAGAAATTGAGCATGTATTTGTGCATATTTAGCTATAGAAATTGAGCATGTGTTTGTGCATATTTAGCTAAAGAAATTGAGCATGCATTTGTGCATATTTAGCTATAGAAATTGAGCATGCATTTGTGCATATTTAGCTATAGAAATTGAGCATGTATTTGTGTATCTTTAGCTATAGAAATTGAGCATGCATTTTTTTATCTTCAGCTAGCTCCATGCATATTAGATAAAATCTTTTCACCTCCTTTTTAAGGGATGGTTTGCCTATGCTGATAAATGTATTCAACTCAATCGACTCAAGAATACGTGGCATGATGCCAAGTCATTGTGTGAATTAGCCGGCTCAACACTGATGCATGTCAACTTTAGGTTAGCATTAATTTCATTTTAAACTGAAACACATTTGAATTACAAAAATGTAAAAATTGAAACTTTCAAGAAGAATTAATATATATTTAGTCATTTAAATTCTCAATTTTGAACCTGATTTTAATTTCATTATGAGTTACTTCTTTTAATATTTTTGGTATGATATAAAATAATTATTATCAGGTTCTCTGAACAGTCATCATAAGAAAGTATTACATCTTGCTGTACTTACTGGAGTATAGTTCTCATATTTTCACTCAAAATACCAGAAAAAATCAAGGGTGCAAACTATCACCTTGACATTGGAATGATCTTGAACATCCAATGGTAGATGATGTCACTAATCACATGCATAAGTGTGGGTAATCACAGACACAAAACCTGGCATTTTTGCTGACACTGGGTGTTTTACAAACCGAGCAATAGTTTATTCCCACAATCCCTGACACAATTATTGCACCAACCACACAATTGTTTCAAAGTATTATCAGACTTGATCAACAATTAGATTACATATTTTTATATTTTGAATATGATATCATTTTCAAACCTTTATAATGAGCACATGACAAATCATGGAGTAGGTTTTAAGTTTTAAGTAGTGGATTGTGTAGAAAAAAAAGAAGGTCTGCAAAAAGCGAGTTTGGATTTTAACCTTACACAATTGACTTTGTCTAAGAGAAGAAAAACACACAACAAGCACATGTCTGTTTGGTTTGCTAGGAAAATAATGTGTTAATAATAATGTAAAGAAGTTCAGATCGGTCAAGCAGAGTATACCCCTCATGGTCATAGTGACACACGGGTCCTGGACAATGCCCCATTTTTTTTAGTGTGAACTATGCGTGGGTCAAATGCAAAATATTAATTGAATAACTCTTAACTTGTAGTATGACCTCTCCACTGGTGTGAATTATACACAAGTATAAACAGTACTTTTTGTCTATACCAGTAGTAATCTGACTAATTGGGCTAAAAATAATATATGTTTTTAAAATTCCATTTTTAAATCTTCAGCCAAGAGAATGCGTTTTTGTCTACACTACTTGTACGCCAAGATGGCAACTACTGGATTGATGTTAGGGATAACAACTCTTCTGGTCTTTACCAACATGATGTAGGAAACTCTTATGTTTATTTCACTAACTGGGGCATCAGTAAACCAGGTAATTGTCAAAAAGAAAATCTTTAACAATTATTTTAATTATTTTTTTGTATGATTTGTTTGTATGCTTGATTTAACAGTTGATCACAATTTATACATTTTTAAAATTTCCAAATTATTTGACTGAAAAACAATAGATAGATTTTAGATTTTTAATTAAATTTCTGTAACTTTGCAAAAAAAAACAACAAAAAAACAGATCTGTTGAATTTTTTAAAAATGATGAATAATAATTATATATTTTATATTACTGTGCTAAAATGTCTTGAAAATAGAATGTTTTCATTCTCATTACATAAAAAAATTAATACCATGACCTCTGTAATAAAAACAACATAATTTAATTGCAATTCAAGTGACTGTGATTATCTTACTTCGATAGTTAGAATCTTCCTCATCCAATTTCTTGACTCCCCCCTTTAAGACTCAACTGGCCGATGTGTTAATGTTGGGAGTGGTCCGCAGGCAGGCCTCTGGTTCAATGATCCGTGTGAACTAAGAAATCGATTCATATGTGAGCAACCACTGAATGTCTCTATGCCAGCCACACCGCAACCTCCAGCCACAACACCTCAACCTGCGTTACTTTGTTCCAATGGGTGGGAGACTTTTGGAGACAACTGGTGTTATCAGGTGGGGGAACACTTGTAACAAACATTAACTTTTACCATTGAGAATAGAAAACAAAGGATGCAAAACATGTTCTAGCATTGTACAGAAAAACAAGGACCTTATGAACTGGACTTTTTAAACAAAAATGATAGACCCATAAAAATTATTGTTTTCTTTGGAACTGTTGATTGCAAAAACTCATTCTGCAGTTCATAAAAATCTGTGTTAATTTCATTGTTTAAGATGATGAAATCCAAAATACACAAATAAATTGTGTAACCAAAACAATACATGAAAGATTTATTAATTAACTAATACAAAAGTATAAGTTTCGGCTAATGCCTGCGTCGGTACCAATAACTTGCACTTACATAAGTATTAAAATTATATTTAAATTATCTAAGACATTTAATATCAGTGATGGCAAACCTATGGCATGCGTTCCACAGTCGGAACGCAGAGCGTCATCAGCCAGCAGGGGACTAAAATATTACTTCCTTAATCAAACCAGCTAAGCCAAACGCCATTTTTGGGTTTCATTGGAATGTTGGCACTTTCCTATAAATAAAGTAGGTTTTGGTTAAAGTTTGGGCATGTGGCCCCAAAAAGGTTTGCCATCACTGTTTTATGTCAAGGAAAAATAATTTTTATTTTATTTATTTCATTTATTGTTTTGATTTCACAATTTGTTTGTGTATTTTGTATTTTATTTAAAGGCTTTATCGCAGTCATATTCTATATGATATATTTAAGATGATGACTAAGGTTATCAATTAATGGTCATTAATATCCAAATTCCAATTAAAGAGGTTTAATTAATATAATTGATGTGTTAGTTTGCTGTCATAAAGCCTTTACTGAAGAAACCTGGTTTATCCCTGCACAAGCATGCATTGATTACAAACTGTCCATTATGATCTGCCACAACTTCTTTTCTAACACATAGCCTTCCTATTTTACTCTGTCAGCTATACACTTATTCTTTTTATTTGCAAAAAGATGCACTAAAATATTTGGCTAAAGGTCTTTCTCTTGTGCCCCAAAAAAATTTCATTCTCTACCATTACACATTTGTAATAATCCCACTCTTAAATGCCTTCAGAACTGCACTCAAAACACCACTTTTCAAATTTTACTTTCCAGACTAAAAATCAGACATTTTTTAAAACTGATAAATGAAGGATATGTGTACCATCCATGTCTTTATTTGTTTTCTTTTATTTATGATATGAATGTTTTGTATTGATTGTATACATAAATATATGTGTGTGTGTGTACAAATTTTACTCTTTTTTATATAAAGCCTGGTGAGCCCAGCTTGTGGCTGGGGTACCATGCTATATAAGTTCTCATATTATTATTATAATTATATTTTCATGATAGATTATTGGAAATAAAAGTCAACCCTACCTAAGCTGGCATGAAGCATCTCAAGATTGCCAGCAAAAGGGAGCTAGCCTGGCCAGTTTTCATAGTGATGTGACATTTAACGCAATTACTTCAAAGTTGAGGTATAATAAAAATTTTAAATTGATATTTCTTGGAAGATACTTAAAATCATAGGTAGAACATGACCATCGTTTTAAAAATAATTCAATTTTTGAGCTTTCAAGGCTTAAAAAGAAATGGGTAAAACAAAATTTAAGACAAAATTTCTGTAATTATAATGACAAACTTAAATTAGTTAGAACAATTTTATTTTAAAAAAAAACTGCCATCACAAAGTGTTCTTATTGAAAATTGTAGTCAAGTTTAGATTTAGAAAAAAATAAATTATTCAGTCTTCTGAGTACTTCGTTAGAGTTCAATAAAGATTTAATGACAATTTTTCGGATTTTTTGCAAAAATCTTTGTCTAATAAAGTTAATTTTCTTTCATATATCTCAAAAGGAATCTTGGTTCAAATAGCATAAACTTTTGGATTGGATTAAATAATTTAGATCAATCTTCAGGTGAGTAAATGTCTATTTCATTTAATGTTATGTCTGGTTAGGCTTCACAAAGCTGCCTGTACTTAAAACATTTGCCCAGTTGGAAATGAATTATAATATAATAATACAATTTTCAGATAGAAAATTTATTCTCTCATTGTTCAGTCATGTACAGTCATGATGCACCAAGTGCTTAGGATATGGATATTTTATTTTTTCATAGCAGCAGATGACAAGCTCAGATTATATCTATTCTTCTAAATGATGTAAATTTAATCGTAACTCACCCTCTTGATGCTGCCCTTAGAACAGAGCTTGATGAAATTCAGGTCCAGTAATGTGTTCATGGGTTTAGCTTAGAATGCAATAATCTTCTGTTTAGGAGGTTCTGTAATGCATAAGATGACAGCTTTTTCCTTGCAGCTCACAGTCCCTCCTGTCAGATCTCCCAGTGAATCACAAGTTGTCATTCATTACATGCACAGCTGGTATCATTGTTCCACTCATAAATATTTTTGCTCAGCTCCATGATATTCATATTTCAGGGTTTATGTGGACAGATGCATCGGTTATGAACTTTGTCCAGTGGGACATTGGACAGCCGAGGCTAGACCAGGTAGATGATCTATGTGGAGAGATTCTTACAGCCACAGGCAAAATTGGCTTACAGACCTGTTCTCAACTGAAAGGTTGGATATGTGGAGCACCTAAAGGTAAAACAAAAGAAGAAAAAAATTAAATTTAATACACGTGTCTATTACATCATTGAATTCACTGTGCTATTTATGAATTGTACAAAGAAGTTTAAAATTAAAGGTTATTAACTTGAACAAGCCTGTGTATAAAAATAAAATTATTTTATAATGATTTCATAGCAATCATAACGGGAATGTAATTTTTTAACCAAAATTTGTTATTGTAGTGAAATTAAATTAGTTAAAACAATGGTCAAGACTCTTCGACAATAGAGTTTTAATTAATTATCAATCAAATATTATTTTAAAACAAAGAATAATCTTGAAATTCTTGAATTCTATGAAATTTATCTTTATTAAAACCTATGCCTTTGGAATAGCAATTTTGATGAAAATCTATCTAAATTATCATGTTCCATAATTTTAATACTTTTCTTTCCTCTATCAACCTATCAACAGGCAAGCCATTAGTTACAGTGACGCCAGTAGTGTATCCCCAGCCAGAGGCTGGTAAGTCAGGAAAATAAACATTTTAAAATAAAACCTGCATTAATCCATATCTTTATAGAATTCCATGTCAAGAAAATCAAACAGTAATAGAAATTGTTTGTAATTTCGGTTAAGAGCAGAATTAATAATAAAAATATACAAACAATTTGTATACTTTTGTATGTAAGAAATTTCACTGCTGAAGTCCTTCCTGCATAATCTACAAAAAATATTACTGAAAAAGAAGATATTGTACTTTGAAATGTCAAGAAGTTTTTTTATCACTAAGTGCAACAAGCAGTGGGAATCATTACTTAGAAAGAGATGGATTTTTAATTTCAAAATTTCCAAATTTCACTTCCTAAACATGAGAGGTTGTCAAAATGACATGCCAGATTTTTTAAGAAAATAAATTCTTTGATCTATTTAATTTTGTGCTTGTCCATTTGATCTTTGATGTGATGAGCTGGAGGAACCTGTCAAACCATTGCTGACACTTGGCTCAAGTACAGAGGCTACTGCTACCATGTGTCTGATGGGCAAGGAGGCGCGGACGGCGCCCTGACATGGCGAGAATGTAGACAATGGTGCGGCAAACGTGGTGGCGATCTGGCATCTATCAACAGCCTGGAAGAGAATCTATTTTTACAGGGCCTGGTAACGTCTCTCTCCCCCCCACCTCCCAAATACCAAATATCATCGGAAATATTTCATGTTAAACATGAATCAGAGTTATATTTTGTTACGATTCATCACTCTTAGCAGTACAAAAAGTAAACTTATTTGAATTGCAACAATCAATCTCTTAAGTTTTTATATGTGCTTAAAGCAAATCTTAACATTAACTGATTAATATCAATTTCTAACTCCTGTTCTGTTTTTGAGTGCAAGTGCATTTTCTATGTTGACCTCAAACTGCTTTAGTATATTCATTACATTATTTATTAAAAATACAGTATCACCTCGAATATCACGGTAAGTAGGGACCGAGACAACCCGTGATATTTGAAAATCCGCAAAGTAGGACAATACCATTATTTTTTACCTTATTTAATTGTTTATAGGCTGTTTGAAACCATCCCTGTAATGTTTATAACCCACCCTTTTCTATAATAATAATAATAGAAAGATTGTAACACTTGTTAGGTTGTACAGTACGCCATTGCAGTTCAGTACTGTACATAAATACACCTGTAAAACTAGAGAATTAAGCAAGTACGCACATGCAACAAGTTAGTTACTGTTGCAATACATGTACATATGTAAAAAAAAGATTTCTAACAAGAAATTACAAATTAAACAAATAATTATTAAAATAAAATAAAAAAAATTTTTAAGCAAGTAGAGAGAGAGAGAGAGAGAACCTTTACAATACGTACATTCGTATGGAAAAAAAATTAAAGAACCTTTACAATAAGTATGAAAAAAAAATTAAAGTTTTTATCTGAAACAAAAATTACAAATTAGAGAGGCAAATGATTTGACTGCACAATTGATAGTATGATGATTAAAGGTAATTGTGGGTATCATTGCGCAGCCAATGACTGCTGTTATGACTCTTCTAAAGTTTGGGGTGCCGTATCCTCTGGCACCGCCTCCTGAACTTTGTCTGCAAGAACTTTTTTATGGATTTATGGTGGAAATCCGCAATATTAATATATTGAGAAACCTGTGAAGTAGTGAATCCGTGATAATCGAACCGCGAAGTAGCAAGGGGTTACTGTAAGCTGTATTAGAACACTTCAAAATGTCTTCCATCTCATTAAAATATTTCTTGTTGCTTGTCTTCAAATATTGATTAAGAGAATAATGCTATGAAGTGTACTGTTTGTCCAATGGTTTCAACTATATTAATGTAGGCATTTCTCTGTCTATTTTTAAATCCTTTATATTAACTCAAAGCATCTGCTTGCTTGTTTCAAAAACTTTGGATCGATTTTTAACCCACTTCCCGGTATCCTATTGAGCTGACATTTTGCAGGCAGACTTGTGGTGACAATAAAAATGATCTTTAAAAATTTAAGTTCGATCAAATGTTCTGTAATTAAATTAATGAATTTTTAGAAATTATCTCTATGTAGCATGTAAATGTTTATGCTAGTCTGTCACGCGGTGCTTATGATATTGAACATACTTTTATAATATTATTCCTATCTGTAAATGTTTGGGCTAGTATGTTGCACGGTGCGTATTATATTGAATATACTTTTAGTTATGTCTCATATATAAAGGATTTACAGTCAAAAACTTTAGTTTTTAAAGTTTTTTTTATATTAAGATCTGGGGTGTAAATATGTATATTGCAGTATATTCTGTTATTGCCTGTTCAAATATTTATATATTTCTTGCACAATAATTTTTATATCACAGCTTACATATGGTATACGCAGTGAGTCAGTATGGATTGGTCTCAATGAGCTGGACAGGGGGAACGGATACAGGTATTTATTTTAATTCAATTTAATCATCAGAACAGCAGAAATTTACAAACTAAGTGTAAAATAATCAAAATTCTCTTGATAAAATTTAGGTAGTTTGGTTTTTCAAAATAATGGTATTAAACAAACATCAAAAAACATTTTTTTTATGTCTGTGCTTAATGTTATTCTTAAACTACCACAAGCTCATTTGATGCTTAATTTAATTTAACAAATTTAATGGCAATATGATTCAAGTAAAGAGGTGTTAGCCCATTGTTTGGAAGCTTATCATTAGTTCAAGTAATAATAGTCTTCAGTTTTGCAACTATAAGATTAAAAAAAATCTCCTAAATTATTTCACATTTTTAGCTGGTCAGATGGCAGCACTTTAGGACGCTGGGTTCTAAACTGGAATGTTAACGAGCCTAATGATGAAAATGGTTTCGAAGCTTGTGGGGAGATACTGGTCAGAAATGGTGAGTTTGAGCTGAAGAGGAACATGTCTTAACAAGGGGGGATCACCTGGTGCCATGAAATAGTTATGTGTGTTTGAACTGAAGAGGAACATGTCTGCACAAGGAGGGATCACCTAGTGCCATGAAATAGTTCTGTGTCATTTCCTCTTTTCATTTGTGTCATTTTGTGGCTTCATTATTGAATTATGATGGTAATCTCTTGTGAAGGGATATAATTCCTAAGAATAATTATTACAATTTTTTTTTCAAATAGATTTTTAAAGACATTCTAAAAGAAAAAAGATTTTTTTTACATTTTATTTAAGGAAAGTGGAATGATCAGCACTGTGCCAAACGTCAAGGTTTTATCTGTAAACAGCCAGTCCCAGGGATGAACACCAGTGTCCCTATACCAGTCAAACGACCAGATGGAAACTGCCCACCAAAATTCTTCAAGTTTGGACAAAAATGTTTCAGGTTACACATCTCTATACCTGATGACATTTTAAAATATGATGAATTAAAACATCAAAACCTTAATGGACTGAGAAAATGAAATGAAAGCAGACATTCATTTTTTAGCAAACCAAATAAAGAATTAAAAGCAAATTATTTGTTTTAGTTTTAATGTGTGATAAGTGCAACTCTTTCATTATTACACAAAATAGTAGCATATAAAAGCCCAATGTTATTTTTTTAAAAGTTGAAGTTGTAATTTTTTTTAAAATGGAATAATCCTTTAACTTAATTCTGGGAAACTGTGAAGTAACTTAATTTTATATGTTAACCCAGAGTTATGGGTCTTGGCAAAGGCTTCAACAAGTTGTCATGGGGTGATGCGTACACAGCATGTCGGAGTATGAAAGTTGATGGCACAGTCAACTACACAGTAGATCTGGCTAGTGTTGCTTCTGAGCTGGAAAATGGTTTGTGATTTTATTTATTTGTTTTTTTTAAATATGACCACATTTTTATGTTAGAATTAATTTCTTTTGGATGGCGTACCGATGGTCACGGGTTCGAATCCTTGTGAAAGCAAGAATTTGTTTCTGGGACCTAGGGCGTCCCTGATCCACCCAGCTCCGAATGGGTACCTAACATTAGTTAGGGGAAATAACGGCGGCTGGGTAATGCATGGAACCCTTATAGCCGAGGCCTGTGAACGCTGCATCACTTGCCAACAGACCGGCATGGTCTGTGGATGCATTAATCTTCTGTATAGAAGGAGCGTCTGTATAGATAAGACAAGACAATTTATAACTTATTAAAAAGTAAAGTTTCCTAACAGACAATGATGGCTAATGGGGGGGGGGCATGTGAAGTAGCGTTCACAGGCTTTTGTTAGCCACGGCCATAAGCGAGGGGTTAGCTTCTATCCTGCCTTTCAACTCCTGTTTGCAGCATTACTGTCCTAAATATTTATTGGAGCTCAAATTTTCTGTTGATTAATAAAAAGCAATTTTCATGAAATTTTTATATCACTGTCACTGAAAACTGTTTGAAAGATGAAAGTTTTAAACCATAAAAAATACATTAATTTAACTATATAAATTAAATAGTATTCTGAAAGTTAACTTCCATCCTGCCTTTCAACTCCTGTTTGCAGCATTTATCACAACCCTCCTGGTCAATGATAGAGAACCTGTATGGATTGGACTGAGGCGACACAGCAATGGCAATTTTATGTGGTCAGATAATGAAGATTTAACATTTGAAGGGTGGAGCAAGGGAGAGCCCAGCATGGCCCCAGGTGATGTAAGTTAATTAAACATTTAAAACACAAGGGTTTTAACAAAGTAATAATTATTAGATTCTGCTATTTAAAAAAATTTAAAATAGCTCCTAACAATTGTTATCCTTTCCTCTTTTTTTCATAGAAATATTACTTCTTTTTTTTTAAGTATTTGATTCTTGCTTTACACATCAATGATGATCATACATGATCTTTAGATTTTTAATTCTCTTTTTCTATTAAGTGTTTGAAGAGAAAAGCATTATGTACTTTTTTGGAAATAAAAGGCCTTTAAATTAAATTAAATGAGCCAGTTGAAAGAGAATAAACTATTCAGTTTTACTTAGAGATGAAGGAATACTTTATCCTAAACTTAATGTACATTTGATTATAAATCTCTCACATTTGCCAATGTCTAAAATAACTTTCAGTCATGCAAATAGGCAGAATTTTGTTTTAATTAAAATAACATCAGTATAACTTCACATCATTATTTTTATATAAGACAATGTTAAAAATTATTTTGTATGCAAAGTATAAATTAAATACATTCTGTCTTTATGAAAATATTACTATCCACATGTCCATGATAAGTCCTAACAAACTGATCCTGAGGTGCATGCATTATCCTTTGCTCATTACAGGGCAGCTGTGTCTACATGCATGGGTCAAGCAATGTTGCTGGGAAGTGGAACGATGTTTCATGCAATCAGCTAGCTGCTTATGTCTGTCAGGGCTATACAGGTTTGTATTTCACCAGTCAGTGCTATACAGGTTTGTATTTCACCAGTCAGTGCTATACAGGTTTGTATTTCACCAGTCAGTCAGTGCTATACAGGTTTGTATTTCACCAGTCAGTGCTATACAGGTTTGTATTTCACCAGTCAGTGCTATACAGGTTTGTATTTCACCAGTCAGTGCTATACAGGTTTGTATTTCACCAGTCAGTGCTATACAGGTTTGTATTTCACCAGTCAGTGCTATACAGGTTTGTATTTCACCAGTCAGTGCTTTACATGTTTATATTTCACCAGTCAGGGGCTATACAGGTTTATATTTCACCATTCAGTGCTATACAGGTTTGTATTTCACCAGTCAGGGCTATACATGTTTGTATTTCACCAGTCAGTGCTATACAGGTTTGTATTTCACCAGTCAGTGCTATACAGGTTTGTATTTCACCAGTCAGTGCTATACAGGTTTGTATTTCACCAGTCAGTGCTATACAGGTTTGTATTTCACCAGTCAGTGCTATACAGGTTTGTATTTCACCAGTCAGTGCTATACAGGTTTGTATTTCACCAGTCAGTGCTTTACATGTTTAAATTTCACCAGTCAGGGGCTATACAGGTTTATATTTCACCAGTCAGTGCTATACAGGTTTGTATTTCACCAGTCAGGGCTATACAGGTTTGTATTTCACCAGTCAGTGCTATACAGGTTTGTATTTCACCAGTCAGTGCTATACAGGTTTGTATTTCACCAGTCAGTGCTATACAGGTTTGTATTTCACCAGTCAGTGCTATACAGGTTTGTATTTCACCAGTCAGTGCTATACAGGTTTGTATTTCACCAGTCAGTGCTATACAGGTTTGTATTTCACCAGTCAGTGCTTTACATGTTTATATTTCACCAGTCAGGGGCTATACAGGTTTATATTTCACCAGTCAGTGCTATACAGGTTTGTATTTCACCACTCAGGGCTATACAGGTTTGTATTTCACCAGTCAGGGCTATACAGGTTTGTATTTCACCAGTCAGGGCTATACAGGTTTGTATTTCACCAGTCAGGGCTATACAGGTTTGTATTTCACCAGTCAGGGCTATACAGGTTTGTATTTCACCAGTCAGGGCTATACAGGTTTGTATTTCACCAGTCAGGGCTATACAGGTTTGTATTTCACCAGTCAGGGCTATACAGGTTTGTATTTCACCAGTCAGGGCTATACAGGTTTGTATTTCACCAGTCAGTGCTATACAGGTTTGTATTTCACCAGTCAGTGCTTTACATGTCCAATTTCACCAGTCAGGGGCTATACAGGTTTATATTTCACCAGTCAGTGCTATACAGGTTTGTATTTCACCAGTCAGTGCTATATAGGTTGGTATTTCACCAGTCAGGGCTATACAGGTTTGTATTTCACCAGTCAGTGCTATACAGGTTTGTATTTCACCAGTCAGTGCTTTACAGGTTTGTAATTTCACCAGTCAGTGCTATTCAGGTTTGTATTTCACCAGTCAGGGCTATACAGGTTTGTATTTCACCAGTCAGTGCTATACAGGTTTGTATTTCACCAGTCAGGGCTATACAGGTTTGTATTTCACCAGTCAGGGCTATACAGGTTTGTATTTCACCAGTCAGGGCTATACAGGTTTGTATTTCACTAGTCAGGGATATGTAACTTTGTCAGGTAAATGTTAACGATGTCGGTCTTCTTGTATAGTTGTGAGGCTTGGATGCTCACTGCAGACCTCCAAAGAAGAATCAATGCGCTAGAGATGAGATGTTTCAGAAAGATATTGAACATCTCTTACACAGCGCACATCACAAATGAAGCAATCCGCAACACAATAAGTACTGTCATTTGCCCCTACGAGGACCTTATCACCTCAATTAAGAAGAGGAAACTACGATGGTACAGACACGTGACAAGATCTGGAGGTCTCGCAAAGACTATAATGCAAGGCACAGTCCAGGCAGGAAGGGAAAGAGGCAGACAAAGGAAGAGATGGGAAGATGGCCTGTCATTCAGCGACTCTAAAAAGGCAGCACAGGACCGGGACAAATGGCGTGAGATAGTGTGCAGTTCACGATGGTGCCCCAAAGACCCAACGACGTCGTTAAGGGATAGTTCAAGTTCAGGGCAATCTAGGTTTACATTTCAAATAACGGGAATTTAATGGATATACACTGAGATGGATATTTCCCCCTTTAAGTTCTCCTTATATTTGTCAAGACTTATAAATTTGATGACATTCATAATAGTAAATATGGATGAAGACCACAAACACTCCAACCACACCTCTATTAGAGCAGTTTTGTCTTGTAAAACCATGCAAGCTAGAGTCAACTAAGAAAAACATTTCAGACCTATGAAACATTTGTTTATTGTTTGTTCTCTGAAAAAGGCCTCAGTGGTCGAGTGGCAGCGCACTGGACTGTCTTACCGATGGTCACGGGTTCGAATCCGTGTGAAGGCAAGGGCTTGTTCCCGGGGCCTAGGGCGTCCCTGAGTCACCCCGCTCCGAATGGGTACCTAACTACTACTGTTAGGCGGCTGGGTAATGCGTGGAACCCACAAAGCCGTGGCCTGTGAACGCTGCTTCACTTGCCAAACAGATCATCTGTCCTGGTCTGTGGACGCAACTATCTTCTGCATAGAAGGAGCGTCTGTATAGATAAGACATTGTTAAGACAAAGGCTTCTTTGTGACAATTAATTGTCTCTATTGTTCAGAGTTTTTTTTTAATGCATCATTCTTTCAGTTACTTTCTTCCTGTCCTGATTGCTTATATTATAGCATACTTTATTGTTATTTGTTAGTTAAGTAGTTGGTTTGTTACAATTTTACATGATCTGTGAAAGTCTGTGAATTATCATATCGGATTAGTCTCACGAGTCTGATGGCTAAATATAAAACTATTTTAAAAACCTATTTGCATTTTTTAACAGATCCAAACTTACCAGCTATCTTTATTCCGTCTCCGGCAAACTGTGATCTAAAACATGGCTACCGTGTAAGATATGGCACATCCTGCCTCAAACCCGTGAATGTGACTTTTTCTATGTCTGATGCAACAATGGATTGCATCATGGACGGCACTAAACTGATGTCAGTCATGGATGACTATGACATGGCCCAAATTATGGTCCTAACTCAAGGTTTTCCAGGTGGGCTTTGGATTGGCATGAGAGATCAGCAGGTGAGAGAACGGTCCTATCTTCGTGTAGTATAAGAGGATGTTATTTGTATTAATGGATGCCATCAGAACATCTAAGTTTAGATGGAAAGATTATTTGTTAAAATCTTAACTTCAAAATCTTGTCTCTCTATCGTTCGTCATCGGGGGCGGAAAAACAAAAATAAATAATGACACACTTCCCGTGATGCTAAAGAGCTGAAATTTTGCACATAGACTTGTGTCACCTAACAATGCATTGTATAAAAGTTTCAAATCGATCGAATGTACCGTAATTAAATTAATGCATTTTTAGTTTATGTCTATATAATTCAATGTCGCCGTTTGCAATTGTTCGCCTTCGACATGCCACTTGAGTTTACGCCAGCCATCGATGTCCACACCCCCTTCGCTCGGATTTAAAGCCAGGGGAGATCAGTCGGTTTCAGTCTGTAAATGATTGTCGCGTGTTGCGTATTATATGGAACATATCAATACTATGAGTTCTGTCTCATATATAATGGATTTATAGTCAAAAACTTTGTTTTTACGGGGTTGTTTAATTTTTTTTTACATTTTTGTTAAACATAAAGTTTTTTAATAGAAATTTTAACTCTGTAATAAAGGTCAATATAAATAAAATTACTCAACTAATTTTTCATTTATGTTTTCTCCTTAAAATTCCTGATTCCGTCAACCCTACACACCCACACTTACTTTCTTTCTTTGTACAAATTATCATCACAAGGAATTGTCACTCTTTTATCACTTGGTATTTTATGTTAAGAGTGTTCAACCCTGAGTAGAACCTACTCCTTCCTTGGAGATGAAATTTAAGCAAAGATAACAGACATTTGGCTAAATACAGTTATTGATGTATGCATGTTGGATATTTACATTGAAGAAATGTGGAGAATTAACTTATTAAGGAGTGAAATGGTCACAATAATAAATTTATTTTAGAATTTACTCCTTCTGATAAAACGAAAAACAGAAATTTTGCTGAATGAAAATTTTGTACAACCATTAGGTATTCACATTCAATAAACATAGATGCTAAATGAAAAATGTTCAGATCTGTGATAATGTTTAATTAGTCCCATTTAACTTGGTAATGCTGAATTATAAAATAATGGACAAGACTCAAATGTTAATTAAGAAATATAGAGAAAGGTAAAACCATTATATTTTTTTTAGGGCTGCAGAAATTAATGATTAAGTAATCGATTAATCGTAAATTTTTTAATCGATTAAAATTAATTTGATTTATTGAAATTTGATTAAAATTTAAGAAAAAATATTTCTAATATTTTTTTATCCAATTTATTAATAATTTATATTTTTTTTTACTTACATACTTTTCCCTCGTATATATATATTTAAGCATAGTAAACAAAAAGGTTTTTTCTAACTTATTTCTTGCATAGCAGAACGAATTTGCTGTGTTACTCACAAAATTTGGGATCCATGGAATTGCTGCGACTTAACCGATTTTGCAAAATAGTGAATCGCGACTTAACGGGATCTATATAAGCGTTATAAGAATATAAGTAATCGAAATTAATCGATTGAATTTTTTCCCGATTAATCTAGCCAATTTTTTAAAATCGGTATCAGCCCATAATTTTTTTTTATAAATAAAAAAAAATTGAACTATTATGTGTGAGGGGTATGCACTTGTAAGCATCTTCGCCTTGCCTTAAAACAAGTTATTGAATAGGGTAAGGGTAAACCTTAAAAGGACACAGCAAAAGTAAAGGTAAAGTCCCTTCTCAGCAAACCATAAGAAGTAAGTAAAGAAAAAGTAAAACTTAGTTGCAATGTGTGGTTTAAGTTGTGGCATATTCCTACATGTGGGATGGTATCAGCAGTCCTGTGCATAAGGGTCTTAATAGGTCTTCCCAGGAAACTCTCACAGCAACTATGCCCCCCCCCCGAGGAACTAATAGCTAGGGGACATCCCTCCCACTCCCCCAAACAGTCTCATCTGAGGGGGCTGCCTGGACACCCAGGAACATGTTCAAAGGTACCTTCCACAAAAGTTTACCTCACAAAGGAGGGGTGGATTTTTCCTACTTGGACTTGCTACAACATCTGCGCCACCCCGGCTCAGCAAACGAGCCTATTATCCAACGACTGTCGCTAGATGTGACCTATTAAATAACTTCTTTTCTACCAAGACTGATGGTGGTCTCACCCACACTTTTTATCATTTACTTTGTTCATTTTTTTGTTATCTCTGTCTCCTGTTTTCAAATCAGTCCCCTGGCATCTACAAGTGGGACAGCGGCTACCCAGTGACATACACCAGGTGGGCACACCATCAACCAATTGATCTACCTGGGTGGGGGTGTGTCTACATAGACAACAAAGGGCTCTTCAACAATGGACCTTGCAGTGACTTAAAACAATTCATGTGTAGATATGATGATGGTGTGTATTTAGATCTCACTGCTTCTTCTATGTATATGTGTTCTCTATGTTAAAAATTATGTTGAATTATATAATGTACAAAACAAATTAATAATAATATGTTCTAAATTAAAGTTAACTTTAAAATGCTGACAAGGCATTGACAAGAATAACATTGGAAACCTTGAATACATTAATTCAGCTAAAAAAGCTATTATTCCTCATGCTTATTATTAAAAAAAAATATATATTGTTAAAATATTACACTTAAGAAAACAGTGACTATGGTTTGTAAACAAAACGTAAGATAGATTAACGTTTAACATAAATGTAGAAGATATCAACTGAAAAAAAAACCTCATTTAAATCATATCGGATAAAAGAAAAATAATTTACACGATGCAAATAATATTTGTAAGACTGTTCCATAAATGTTTTATGCAGCTTTATTCAATCATTTAGTTATAATATATATTTTTTTTAATGTGCACTATCACAGCACCTCCAAGTGTTCCCACTATACCTCCTGGTGGATACTGTTCCAACACTGACTTCACCATTCAAGGTAATGCATGCTACTTGCTGGTCCTGAATCAAACATTAACCTACAACATGGCTGCCAGTGACTGTATGAACAGAGGAGCCACACTGGCATCCATTCATGATTCCAGCCTCCAGCTGAATTTGACAGACGATAAAGTCATATGGATCGGACTAAAGGAATCTATTCATGGTTGGTTCCATCACATCTTATGGTTTTAAATCTGCATTGCTTGTGACTAACAAATTCAATTATTCATTGTGTCTTTTCATTAGATTGACAACTCAACATGCATCAAAATTATTGTTACAAAATCTCAAAATTGTCAAAAAAAGTATAGACTTTTTATTTCCAGATATTTAAAACTGCTTTAAATGTTGTTTAATAAAAATTGTTTGAATTCAAATTTAAATCAAAATTCATAAAAATTCATCAATAATAATGGAGAAATATTTGTTTTATAAAATTTATTGAAAAATGTATCAGAGCCTGTCATCAAATTAATGTTGGCGCCATTACAGAGGGCTTTAGCTGGGAAGATGGCACACCCGTAGAATTCACCCAATGGGCCAGTGGTCAACCAGCGTGGTCAGGCAAAGCTGAGGCAGAGGAAGGTTGTGTTACAACAACAAAACATGGAAACTGGGTGAATAGGCTTTGTGAAGATAAATATGGTTATCTTTGCCAGGCTCCAAAAGGTAAGTCAAAATAAAACAAACCAAAATATATGCTCTCTTTTGCTCTGGACGTCACCGCCGCTAAGATTTCATTTCTTTTTATTAGTTTTATTTGTTTTTGTGTTCAATTTGTGTGTTGAAGAAGGCTCTTTGCCGAAACGTTTGTTGTTTTGTGATGTCTTGTCAGGCTCATACATTCCCTTTTTGCATGTTACCTATCTACATATCCATAAGGTAAATCCTTTCTTAAACTAGTATTTAAAAATAAAAGATGGAACGCAGCTGCTTTCAAGTTCTTCTATCTTCGTAAGCTTCAAATTTTTGGTTTATCAAGTGTTAATCTTATTTTTCAAGAACCCCATTTAAAGGAAGTTTATTAAACAATTCTGATTAAAGAGATTTACTTAAATTATCTGAAAGATTTTTATGCTAAAGCTAATTTCAAAGAACATTTTTTTAAAAATAATGTGGCTAAATTTACTATTTTAAAGTATGGTGGGCTTAAAATCACTATTGACTTTTAAATAACAATTGAAAGTAGTACTGAAAATATTTGTAGATCCAGATCATTCTATTTTCAATTTAGTTTTGATATACATTGATTTTCACTATCATTTTGTGTTTTCAATGTGTTTAATGGTTTAAAAACGATGTCCTGGGTTAGAGAGTGAAAATTCATGACTTGTGATAACGCTAATCCATTTATTTTATTTTGCACAAAAAAAAAGAATTTTTCACCAATCAGCCGACGCTACCTCCAGTGAGTGTCACACAGAATGATCTCACACTGGTCACAGCAGCAACTACAGTGTCACAGCAACAGCGGTCACGCCCCAAGTGCCTGTCACCACCACCCAGCAGGCACCATCCAGTAAAATTACACCTGGCTCCACCACCTCCTCACTTTCAACTGTAGGTGGGCAGGCATCAGGTAAGTCCTCCATTCAGAATACATTAGACTTTCAATTATCTGGATACAATAAAACCTCAAGTCATAATACATTAGACTTTCAATTATCTAGATATAATAAAACCTCAAGTCATAATACATTAGACTTTCAATTATCTGGATATAATAAAACCTCAAGTCATAATACATAAGACTCATTTATCCAGATAAAATAAAACCTCCATTAGGAATATATGAGACTTTCCTTTAACCAGATATAATGAAACCTCCAGTTGGAATACATTAGACTCTAATTTATCCACAAATAATCCTGATGTGGAAGTAAATTTTCCATTCCGTTATTCTGAGTGATGGTTGAAATTCGTTAAATTTGATAAAATCCACATTCACAACCAATACATGAAGAGAAGAACCTGGTGAAAAGAAGTTAATAGGGTTCATCTAAAGAAGGAAACACAGTGTAAAAAATTTATTTAAAAAAATAATATTACAAAAGTTTTCAATTGATTTCTGACATTCAATCCTTTTCAAAGGGATTGAAAACCACATTTTACTTTCTTGAAATTAAAGTAGACAATGTATTTAGCTTATTCACTTTCCAAAATTTTCAACCAAATTAAAAATGTCAAGAAGGAAATCTTAGAAGGTTAATTTCACTGTTTTGTGTTCAGTTCTGGTATTTCATAGATATTATACCACGGACAGGCACGTAGAATGATCTATAATCATTCTTGTAAAATGCATTAACAATAAAATTTAATTATGATTATAGAGTTAATTCATGAGAAAATTTAAAAAATATTGAGTGAAATAGTATATAACCCCCTTTCCAGTCCATGACGGACTATGGGGCAAGTGAAGTAGCGTTCACAAGTTTTATTTAGCCACCTCTAACGAGCAAGGGATTGTGTGGCTAGCACAATGCCCCTGGTGCCTTGCCAGCACCGAGAATAGAACCCGTGACACACTTCTGTCTCGGTTCGGCAGTCCAGCACACTACCG
This sequence comes from Ampullaceana balthica, assembly GCA_944989445.1. NCBI lineage: Eukaryota > Metazoa > Mollusca > Gastropoda > Lymnaeidae > Ampullaceana > Ampullaceana balthica. Next base: position 21,706 of record CALYLW010001053.1, on the reverse strand, counting down.
CTAGACCACCCCACCCCATAAGTAAAATAGTAATCTTTTTTGTAATTGGATTGTGTTATTTTTTCATGTGATGAGCAACAGACTCATAAGATGATGGACCCTGATATGGAGGTTCAACTCTGATTGTGATGTTTAGAAAACAAATAGAACTTTTTGTTAAATCTTGAAACGTCAAATATTTCAGGATCAAATGGAATCACTGGTGGAGCTGTTGCAGGAATCGTCCTTGGCGTGTTGGCGGCTGTCATCATTGTCATTATTTTTGGCGTCGTCACAGCCAGGCGCCACAACTTTCTGAAATCATCTTTTCTCAGACACGAGGCCTCCAGGGTGAAAAACTTTGAGAACAGTTTGTACGAGGCTACCCACAAGGACACGTTGACAAAACTTGAAGATGAAGCTGACACAATCAACATTGTTGGATTGGAATCAAGGGGACATAATTTCAGCGTTAGCTACTCGGCAAGGGATCATACTCACTCCTCCAGCCACCGAGACAATATTCAAACACCTTATGTCAATTTGCAAGATGACAATACAGCTTAATATTTATCAGGAATGTTTTTGCAAAATTTGTAAATTGTTAAATATTCCTGAGCTTCGACAAAACACATTGACATTAAAGTTCTGTAATTAAACACTGAGTCTTTCAAGATTGGTAGCAAATAAACATTTAATATATGCCGTTTCATATTTCTGTATAAACAGTTTTTAGTTAGGTAATACGTAGTTACACAGAAATAAGTTATTCCATGGTTTCAATTCAGGGTGTATGTAGCAAGATTAGGTGTGCATTCACATATCTTTCTAATGACATGTCAATTATTCTTACTTGTTTTTGAATGACTTAAACAACAAAATGTCGCAGCTGTATATTTGACAAAAAAGAGAAAAACTTTATTTGCTTTCATTTTATTTTACCAGTATAAAGTATAAATCATTGGCATTTAGTCTTGAAATTTCAACATTTCAGTTTAATGTAACTCATTTTAATAGTTAATATTAAGAGAACATTTGATTTCAAAACTTCTTTTCAAAATTTATATGGTGCCCAGTGCTTGTAAAGTTAATTAATGTTGTAAATTTTATGTTCTACAGAATTTTACATGGGTTTTTATTAAGACCCATTGTGTTGATTTTATTATGTACCATGACAAATTCCTTTATTTATTATCACCATAACATTGCAAAGAATTTTAAAATTTGTCACTTTTTTTCTCTGCAAAAAGTAAGAAAACCTGGTTTAAGAGAAGAGTAATAAATTGTGATAAATATATTATCCAAACAATCAATTTATGAGGTGTTACAAAGTGTTCTTCATTGTTTACCATTGCTGTTTAGTTTTTAGTTGTTTTTTTCTTTGTTTTTTTAAAGGCATGTGCCATGATTTCTACCTTTTCAATGAAGAGCACCTTAGCAAAACCAATTATTTGCTGTTCAATATTAGTAGACCTCCACATGTCTTTATAACTTAATTGTTTACATCAACTTTTATTGCCTGAGCAACATAATGCCTTTTGGCTACAATCACCAAAACTATGCAAAAATTTTGCAACCCGCAGTAGCAAACAAATTAAAAATTGGTTTTTCATGTGCAACAACATGGATTCTTGCAACAAAAGCAGCCAGTACAATGTTTCGAGTTTTGAGTAAGCAGGTATTGGAAAGATCAACAGTATGATAAACATTAAAGAAAGAAAAAAAAGAAATTCAATTAATTTTATTTATCGCAGTTAAATAAAAAAAAATTACAATCCTTTTCAAGTTTTTATCACCAGTTGTTTATGAATTAATTTTAAATATAGAAATTTGATGCAGACAAAATGGTATGAGTTTAAGAATACGAGGATTTTTTATTATATAAAAATTACATCTGAAAACATCAGTCAAATATAAATCTGTTTCATAAGATTTAATTAAATTAAAGACAGTAGATTAATAGCCCATGGAAATAATTAGAGAAAACTTAATATAAAAGCCATAGCGTAGAATGTTTACATTTTAATTGACATTTACACACACTGGAATAAAATAAATGTGTAGATATGGAAACAACACTTTTAAACATAAGTAATCGAAAGATGGTCCCAAGCAAACAGTGAAATCCCACTTTCCTTTAAACTTTGCCAGTCCAGCTTACCTTACAAAAAGATACCAGGCAATGAATGAGCAATCTAACCACAAGTGCAGCATCCAATGAACAGCTAAACATTTCCTCATCACTCAACATCGCAAAACAGATTTTTGGATCCTATAAACAAAGAAGGTTGGTTAAATGGTTGGATCAACAGGAACATGTGTTTTCACGCATATCCGGATTCTAGAGATTGTACAAACTACCAAAGACACGAACAGGTCATAATCTTTCGCCCGCACACAGGACTCTCACAGTCTGAATTCCCACACTAAAGGCATGAAATCCATACAAAACGCTAATGGACCCATTCTTCGAACATCCAACACCTAAATGAGAAAGTATCGCATCACCTCTCCACTGCCTAGCACTTCAAGACTTATGCCAAATCTACCTCTCAAAAATACCAGACATCGCCATCACCCTAAATAGCAACAACAACAAAATAGCCGTGGCGTTTGTGTACAATCTTCAAGATGGCCAAAGGGCTCTAGTCATCATGACCCATGGTTATGAATTATAATGAAATATAAGTATCAATAACACATCTTCACAAAAAAGTGTGTAAACTAAATCACACCCAAAAACATCTGTCATAGCAGACTAACGTACAGCAGGACATTCTACGAGGGTTTTTTCCCTTCATCTGTGATATTGTGTTTCCATCGTCAATAAATAGGCAATATTAAACTTATTATCCTTGAACAGTAAACATTTTTTAACCTGCACAAAATTGCGTGGACGTTCATTTTCAGATCGCACTTCCTTAAAATTGGTACGTCTTCTTTTGTTATAGGTTACCAAAAAGTTAAGCACCATGCAACATGAGTATAAGGAGGGCGTAATTAAAAACATTTTTATTTCATGATGACCCTAAAGATAGAACCCCCGAAGATTCATTTCTGAAAAAACCACACGTCCCACACAACACTCACATATAGTCCAAACATCTACTTTTACAATCTCCATATATCTCCAAAGCAGTACTTATCGGTGATGTCATAATCTATTTTTTTTAGAATTTCCAGAGTGGTAGAGAATCAAATCTTTAATCCTAAAAACATTAGCCTATATCAGACTTCTGACGTATCACAATCTATGTCAGTGAGATCTTTTAGCTCCAGTTGAATTCTCTTTAAATCCTTTTGAAGCTTTTGTATCCTCTGCCTCCGTTCAGATTCGCAAACCGACCTGTGAACTTCAACCTGTGACATTCGGGTTGGAGTATCAGGGGTCGAGGAGACTATCTGTGCTGCATCCGGGCCGCTGTCTTTTGAATTTCATTTCCTGTAACGAAATTTGTGGCTCATTTTCTAAAGATTGTCCGCCGGGTAAAGTGTTTTTCCGCCAGAGGGCATCCTGATTTGTGTATTAACAGACAACCGTGCTGAGGCGATGGCAAAGAGTTTAAACTCACGTTGGAACTTATAGATTTTGACGATGATAAAAGGCCTGATAATTTGTAGAGCTCAGCACCATTTGATTGATTCGGGCAGATTTCCTGTAATTTAGACCGGACAATGGTCAGACTATCAGGCGATCTCCTGGGAGACGGTGTGAGTGGTTTGGAGCGAGGACTGTCATCTGACGAAGGCTGGGCTCTCGTCCCAGATGGGACAAAGTGAACTAATTCTTTACAGAGGCACAAAGGGTTAGAAGAATCAATTGGACATGAAATCGTTGTTGGCAACGTTTGCGCGGAAGAGGCCACTGCTAACCCCGACCCTGAGGCCAGGTGGGTTTCTGGCGTGCTGACGCTCCGGGAACGCTCGTGCATAAAATCGAATTCGTCGTGTGGTTGGAGGTGAGTGTTACGACTATGGCAGGGCGAAGATGACAGGCGCTGGTTCCTTTCATACCACGTCACAGGCTCACTGTTACAAACCGTTGCCTTTCTGTGAAAAGGTTGATTCGTTGATTTTCGTTGATGTTGGTGGTACGGGAATAAGTCTCTCGAGACATCCAAAGACGAAATGTTCGCTTCTCTCCCACCATTAACCGAGCCGGTCAGGCTGTCGGCGTCTTCGTTGTTGCTCGTGCTGTTGCTGTCCTCGTCTACGAGCTCAACGTGAAGCCGTTGAACGGCGAACAGCTTGCCCTGCTTAGAGTTGATCAGGTGTAAGTGGCAACCCTGCTTTCTGCTGCTGTGGGGGAAGCCTTCTGTTCCTAAACTTCCTTTCCCCTGTTCACGATCACGGACATCGGGTAGAACTTTGCAGCTGACATCATGGGCATGTCCCATGATCTTATCTCTTATAGGTGAAGACGCACTTTCTCCGTAAGCCACGCTTGCCCCGTCGAGTTCGTGAACAGTAACGCCACGGTTCGTCTGCGTCACCTTGTCCAACATAGGGACCGACGGCGGGTTGTGTCCGGAAGACGTCACAGGAACGTTCAACAAAATATCACCGTACAAATACGATAAGTCCTCTGAGTACCTTCCTGGTATCTGCTTCCCCGACCGCAGTTTCCCTATTCCAGGACCATCTACGGAATCTCCGCATCTCATGATGTCTATTTCAGAGGACGAGAACGGGGCGAGGGGTTTGGCGGGATCTCTGGATTTCCTCTTCCTCCGCGCCCGGCCCCCGCCCCCAATGCTGAGGCTCCGGGTCAGCTTCTGGAGTGTCTTAGTCCCCACCCTGGACAAGTCGCCCGGATGGTGGCGTTTCTTTGAAGGCGGCGTTGGCCGGAAGTCCGTCGTGAACCCCATCTCCGTGAGGATGTCGTCATTCTCCGTGGCATCGTAGATGACCCCCTCGCCGCCGTCTGATATCGAGTGACATCTGCAACAGAGATAATGAAATGGCTTTGTTTCATATAAGGTTTCATTAACTTTAAAAAAAAACAGATTTACAAAATATCTTAGCTTGAAATTAAAGTATATCTTTCTTTAAACTATAGTAACACGCAAGTAAATATTTCACGAACTTGTGGCAGCTTCAAGAATAGTAGGAGCAAGTCTTTGAGTCGTTATAAAAAAATTAAACTCTTGGGCAGTTCGGTTTTGAACAATGTTTTGAATATTTTTAATGTGGTGACATTCTTACAGCAAAATCTCATGTTTGAGAGAAAAAAAAACTGATAGGAGCCTCCCCCCCCCAATAATCACATACCAAAGCTCATTAATGACGAGAGGGGAAGTCTGCTTAATAAAAAAAATATTGAATAAATAATTTTGTTTTGAAATTTTTGCAGCCACATGTATTAAATTAATTTTTGTCTATTTTGAGAACGCCCGGCCATTCCAAGAATTTTATTGGTAAATTAAAAAATAAGATGCAAGCTACAGAAATTAGCTAAAATCGTCATGACTGTTCGATTCAAAAAGAACATTTTGGCTCTAGCGAAACTGTAGAAGATCCGTCTCATTTTTATGCCACAACTTATGTCTTGGTCTTCTATTATCTTTCAATTAGTCCTTTGTGTTTCAGCCCTATCAATTTGATTGAATACCATTTCCCCCAAAATTGAAATTTTCTTCACCTTTCCAACTCCTTCTTGTACCGCCTGTGACACCTAGGGGGTACCGTCCACCTTGGACTCAGGCAGCAGGTACAAGAGCTCGTCGGTCAGCCTCGTGTGGCTCTGAAGTGGTAGCTCCAACAGCCTCTCCAGGCGCTCTATCTTCTGGTCAAGCTGGAGTGGGGTGGGGGGGGGGAGAAGAGTAGGGTGAAAGTCAATTCGTGAGTTATTTTCGAATGGTACATCTTCAAACTTCTTAACAAAGTATTTTTAGATAAGTGTAAAAGGTGTCGCCAACTGATGCATAACATTTTTTTAAAAAGTTACTTGTTAGGATGAAAATTTGTTTTAGTGAAATGGAACCATTAAGCTTTCCATTCTGTATTTCATCTCATAATTTGTAGTATATAATACCATATAATTAAAAAATAATGATTCTGAGATTAAAATCATGAAAAGGCCATTCTTGAAGTTTGATGTAATAGTTTTCCTCTCTCTCTCTCTCTCTCTGTCTCTCTGTCTCTCTCTCTCTCTCTCTCTCAAAAACACACGCACAAACACACACACACATCGCCCCCTCGCTCTCTCTTTATGGCTATCAAATTTAGAACCAGTTAAAGTGGCGTCTATTAAAAAAAATATCATACAAACCAATTATACTTTAAAATCGGCTGAAAGCAACTTAAAAACAGATAAAGAATAAATAAATGAATACATTTAAACATATTTAATTAGGCATGTCATGTATTAAAGAACTATTTTTCTGACACTAGATATCAACAAAAAGGCATTCATTGTTATAACCAATGCTGTAGCAAAATTGTTTTTTTTTAAAATGTTTTATTTCTTTCGTTAAATCGGAAATCCATAATTTATGTGCAAAGGATCGTAATCTCGAGAGTAACCATTCATAAAGAGTGCGCTCTAAACGGGTTCGGTTAATTCTTATCAGCTCTTAGATATTATTTATAGCCATTTATTCCCATCCAAAGTTGATCGCATGATCTCAATGTAATACAATTTCCCTATTTTTAGAGTGCTTACGTCATCAGGTTATTTGCTCATTAAGTTAATGCTTGTCAGAAATGTCCAAGACCCTGGCCAAAATACGTTATTTACCTCACCTCAACCAACTCCCGCTTGTACACTCTGTTCTGTACCTCCGCCCGGTAGTATATTTCCTTCCGGTCATCGAAGACGAATCGTCTTGTGTTGCTGTTGTCCACCAGTATGCCAGTGCACGCAATAATGGGGTTCCCCCCTGACGTCACTATGGCGTAAATCTTAGAGAGGAAATACAAGAACATATATAAACTCACTCACCTGTGACATTAGGGAAGCGACACACATAAATATTTGAATCAACATTACGCCATTTTAAACAAAATGCAGTGGCGTAGCTAGGGTCATCTGCGCCCGGGGACATGACGCAAATTCTGCGCCCCTTCTCGAACCGACAGATTTTGGGGGCTCAGTGAGCCCCCAAGAAATTTTTTGAAATTTACGGTTCTTTTTCGAAGTATCTGGTATTTTAATGAAGTAGAAACACAGACTAATAATTCTCTATGCGATTGTAAACTATTTATTTGAAGAAAAATATAGACTCTACTAATTATACATGACTGGAATAGACATAGTCTACAACAAATTGATTCTCCTTGATTTGACAGTCGCAAACTCGTCAATCACATTGTCAAAATTAATATTCTCAAGTGTTTCTCTTTCGATGCTAAGGAGTGCAAGATCACAAAGACGATCTTGTCCCATTGAAACATGTAAATAAGACAAAATAAGCTTCAGTTTGCTGAAGGACCGCTCACAGCTTGAAATTGAAACAGCAATTGTTAGAAGTATTTGCAGTGGAATGCACAGATTTGGAAATACGTCATTTCCATATGAAACAATAAAATCAAGAAGCTCCAAATAAGTTTCCGGTAGAACTTCAGTCCGGGAAACTGAACAGTATTTGTAGTCTCCGATTTCTGTGCACAATTCGTGACCATTGACGCCAGCGTCGTAGAAATTTCCAAAATCTGAGCAATTTTGACGAAGTGTTATATCGACATTTGTCTCAGCGAGAAGAGTTTTGACGTTTATTAAAAATCAAAATTTGGTGTTTAAGATTTTTAGACAAAAACCATATTGATATCTCCTGTTGGAGTCTATCAATTACGCAGTTCATAACACGTGCAATTTCTTCTTCTGCGAAAGTCATGTATCTCTCGCTAATTCTCCAGGCATCCTCCGATGTCGTGTAATCCTTCTGTCAACCTCGATTCCCCAAGTTGTGCATCTTGTTTTTTCCATTGTCTATCGCAACTAGGCTAAAATAATCACGACTGTTGACAAGTTCTTGCACCAGCGATTAAATATCAGATGCTGCCTCCTTGAAATTCATAGTAGTATCCTGCAACGTTTTGACAGATCAATTTTCCCAAGTATGATTATAATGTTCCAGAAATGTATAAGAACTAGGAAGTTTAAGTTTAATATACCTGCCAGTAAAGTTTCTGCATCACTTCTGTTGTCAGGCGTCATAGATGCATCTTCTGATAATTTTTCCAACAGCCCTACTAGTTCATATAGTCCTTCATAAATAGCTTTAACAGCTTCTGGCCGTGCACTCCAGCATGTTTTAGACTCCCTCTTCACTGTGATTGGCACAATTCTTTTAATTCTTCCCAAGGAGTTGTTGAACGATAGAAAAACAAATATATACTTTCAACTGTTCCAAAAAACGTGATAACAGCAGGATCCTGTTTAGCTAGGGTTGCAAGATACGTGGACACCAAAAGGAGGGCATAATAAGACAATAAGGAGGACAACAAAGGAGGACATTTTAAATATTTCATTTGAGTCGTCCCGGATTAAACTTAAAGTCAGTACAATTTTATTGTAATAGCTGCCACTCTCCATGCAAGAGTCTTAAAAAACTGTTCATTTTTGTCTTGTACAAATGATTTAAGATTGCTGTATTGGTCAAACAATTGCAAATCATCTACAATACCCTTCTCGTTCAAATACAATATACACGCCAAAAGGTCATCAAATTTACATTCTATGATATTATCTAAGTACATCCAATTAAAGCATTGAAATTCATCAAAAGTTTTCAACCACTTTTCTAAGTAACTAATGCATGTTCATACATCTGCCAAACTCTTCTTCTTGACCACTTTCCTTAAGTCTTCTCAACATCTCCTTGACTTTCAGTGAAATAAATGTCTCCTCCAATCTATTTTTCAAAACTTACAAGGTTGTGTGAAGACGGCTCATAACCTCCAATACTGGAGTTTCTTCCATTTCATTTCAATGACTGCGATATATTTTAAGCTAGAACTAGATTTTTCGTCCTTGTCTAGATTTCTAAGATTTTGAAATTAGCCATAATCGTTTTTTATTTAAAATAAACATACGATGTAATAGTTTTAACAACGATACTTAAAAATTATAATATAAAATGTAAGATAGCCGGAGATTTTAAACGATTTTAGCTTTGCCTGCCGGACGGAGAACATTGAGCTAAAAAGGAGGACATGTCCTCCTTCTGCCGGACGTCTGGAACCCTATGTTTAGCTGAGTTTAAGCTGTGGTTGTCACAGTTTGCAAACAATGTTCTGTGATTTCTGGCACATATTCGCATGTTTGAAGACCGGATATATGCCCAGTCATTACATCATCATTGTTATGTTATTGTGACCGACAGTCGGCTAGAGGTATGTTATCATATTCCAGTTTCTCTACGATAACCCCTTTCAAGGCTTGCTGCGTCTTTGGAATGTATCTGAACAAAACCTAAAAATGATTCTTTAATGGTTACTTTTTTAGTTTGAAAAATCCACATGGCGCCCCTTAATGCTCAATGGGGGCGCCAAAATCATGCTTGCCAACTGGTTTGTAACGAAGATATTTGTGGAGCTCCAAAATTCAATCTTGCAAACATATTTGAAATTTATTAGTTTACATCAAAATAAATTTAAATAATTAATTTTAATACTCATTTTGGCGCCCCCTAACGTGGCGCCCGGGGACATATGTCCCCCCCTGCACCCCCCTAGCTACGCCACTGACAAAATGTAACATTTATTTTTTTAATACTTAATTATAAATAACCTAACAATAATTACGGTGCAGATTAAAATTTAAAAAAATGTACCTTAAAATGATTTTAAAATATTACTGTACCATTAGCTATTGGGGGATTATTTGTGCTCAGATTTTATATACCTATTTGGTCATCTTGAATAGAATCTAATCTGTCCTCTTCCCATATCGTATGCATAGGGTCTCATTTCAGACGCTCCCTAATTTCTTATAATAACTTTTGTGAAGATTCTCTTCCACAAGATATAAAATTAACGCCTTATTCAAAACTTTTTTAAAAAAATATCCTTATCGGGAAAAGCCTGCGTCACTGCTAAAAATGAAATTCCTTATTCTGGCTATTTAATGTAACACCACATGCACTCTACGATAAAACATCCCCATTGTGTACATCAAGAAACATCGACACTATATAACATAATACCAAGCCCATTATTTAGCATTTCTTACGAACTTTTATTAATTCACTCATACTCATAGATAAAAAAAATATAAACGTCCCCCAATGACTGAAGTACAGTAAAGCACTATCAATTTATTGTAGAACTAAAAATCACGCCGAAAATAGGAGGAAAAAAAAGAAGTTTGTGTAATGCGTGTGGGAGGAGGGTGCGGCAACACCGCTGAACGGTACTGACATTAGTTCCTCTCGTCGAGTTCCTATTTATATCTCCATCACGTGACAATGTCTGTCACTCCTGTATTTGTCCAGCCGATGAGTCCCGCGCCAGTTTTAATCATATGAAAACCTGAATCTAATCCCAAACCGGCCGGCGGGTCCATAGACGCTAGCCAAAGATCCAGTTCCCCGACAATGGACTCGCCAAATATGACGCGGTCTTTCCCACTTGTCTGCCACTCATCCCGCCTTCTCCCTTTTCAAGGTCTAACCATAAAGACGCAGGGGTTCTTAAATTGGGGTTTGATAACCTCAAGCAATTCATCAATAGTGAAGACCAATGTTCCCTTTAAGCCGCGTGGGTGCGCGGCCGCGCAGATATTTGACAGACGCCGCGCAGCAGTTTGGAATTACCGCGCAGCAAATTTGCTAAAATATTGCACAAAATATGGATGCTGAGCAACTTTGTACACGAGTTTTATGACTTTGCACACGGACCAACGGACCTTAGAGGGAACATTGAGTGAAGACTTATACGAAGGTTTGTCTTATAAAGTATATAGCATAAGTTCAAATAAAACACCACGAAATAAGAATCAATGAAGGTTGGAAGATATTTGTGGAAGGAGCTGCAAACCGTTTGGGAGGCAATTAGTTAAAATATAATTTTATTGTATGTTCAAAAGCGTCATATTTTTCAAATGCAGCGATTTCTTTCTTCTTTTGTGGAAGTGAGCGGCAAAAATCTATTCCGCCGCGATTTACAGTAAGGAGAGTTAAGCAATTGGTTTTAATATATTTCCCTTAGTTCTTTAGCCTGGCGACTCAACGAGGAATCTATTGCACTTTAGACATTAGATCTCTCTGTGTGATCAGGCAGATGAGGATGCCGGATGAACCCCTTCAGGAAACATTTATATATAATCCAGGTAAAATTAACGATTTCTGAGCGAACTATGTTTTTAATATATTTATAACTAGCGTAGTGTTTGCGCGTTAATTTATTTTGTATCAGTAACATTTGATTATTTTTCTAATAACTCAGTTAAGTAAAAGAGTGCTAAGATATTAAAAATTAACATCGATCTGGTGCTGGAAAGTATATTTCGCGGTGGCGTTTCATGTGAAAGGAAGAGAGACTGCTAATTGTGAGTTTTAATTTTCTGAAAGCGCATCACTTGAATACTTGTTTTGACAATTAACTTAAGTTTTTGGGACGTTTGCGATTTGACGCCACCATTTAAGGGGCGGTGGTTGTGTAGTAATAATTGAAACTAAGTACTTTACTCGATAATATATTTTTGAAAGTACTTTTTTTAGAACTTCTTAAGTCGCCGCCGCCACTCTTTAGTGGGAAATTCCCTACAATGGTTGTTTTGTTTTGAATATCTCGCAACTAAAAGTTTAAGTCATATTCGTACAAAGAGTAAAGTGAACTAAACCGAGTAGGCGATCAGTGAGGAGACCTTAACACCCTGATGATCGAAGGGTGCTATAGAGTAGAATAGTTTGAGAAGCGCTAAGGTTGACGTCTCCGTTTCAGAGTCACCGACAAGGAGCGTGAAGAGCAACTCAACGTCATGTCTACGAGGGTCTTCTTATTGAGAAATATGTTGGACGGAGGATGTTGGGGGTGGTTGGGGGGGGGGTTCTAGAAAACCGATTTTCATAGGGAAGGAATGTTTAATTAATAGTAATGCTGTGGTTGAAAGTGATATGATGTTGTTGTTAATAGTTAGGTAGTGTTTAAATAAGATAATAGTAATGTTGTGTTTAAAAGTGATTTGGTGTTTGATTGTGATGTTATATTTAATAAGGATATTTGTTTAACATGCACACAGTATTTTATTTTAAACCTTGTATTTAATAGGCGCATTGATTGCATCCAGAAATGTGTGGAAAACTGTGTTTATTAGGCATGGGGTACAATATAGAGGTCTTGTGTTATATATTGTGTTAAATGAGAAGGACGTTGTTTTAAATAAAGACACTGTGTCTTGTACGGACGTGCTATATATCATAGAAACAGGATGTTAAAAAGTGATATCTAATTTAAAGAAAAGATCTTTTTGATTGTGGCATCGTAAGTTATAAAGAAATGTTTCTCTATGGGTCAGGTATTTTATCAAGAATGTGTATTGAATAGGGAGATGGCGATTGACTGATGCACTATAAACGTGGTATCTATGAAACAGCCTGATTTTCCCGGGGAAAAAGTAGCGTAGATAATATTCCTTAAGTATAGGTACTCTATTATAAATAACAAAGTTCGGTAAAACTCTTTGAAGTTATTGTTTTCAGCTATTTCCCCATCTTAATCTGAATGTGGACAAGTTGATAAATCAGAAAATTTGTTTCGTGACATACATCTGCTGATGTTCATGTACATCACAAAAGGTGCCGCCGTCAATAGGGATGAAATTTAAGTTTTTAAAGAAGCGTTTCTAAATCCCTTTTCAGTAGCTACTATTCGATTTAATATCACCAGTTCCAGTTGTCACTACTTTCCTGGGTAGACACATTGATAGAAACATCGGAAAGTGGCGTGTCTTTGAACTCCGTTCTGGCTGGCGAGCAGCCGTGAATGTGCCAGCCCAACAGGCGGGAGACGGGTGAAACGAAGCCGTTGCTGCAGAAAGAGCCAGGGTCAACAACAAGCTGTCAAGGGCCTCTTGGGGGAAAGACCAACCCTAACGCCACTTCAGTATCGGGATCATTGGCCCCTCGATGAAAGTGTGTCAGTAATACAGAAGCTACAGCACAGCCTCACGAATTTTTGTACCCATCATTATGTACTTAAAAAGTAAAATTTGTTAAAAATTGAAATATTTCTTTAATGAAAAAAATAATAATTTGAGATTTTTTTTTGATTTTTTTTAATTTTAATTTTAATATTTTTTTTTATATATATATACTTGAAACGATTTAAATTTCAATCTTTAGTGAAAAAGTATTGTCAAAAGATGTGATTTTGTATTTTATAAAATAACAAGCGATTAAAACTTTTTTCTTTAAAAGTAATATTTCATATTTGCACCTTGGGGCAGGTTAAGCCTGTGTGAAAACTCAACTAAACGAAGCTTCTTACCTTCGGCACGAAGAGCAGACAGAGGGTGACCGTGGTGGACAGGAACATGAAGGAAGCTTCCATGGCGTAGGCCAGGGTGGGCTGGCTGGACAGGATGTTAGAGATGACAACTACACTCACGGACATGATGACCACGTTATACACGTTTAGGCCTGTGGTAGAAAGAAAGCTGGTCAAGCCATAGGGAAACATTATCATTACGCCGGCGAAGAATGTGCTAATAGTTTGAAAGAGTGATGCTACTTTTGGCTTTAGTGATAACTGCTTATAATAATGAATAGAACACGTTGGAATTTTTATGAGGAAACACATAAAATGTGAGATCTTGAAGAGATTTAATTTGAAGGGATATTCTTTTTTAATTGATAAGAGAAACGATATAACTCAACTTTATAAAGAAGTAATGAAAAAGGTATTTTGATTTTAACCGATGAGTAGCTGGACAGAAATGCAGATAATTCGTTATTTTATAGCTTTGTCTTGTTCAGAAACAAAACTATCTATTATTTATAGTTTATCAGTAAAAAAAAAGACCAACAAGATCTGGTTTCATCAATGTCAAAAAGTTTCAAAAGCTATGTCGGTATCTTCCAGCCAAACCAGGGATGATAATTAAAATATCTTAATTGTTTCTTGCTTATAGCTCCATTGACATATTTGCTACATACACTACAGAGCTATAATGGCATAATTCCTAATACCCTACATTTAAAATGCCTTAATTTTTTTTACTTTTCTATTGTAACAGTTACCCAAATTGTAAGTTACATGTTCTAATTGCTACTTTTCTAAATTAACATGAAATAATTGCAGCTTAACAAGGTTTACCACTGTCGCTCACCTATATATTGCGAGTCGTTTAGAGCAGGGATCTTCACGTGCCTGGTCTCCCACGCCATGTACACCCCAAAGACCAGCAAAAGGCCCTTGTAAGCGTAGAAGGCCCCAAGCCACTTCTGGAGGTGGCCCGAGTGACAGGTGGTCAGCTGCTCCTGAAAGATTAGATCCTCGTCGTCTGCTGATACCTGGGAGATGACAGTGCACAGAACACCGTGTTAAAACATCTTCGTGTTGATCTGAGGTTTCGTGAATGAAAGCCTGGGCATGTCAAAAGATGTGACGTCGTCCTTGTCTGCCGCCCCCATACCAATCCCCCCACCCTTTTTTAATTTGCCTTTGAGTTGAGAAATCTATTTTTTTTTAAATTAACTCTTACACCGACCAACAGGACTGCTCAGTACATAAGTTTCTTTGCGTTAATTTTTAGATTAGTTAAATTGTTCAACGTTGTTGTAACAAAATAGGGCAACCGAAACCAAAAACCGAGTCACTAAGCTCCACTGTGCGCAAAGAACAAATAAACGGAAAGAAAACCTGATTCTTTGACTTGTCTACGTGGCTTACACACAGCAGCTAAGTTTCCATTAAAAAAAAGCAAAGTTTATTTTTGTTCACTGAGGTAGTCATCTTGCCGATACGTTTGTTCTCTTGTGGTGTTTTTCACGCTTACCATACCCAAAGATATAGCTTTTACCTAGCCTTATTGCAAAGCCCACCCGTCGCGTATGATAATGTTTCTAAATGCTAAATTTTTGAAGTAGGTGCATCGGAAATCCTTTCGATCATTTGAATTAACTTTGAAATAACAAAACAAAAAATCCCAATCATGACATTGTTCTTGATATTAACAGATTGCGTCAAAGAAATTGTGTTTGATTCTCCAAAAGAGAACAGCTTAGGAGAGGTGTATTTGAAAATGATGGTCTTGATCATAATCCCATTAAAACTTTGGCTAAGTTTCGTCATCAAATCAAATAATTACATAACCAGCAAAGCAATGCTGACCCCACCATCACCCATCATATCCCTGCTGACCCCACCATCTACCAGAAGATTCACGCTGACCCTACCATCACCCATCATATCCCTGCTGACCCCACCATCTACCAGAAGATTCACGCTGACCCTACCATCACTCATCATATCCCTGCTGACCCCACCATCTACCAGAAGATTCACGCTGACCCTACCATCACCCATCCTATCCCTGCTGACCCCACCATCTACCAGAAGATTCACGCTGACCCTACCATCACCCATCAGATCCCCGCTATCCCTATCATCCCTCACAGCTCCATGATAAACCTACCATCATCCATCATATCCCAGCTGACCCTACAATCACCCATCATATCACAGGTGACCCTACCATCACCCATCATATCCCAGCTGACCCTACCATCACCCATCATATCCCAGCTGACCCTACCATCCCCCATCATATCCCAGGTGACCCTACCATCACCCATCACATCCTCGTCGACACATCGCCAAACTGTGTAGCTCACCACAGAACTCGGCCAGCGTCTGAAGTATTCCCAAATACAAAAAAGCAATAAAGTTTCCCGATCTTCAATTGCGATAGCACAACTACGACCGCTGCTTTTTCGGGGTGAACTTGGTTCACTGCCACGCCCTCTGACAATTACCGAAAAGCACCCCTCCCCACCCACCAATGCGCCCCGCCCTCACAAAAAAAAACAAAGGAAAAAAAAACAACCCAGTAAGCCTGTACAGGCCAGCTTCCATCCTATATTTTACAACTATTGCTGAAGTAAATTGCACAGTTTTTCCTAACCTTTAAGCTTTATAAGCAATGCCACGGATCATTGTCAAGTATTTTAGAGCTCGATGAACAATTTTGGTATTTTTGTTTTGTTTTCGTCCGACGTTGTCAGGTAGTAAGGTTCTTAAATAATTCACTTTAGCTGTCTATGATGTCAGAAAAGTCTTCTAGCTAGTTTACCAGATATTCGTGTCGCAATCTCACCTTATTTTCTTATATTATTAGCTCTTTTTCTAAAATTGAACTGTGGTTAAATGCAATATTTCTGAATACTGGGTCCTCTTATAGCAATTATCGATAGGAAAAAAATGTAATGGGCTCTATCGTATTGAGAAATATTTATGCAAGAAATGTGCACACAATTAACTAACGTAATTAAACCTTATGAAGGCATTACAATCTTGAAGGCTTTCAAATCTTGTAGGACTCATTTGTGTTACAGTTACATGGCCAGCAGGCAGTGAGCTTGTTTTAAAGCTAGGTAATCTAAGACTGGATAGCGAAGTCAATAGTGCGCTCGCCTCGCAAGCTGAGGGGGCGTGGGATCTATCCCACGTTAAAGCCGCAATAAAAATGTTGATGAATGACTATCGCTAAAAAGTCATCCGCTTACCTGAAGAGGAGATGGGCGCCGCCAATGTCTACCAACCCCGAAAAAGTTCTAATGGAAACATTAGAACCCCCACGACCACGAGGTTATGGGATACAAAAAAAAATAATCTAAGACTAGTAACTAGCAAATGACCCTATAGTAGCGCTCACAAAATTATTAACATGAAAAACTTCATAAAAACTAATAACATGTATAAACACTAACTTTTTTTAAAGAAAAGCAATTGGTCTGAAACGGATCTGACATATTACGATTCATACCACATATCATTTTACATACATCAATACTTAATAAAATATTCTCTTTTTAAAAAATAAGTGGTATACCAGTAAATCTTTTTTTAAAAAAAAGAATAACAAATGACGAGTTTTGTTTTATTGGTACAGTCTGACGTTACACAGTTGCGTAACACTCGACTTTTGTAAGTCACCGTCCAGGTAAATCCTAACTGAAGGCTCATTTTCTTTAGTCCTTCAATATTTGTTTTAAAAATCAATGAATGAAAACCTCAGAGTTTTTACCATAATAATTCCCGCTGGCTGTAGTGCCATAGGCTGGGATTGTCAATCTAACTCCACGTTTTCCGTTAAGGCAAACATTTAGATAAACCCCAAACATAGAGAAATCAAGAGAATCGGAGTCATAACATTTGTCATAAATGAACATATTTCTACCAACAAAAACAGTTTTCGAAATATTGAACTTTGTTTCCTCTTCCATAAATACAAATCATAAACAGTTTTATTTTTTAAATTAGTCCTATTTATAACTATATGAGTATAATTGATGTAAAATTAACATCCGGGATACTTAAAGCTTATGGGAGTTGGGTCAGGTACCTTTATGTTAGACCAAATAGTCCATTCACTGAATTCAAATTCTTCGACAGTGACATGAATTTTTTTTTAAAGTGCTAAAGACGTGAAACAACTAAGTCAGACATACACCTATGTTAAGCTTTATGTCTGTCATTTCAAACCGAAAGTAACTCAATTTGACGTAGGTTTCTTTTTCTCATCATTCCATTTTCCCTCTCCTCTAAATCTATCGTCGCATGACCGAGCCGAGCCGCCCATGGTTTAAAGAAGCAGAAGTGAGGGAATTGATTAGACTGACCAACTGACTCGCCGCTACTCGATCGGCCCTGATCGTCTGCTGGATGGGTGAAAATCCCAGCCCACTTCCGGTGACTAATACGATTGGTGACTTAAACATCCTGTGAGTCCGCTCTCTGGCACTCCATCTATTTCACATTCGATACGAAATAACTCCAGTTTCGGCAATTTTCGGGGATTGGTGAACGCGGGCTTGAGTAGAGGGGGAGAGCGGGGGTAGTATCTGGAAACAGCTTTTAGTTTCTGTTTGCGAACGATGGAGAGAAGTAATGAACGTTTTTAAAGTCGTTTCAAGGGTAGATCAACGTGTGCGTGTTTGAGGGAGAGAGAGAGAGCGAGATGCTTCGTGTCATGTTATGTTTCAAGTGGCAGACGGTAAGTAACGAAGAAAAAAAATGTGGGTGAGGGGGGAGAATGCTTTCTGTGTAAGAAACTTATCGGTTTTCAAAACCATGAATATTTCATTTCAAAATTAAATGAAATGTCATTTTACCAGATGGAGAAAGATAGACAAAGAAAGAAGGAAAGTGGGGGATATAACTATACACAGACGGACAGATTAAGACAGATGATAGCCAATGAGAAAAGGATAAAGAAGTAATGAAAAAAGTGTGCAAAGGGGCAAATATAAGTGAGAAAAGATAGTGCTAACGGGGAAGGGAGAATGTAACAAAATGTGGGTGAGACTGCAAGCAGGCTTTTAGAAAAATATATATATTTTTTTAAAACATGTTAGGTATAGGCCTGAACGCTTTTGCTCTTTCTGGTTTTGGATAACATCACAAATAAGTTTTCATTTTATTGTGTTTATTAATTTTAGTTTAATTTATTTTTATCGTCTATTTTCGTTTGTTTGTGGAGGAAGGCTTTTTGTCGAGAAGTTCTGCTGTTTTGTGACATCCTGTCAGGACTATACATGCTGTGTTTAAAATTTAAATAACACGTAAGGGAGAATGGTCCTGAAGTATTAAATTATTTTTTAAAGTACATTTTACGAAGTCATACGTTGAAACAAGAAAACATCTAGGATGAACCTAATCTATATCTAATATCTAACCTGAAATCATTTGTTTGACAACATGTTATATCCAAGTGTATCACAGAATGTTGTTTTCATGTTAATTTTGTGGATAGCTTGTGTAATAGCCCGGATGAGGATGTACTTCATTATGGGTGTATCGTTTGTTTAAAAGATCTTGTTACGACAGCGGTACCTTCAATACCATATTAGGAGCATATTTTTCGTTAATATATGTTGTAATGTGTTACTGTTGTAAGTACAATCAATACTACACTAGTGAATGTTTGAGCCATGAGGAAAAAGTTGTGGAAAAGGGATTACGTATAGACTTGGAAAGAGAAGAGAAGACAATGACCCCGTCATTTAAATGTCCTTTTCAGCAAACAAATAATAACATCAAGAAATCAAAAGTGTATGTATTCTAATACCTCGAAGTAGCTCTTTATTTGAAAAGATACAACAATTTTATTATATAAGTAGAAAGAATTTTAACTAACAAATTTATTTTGAAAAGTCAAGTAATTTTTTTTTAAATTTAAACTTTTAAATCTTCTTTCTAAATACACTACTGTTAACGTAACATCATTTATTATAAATGGATGGTCTATTGCTGGGCAGTGAAGTCTCGGGACATTTGTTCACATTTCGCGTCTTCATACCTTCGCGTGATTTCTCCTAAGATACGTTTGTTGGATATCTTGCCAATGATGTATGGGGCCGTCCATAAATGACGTCACGCGATTTTGGCCGATTTTTTACCCCCTCCCCCCCTCGTCACGCGTCGTCACAAAAAGTAAGACCCACCCCCCCTCTAAAAATACGTCACAAAGCTTTGACCCCCCCACCCACAACAAAACAAAAACACTTATTTTCTGTTTGAAAATAACTATGTTTCAAATCACTTTTATTGTCATTTAAGCGATTATTATTTATTTAGTGAAGGTATACATTGTAATATTGTAACCCGCGTTTTTTTCAAAACGTTTAACCGGCCTTCAGAAAACGAAATGTGTTAACATCCTTAGATTACATTTTATTTTAATGCATACAAATTAAACATTGACTATTAATCATCACGTTTAACGTCTTTGCTTAGAAAAAAAGTTATTTAAAAATAATATTTTTAAAATGTAGTTTTTTAAAAAATCCCTAAATTGACTTACGGGCATCCCGTAAGAAAGAGGTCGGCGAACAGGGGTAAATAACCTAATCTGGGGTCAAAAGGGAATTCTTGGGGGTAATGCAGACTCATTTGGGACATATATCATCCACTACAATCCACTAGATATATTAAAATACGTCATGTGTACGTTTACGCTTGGAACATATGCCCATTATTGAACAGGTTCCTTCCAGAAAATGCATTTTTTTAAAAGTTGACAACTATGTAGATTTCTTACCTACATACTATACGAAGACACCTAAATCCACGCTACTGTCATTTATATTGAAACGAGTGACAATAGGCCTAATCTTAATCCACATGACTTGACTGTATCAAGTTTCCTTTCTGTGATATTTAAAATTAATGCCCTAAAACTGAGCTAAGAAGAAAAGTTGTTTTGTGCTCCTCTCGAATGCGATGTCAAGAATTTGATGCATTCAATAAAGTTAATGAATACTTGACTAATTTTAAATGGGCTCATTTATCATTATATCTAGAATGGCCAGGGGCGTTTGACCACAA
This sequence comes from Ampullaceana balthica, assembly GCA_944989445.1. Lineage (NCBI taxonomy): Eukaryota > Metazoa > Mollusca > Gastropoda > Lymnaeidae > Ampullaceana > Ampullaceana balthica. Next base: position 1,234 of record CALYLW010001053.1, on the reverse strand, counting down.
ACCAATCGAACAATTATATCAAACTTAAAACGTTTATAATTTTATCAAATAGATTCCCCCCCCCCTTTTTAAAGAAAAATGAAATTCCGTGTCGTTTTGACTTAAAATATCTACACATAATCCTATTCAGATCATTTTTAGACACTGGTCGTGCTTGTAAAACTCACCAGTAGCATTTTCGGGGGAGGGGAGGGGGGCTAACGACGCTCCCCCAAATCCCTGAGTTATGTGAGCAGGACCTAGAGTCTGGGGGTTGGGGGGGGGCGTAACGCACACATAAACTTGTATATTTAAGGGTAACTGGAATAAAAAGTCGCCTGCCGTGAGAGAACCAAGCGGAGCTGCGGTTACATCACAAATGCTTTGGTGTTAACATCAAACGAAGCAGGGTAACAATTTCATATGTTATCATGGGGGTTCTCAAACTTAAGGATTATAATTAGATTTAATTTTCGTGTCTTGATAGCTTATGCCAACCAGCGTCTGATGGCCTACCGACCGGCACATTAAGAAGCACTGATTTAAAATTTATTTTAAAAAAATAAAAATAAAAAAGTCATTAAATAAATTGCAAGGACCAAATATTTCGGTGGAAGTTTTATTTAAAGGTGCCCTTTTGATGTGACGTCACATTTCTTCAACCCCCTCCCTCCCCCTCGTCACGCATCGTCACAAAAGTGTGACCCCCCTCCCCCCTAGGTGCGTGACGTCATTTATGGATGGTCCCTATGCTAATAAAAAAAAAGAAAACTAAAAATAAAGCATTTTAAAAAACAAAACTACTAAAAAGTTATGTGTACCTATCCATCGTCATATGTGAGCGAGAATTTTGACGATAACATTATTTGCACTTGTAATCAAAATTGGCTAAAAATTTACATTTTTGACTTTCATGTTTCCGAAAACCCTTGACCACAAAAAAAAATAAAAAAAATAAAATAATCGCACAATGAATCAATCAATACTTGGCACATTGGTACCTATTGTCACATCCCTTTAATACCCCAGTTCCATCGTTGAAGTATCCTTTTCAGTAACCCAGCGAAATCGCCAACTCAATCATCATGCATAAATTGATATCACACTGAACGTGGGCGCTCAGATAAAAAAAACAAAAATCAACAGAAAACGAAGAATAAAGAAACATAAATAAACTAATGTTTTATCAGACCACGGGTGGTTCGACTGCGGACGATTCGACGAAAAAACAACAGAAGAAACAGGGGAAAAAAAA